>CAJVGK010000018.1:0-488267 GCA_910950805.1 Acrocephalus scirpaceus scirpaceus | reverse complement strand
TGCATTGTTTGCTGTTTGCTGTATATTTGAAGTTATAATGTCACATACCTGTTATTTCAAGTTGTTTGTGCCAGCACTGTACCTGTGTTCCAAGTTGTATGTTCCCCTTTTCCCAGACCCCGGGTTTCCCCTTTCCCCTTTCCATCGGGTTAAGCCTTCGCCGCTCCCCGCCTGCTTGTCGGGCCACGAGACCCCGCCCAATATAGAAATCGAGTGGACCCCCCCTTAACGATCAGAAGCCCATTTAGCAGCAAATGGTCCCTAGACCAACGAGCCCACCCAAACCCGAGACTTATGGAAGACACTGCGGTGGGAAGAGGACATCCAGCTACCTGAGGAGGGTCTCCAACTTGTTGAAGTGCTCTCGCTGACCTAAAGGGTGACTGAAGGGAAAGACACCCCTAGACCGAGCCAGGCAGATTTGACTTCCTGGGAACCTCCGCGAGGCAAGGCAGGAATCCCGACCCTGCAGCGAGAGCGAGGCTGCAGGATCGAATTACATCCTCCTCCTCAGCAGTGTCAGCGGTGCCCGAGGGAGCGGCGTCGGTGGCAAAGGCGGACCCCCCCTAACCCATCTAAAAGAGCTATTCAATAAAGGCACAAAAGGAGTTAAAACCAATCTCCTGCCCGGTGTTTATTTCAACTGGGGGCTCTCCGGGATTCAAGCCATGCCTGAAGAGGACTATGGACGGGAAGGCGCCGCCCGTCCTTGGACCTCCAGGACAGCTGGCCAACCCGGACCAGAGGACACCGCGGGAGCAGCGCTGAGAAGAACTGGTGAGCAACCGGTGGCGGGGGTGGAGACGAGCGAGTGGGCAGAGCGACTGAGATGAAGACTGGCAGCTCAGATCTTCGAAGTGATTGGGGGCTCCTCAATACCGTGTTTCCGGACCTCCGCGAGGGGGCCGGCCGAGAACAGGAGGAAGCGAAAGGTAGCTAAGAGAGTGAGGCGTCTCCAGGGGCATAGAGGGCCCCCCTCCGGACGTGCGGAGGAAATTTAGGGAGTGTGTGGCACATCATAGGTTGTTTTGATAGGATAGGCCCCCCCCCCATTCTAAGACCTAGGGAAGTAGGCAGCCGCTCGGGCCAGTCCAAGTGCGTGGAGGGCCCTGAGTAGTGGAAGGCGCACACCGCGCTGTCTGAGGCTACAGCCCGGGGTGCTTGCCCGAGTGCTGGCTGTAGCTGGACGGGTCCAGGCTACTTTCGGGGGCTCGTGGTTAGGCACTGGCTGGGGTAACTGTCGGGGTGCGGGGAGTGAGAGAGGGTACCGGCCGAGGTTACGGCCCGGGGTGCTTGTTACACTGTGTGCCTGAGTGCTGGCTGTGGTAGCCAGGGCTACTTTCGGAGGCTCGTGGTACGCAAGGGTGTCCGGGTACTGGCTGGGGTAACTGTCAGGATCAAGTTGCCGGGACTGCTTACAGGGTACTAGAGCGTTTGAGGTGCTGGCTGGGGTAACGGCCAGACCCTAAGGGCGGGTTGTCGGGTTACCTTCGGGGTACCAGAGTGTGTGAAGTATTAAGGTTTAAGTTGCCCGTCATTAATTTTAAGTTCGAGTAGGGGCACATTAAAAGAAGTTTTAGTTTAGAATAAGGGTCAAATATTTACGATTTGTGTTGCCCTATCTTAAGATTTTCATTTGGGTAAGGGCACCGTATAGCTTTTACTTTAGACCCAGTGAGAATGGGAGCGTGTTTGAGCAAACAAAGACCATGTGGGGAAAAAGAAGGAGAAAAACTTAAGAATATTCCACCAGACAGTCCGCTCGGGCAGATGCTTGAGCTATGGGAAACTAATGAGGTCACGAAAGATTTAAGTAAAGTGAAGATGATACACTATTGCATAGAAGTTTGGCCTGCTTTAAATTTACCTGAAAGATGGCCATGGTGTGGGACCAGGGATCCCTGGATGTGTTCACAATTGAACCAATATTTGAGAGTCCAGGGAGATTCTAATACTGAGCAGATGCTCTATGCTACCTGCTGGCAGAAGCACATAGCTAAGAGTGAAACAGCAAAGATTTGTAAGCTCCAAGGGCAGAAAAAGGAGAATGAAAAAGACAGAAAAGAGAGTAGTCGCGCTTGGGATCCCCTTGACCATTTACCCCCTCCTGTTCACCCTGAAATACCCCAAGCTATCCCCGCAAACCCTCCCGCTTCCCTGTAAATCCTCAGCACCTCCCCAAGCTATGATCCCTGTCCCTTCCCCAGCTGCTCTCCAACAGGACCATCCCCGCGATCACATCCCCTCCACCACCTCAGCCTAACTTAACCTTTCAAAGGCTAACCCCTTCTACTCTCCAGTTCTGTCCTCCATGTCTCCTAACACTGGTCCAATCTCTTCCCCTTCACCTTCCACAGTCCCTGCACCTCCCCCCCACTGGGAATTAAGTCTGCCAACCCCTAGTATGGATCCTCCCCAAGCAATAGAAACCCCAGAAGGGCCCTACAATAATACCAGGTCAAAAACAAAACTCTTCCCCCTAAGAGAAGTTCCAATGGGCGGGGCAGTTGGAGGAGTAGGGTTTGTAAACGCCCCTCTAACAGCTTCAGAAGTCAGGGGTTTCAAGAAGGATAGGGAATCTCGTTGAAGACCCCGTGGGGATTGCCATTCAAATAGACCAATTTTTAGGCCCAAATATCTACACGTGGGGAGAGTTAAACTCCATCCTGAACATACTTTTCAATCCAGAAGAGGTGCGGCTGATTAGAATGGCAGGAAAGCGTATTTGGGAGAGGGAGAATCGGATGGGTCCCCCAGGTGACCAGAAATTGCCAATAGTTGATCCAGGGTGGAACCCAAACAGGGAGGAAGATAGAAGGAATATGGAGGACAATAGAACTTTAATAATAAGGGGCATTAAAGAGTCAGTTCCTCGGAGTAACAACACCAAATTAGCCTTTGAGGAAGCCCAAGAAAAAGATGAAACTCCAGCAGCATGGTTAAATAGGCTCAGAAAGAATTTCCAGCAGTACTCTAATTTAGATCTAGATAGCCCAGAAGGCCAAGTAGTTTTAAAGTTACAGTTTGTTACCAAATCCTGGCCAGATATAAGAAAGAAACTAGAAAAGATGGAAGATTGGCAAGAAAGAGGAATAAATGAATTATTAAGAGAAGCCTTAAGGGTCTATCTGAGGAGAGAGGAGGAAAAAATGAGAGCAAAAGCAAGGGTCATGGTAGCAGTGGCCAGAGAAAGTGTAAAAGATAGTAAGAGTCCACAAGATGGGGAAAACCAAAGCCCCCAGTGGAAAGGAAAGTCTTGCCACCTTGGGGCACCCCTCAGAGCCCGGAGAAACACGAAGGTGTTTCTACTGCGGGGAAGTAGGTCACTTAAGCGACATTGCCAGAAAATATCCTTTGATGAGGCAATTGCAGGGAACAGGAGACTTTAGAGAAATGGCTAAAAGGTGAGTGATGAGACTAGGGGTGTCATGGGCTCTATGCATTAGGGGACCCAATGAAACATCACGAGGAGCCCATAGTAAAGTTTGAGGTGGGTCCCCATCATGAAGAATTTGAATTTTTAGTAGACACTGGAGCAGACAAGTCAAGTATTAAGCAACTTCCAATTGGAACCACAATTGGAAAACGAATGTGTGAAGTTTTAGGAGCAGAAGGGAACCTTCAAAGCTTCAGTTCTAGAAAATGTAGAAGTCAAAGGAAACTCAAGGAGATGTGTCACTAATATTATATACCTACCCAAATTAGACAGTAATCTACTCGGAAGGGACCTGCAGGTTCAGCTGGGGGTAGGGATCTTTCCTAGAGAGGGTAAAATGGTGGTCCGAATGATGAGAATGACTACTGAAGACTTGAATGAGATCAAGCCAGAGGTATGGGCTGAAGAGGGGAAATATGGATATCTAGATATCCCACCCATAAAAATAGAGATGCAGGAGGGAACGTCCCCCATAAGGGTCAAACAATATCCTATTTCTAGAAGGCAAAGGGTCTAGCACCAATCATAACTCACCTACTAACAGAAGGAGTGTTAGAACCCTGTATGTCCCCCACAACACCCCCATTCTAGCTGTGAGAAGCAGAGAATAAATTCAGGTGGTGCAAGACCTAAGAGAAGTAAATAAAAGACACTAACCAAGTACCCAGTGGTATCAAATCCCTACACTCTTCTAAGTAAAATACCCAGAGAACATACCTGCTTCACTGTAGTGGACCTGAAGATGCGTTCTGGACCTGTCCCTTAGCCAAAGAGAGCCGAGATTGGTTTGCTTTTGAATGGGAGTGCCCTAAAAGTCAGAGGAAGCAACAACTAAGATGGACACGCCTCCCCCAAGGGTTCACAGAGTCTCCGAATCTATTCGGACAAGCTCTGAAGAACTATTAGGGCAATACACCCCTAAAGACAACGTGCAGATCTTGCAGTATGTTGATGATATCCTAATATCAGGGAAAGAGCAAGATAAAGTAAGAGTAACCAGCATTGAACTCCTAAACTTTTTAGGAGAAAAAGGCCTTAAGGTATCTAAAGACAAATTACAATTTGTAGAATCACAAGTCACCTATCTCGGACACATCATTGGAGAAGGGTATAAGAAACTAAGCCCTGAGAGAATCTCAGGTATACTGTCCATCCCAGCTCCAACACAAAAAGAGATGTAAGGAAACTGCTAGGCTATTTGGGTACTGTAAGCTGTGGATAGAAAAATATTCACAGTGTTAAATTTCTATATGAGAAATTAGTCCAGCCTGAACCCATAAAATGGACAGCTGAAGATGAGAAACAATTAGAAGATTTAAAAACCAAATGTCTTCAGCTCCAGTGCTGAGTCTTCCTGACCTTAAAAAGAAGTTTGACCTATTCATCAATGCAGAGGGGGGAATCGCTTATGGGGTACTAACCCAAGAGTGGGGAGGGCACAAAAAGCCTGTAGCATACCTCTCGAAGCTTTTAGATCCAGTTGCAAGGGGGTGGCCAACTTGTCTTCAAGTTGTAGCAGCCGCAGCAATCCTTGTAGAAGAAGCACAGAAGCTGACACTACAAGGAAAAATCACTGCACATACACCTCATGACTTAGAGCAGTGTTAAGCCAGAAGGCTCAACAATGGTTAACTGACTCTAGGATCCTGAAATATGAGTAATTCTAACAAATGCTAGTGACCTAGAATTAGTCACATCCAAGAGCCTAAACCCTGCACAATTCCTCTCAGGAGAGCCCACACCAGAATTAGAGCACAACTGCTTGGAAGTCGTAGACTTACAAACAAAAATGAGAGAAGACCTTGAAGATGTACCTCCACCATATGGGAGGGTGTTATTCACTGATGGATCATCTAAAGTATTAGAAGGGAAAGAGTATCAGGCTATGCAATAGTCGAGAGCATTGAAATGAAAAGCTTAAAAGTCATAGAAAAAGAAAAATTACCCTCAAGTTGGTCCGCCCAATGCTGTGAGGTCTATGCCCTTACGAGAGGATTAGACCTGTTAGAACAAGACCGAGGTACAATCTACACAGATTCGAGATACACCTTCGGGATAGTACATACATTTGGAAGGATATGGGAAGAAAGGGGATACCTAAATTCTAAGGGAAAGGATTTAATACATAAAAAACTAATCAAGTTAGTGCTAAGATCCCTTATGAAGCCCACTGAAATTGCAATAGTGCATGTCAAGGGACACCAAAAAGGGGATACCTTAGAAGTAAAAGGTAACCAATTAGCAGATCAAGCTGCCAAGTCAGTAGCCCAAAGCCCGGGGGAGCCAATAAAAATTTTTAACCTAAGTAACACACCTACCAGCGAAATAAGGGAACCAATATATGATGAGAACGAGCTAAGGGAAATAAAGAAATTAGGATTACATCAAGGAAAGCAAGGGGAATGGTTAACCCCAGACGGGAGGAAGTTTTTAAATAAAGCTCTAGCTTGGAAAATGCTAACAGAAATACACAACCTGACCCACTGGGGTACCCAAGGGTTATGTGATCACTTCCTAAGAGAACATCTATGCATTGGAGTATACAGTCTTGCTAAAGCAGTTACTGAGGGATGTTTGATATGCCAGAAAGTGAATCAAAAAGTAATGAGAAAAACCACACCAGGGGGAAGGCAGATAGCATTGAGGCCCTTTCAAAATATACAAGTAGATATGACAGTCGGCCCGAAGACCCTCAATTTTGTCTCACGTTTTTCGTCGTGGAGACTTGGGGGGAACGAGAGGGAAACCTCAAGAGCTGATGTAACTGCTATGAGAATTGCCATTCCTGGCCAGATGTGTTTGCTTGGGAACAGAGTTCCCGGACATACATCCTGCTGAAACAATGGTAGTCACAGCACGCTACACTGCCCCTGGATTCTGTACCACCTGTGCCTGAGGTGTAGCAGGACAGCTTGCCCTGTTCTCCCCCTCCCTCGCATTGTGCATGGGCCTGGACTCCATCACGGGACTTCTCCCCCTTCTCCTCGTGCATTGGGTCTAGACTCACGAGATTTCTCCCCCACTCTGGAGAACTATATATTCAGCCTCAGAAGAGACCCCTTTTGAGGACCTCCCCACAGAAGACGAAGATCTATCAGCTCCATGAGGGTTCTGTGAAGACAAATCTATTAGCGGCGCGCTACGAGGATTTGCGAAGGCGGACCTATTGGACTGCTGTGAGGACTTCGTCTCTCTCTGTGGTAATTATATCCTATCTGTCCTATCTCTCTTTTCTCTCTTGCTTTTATCTATATAGCTTTCTCTCTTCCATTTCTTTCTCTTGTTATTGCATATCATTTTGGTGGGTACATTGAATAAAAGCATATCAGTTTTTAGTGAGCACATTGATATTGAATAAAGCATACTGATTTTGGTTAAACAGCATTCTCATGGCCTCCTTTGTACTCCAAGAACCAAATACGAACTCAAGTTCACTTTGAACGGGTCGTAACAGTAGATTTTACTGAAATGCCCTCAGTACAAGGGTACAAACACCTACTTGTTATAGTTGATCACTTGACTCATTGGGTAGAAGCCTTCCCTACTAAGAAAGAAACAGCACAGGTGGTAATAAAAGTGCTATTAGAACACATCATCCCCCGGTATGGGCTAGTGAATAACATTGATTCAGACCGAGGCCCTCATTTTGTAGCTCAAATCTTACACGATGTCATCAAAGCCTTAGGAATCAAGTGGCGGTTACATACACCTTGGCATCCCCAAAGCTCAGGGAGAGTAGAGAGGATGAATAAAACCCTCAAAAATGTATTAACCAAATTAATAACAGAAACAGGGATGAATTGGCTCAGGTGTCTGCCCCTAGCCCTTCTACGGATCCGAGTCCGACCGAGGTCCGACATGGGGGCTTCACCGTATGAAATGATGTTTGGACTCCCCTTCTTACTAACCCCCTATAGTACTGGGGATTATTTAGAAGGAGAGGCAGAAACCCAAGAATATGTGAAAATAATTGGAAAGACATTGGCAGATCTTAAGAGAAGAGGGTATCTTCCTCAAACCTCCCCCTTAGATACAGACATGCATCAAATAAAACCAGGGAACTGGGTTTTAATTAAATCCTAGAATACCACCCCACTAACCCCTAAATTTGAAGGTCCGTTCCAGGTCTTGCTCACTACCCACACCGCAGTGCGAACTCAGGAGAAAGGCTAGACCCACACTAGCAGAGTGAAAGGACCATTACCACCCCCGAGTAACCCATCAGACTCAAACCCTGCAACCCCAACAGAGACTTCTTCTGAGTGGACTACCAGTCGAGATCCAGACACATTTAAGATAACTCTCAGGAAGAAACCAAAAAGCAGTTAAAGACAGTTAGAGATGGTAAAAGTAGCTACAAGTTGTTAACAGAAGACTGTTGTTAAGTTGTTACAGTAAGTAATTATAAAAAGTTAATATAAAAGTGTTAAGTAATAATCAAAAGCTAAAATTTGACTACAAATCTCTCATAGAGCACACCCCAGAAGGACTAACCAAAAACTTGAAGAGAAGTGGGAACACACAAGAAAGAACTCCATAGATCCAGTCTAAAGACTCCCCAACCCAATAGGCAAGACCAGGTGAGACCCAGAGATGGTTCATACTGGACTCTTGGGAGGACTGATAATAGTCCTATTGATGAGCAAATCCACAGAAGGAGCTTGCTCCAAATGCTACCATCCTATTTATGACGGGGAAAACCTACAGTCCTTAATAAGAGTTCACACACGTGTGAATCCCACATGCTTTGATAGGGCTCAATTATCTACCTGTCAGGAGGACGGGAAACAATATTGGATTGCAAGAAATGCTGCAACTTTCAAGCAGCACCTAACTGGAGAGTGCCCTATCAGAGAGTGGTTTTGTTTTGAAGAGTTAAATAATTTAGGAGGAGTTGCAGATTTAATAAAAGAAAAACCACTAGCAGCAAAGAAAAATGAAATAGAAGAACCCCTCAGTAAAAACCTATTTATTGATCTAATCAAAAGAATTAGTCATGAGTTAAATATAACCAGTTGTTGGGTATGTGGGAGCACACAAATGTCTAATGTATGGCCTTGGGAAGGGACGAGTTTAGCACCCTTAGACATCTTGAGATGGAAGTTGATGAAAAAAGAGCCCCCAGGTAAAGGAGAAAGGAGAACAATGGGACTTAAAATCCAAAGTAATTGGGGAAGAATGCATAAGAAAGACAGGGACGAGGTATAAAACATTTGTAGGAAGGATGGCTTGTAAGAGGTACTTAATAATAAAAGAGTTAAAACAAGAATGGATCCCCAAGGAGCCTGATACATATTGGTCAATTGAGAAAAAGGAAACAAGGTGTGTTTACAATGAAGGTTATGGTCTACATGAGTGTACTGATCAGGGAATCAACCCTTTCTGGGGAATCGGGGAGATATCCAAATATTGGGAACATCCATTTGACACACAGAACACATCATGGAGACCCCCAAAACACCTTTTTTGGATTTGTGGAGACAAAGCTTATACTTATCTCCCAGGGGATTGGACAGGTAGCTGCACCATGGGAATTATTAAACCAGCATTTTTCCTACTCCCACAAGAATCAGAGAATCAGCTAGGTATACCCTTATATGACAACTTAAAAAGGGCTAATCGAAAAAAGAAGACAGTGATTGACAGATGGTACCCAAACGTGGAAAAGAAAGATTTGGACACCTGAGGAAATAGTAAAAACATATGGACCAGCAACTTGGGCACAAGATGAGTCATGGGGGTACCGAACGCCAATTTACATGTTAAATAGAATCATCAAGTTGCAGGCAGTACTAGAAATAATATCAAACAAAACTGCCTTAGCTCTTGACCATATAAGTAACCAACTAGCACAGACAAGAGCGGTAGTTTATCAGAACAGGCTGGCAGTTGATTACTTATTGGCCAATGAAGGTGGCATCTGTGGAAAATTCAATTCCTCTGAATGCTGCCTCGAAATTGATGATAAGGGTAAAGTGATCAGAGATATTTCCAAAGAAATCCAGAAAATTGTAAGTACCCAAGAATGGAAGCCCTTAATTAATACAGACTGGTGCGATAACTTCTGGTCTTTTAAAGGAGCCTGGTGGAAAAAAGTAGTGTTCATTGCAGTAAGTGCCCTTGCCAGCCTCGTGCTCCTCCCCTGCCTACTCCCCTGCCTAATTCGAACTATAACTAGCTCAGTTCAAGCAAGTCTCCAAAAACCCATAAATATAATGAGATTAGAGCCCCAAGAAGAAGAATTGAGCACAGCAAAAAGAATTTATAACCAATACCAGAAATTAAGAAAGATATACTCCCACGAACCAGAAACAGCTAATTCATGCGGGCAAAAGCCCGATCAAAAAAATAGAGGGGGGACTGAAATGAATAGAACCAAAGAGACTCCAAGTTAATCACTGTTATGCATTATATATGTTGTATGTTGCATTGTTATGCTGTTTGCTGTTATATTTGAAGTTATAATGTCACATACCTGTTATTTCAAGTTGTTTGTGCCAGCACTGTACCCTGTGTTCCAAGTTGTATGTTCCCCTTTTCCCAGACCCGGGTTTCCCCTTTCCCCTTTCCATCGGGTTAAGCCTTCGCCGCTCCCCGCCTGCTTGTCGGGCCACGAGACCCCGCCCAATATGGAAATCGAGTGGACCCCCCCTTAACGATCAGAAGCCCATTTAGCAGCAAATGGTCCCTAGACCAACGAGCCCACCCAAACCCGAGACTTATGGAAGACACTGCTGTGGGAAGAGGACATCCAGCTACCTGAGGAGGGTCTCCAACTTGTTGAAGTGCTCTCGCTGACCTAAAGGGTGACTGAAGGGAAAGACACCCCTAGACCGAGCCAGGCAGATTTGACTTCCTGGGAACCTCCGCGAGGCAAGGCAGGAATCCCGACCCTGCAGCGAGAGCGAGGCCGCAGGATCGAATTACATCCTCCTCCTCAGCAGTGTCAGCGGTGCCCGAGGGAGCGGCGTCGGTGGCAAAGGCGGACCCCACCCTAACCCATCTAAAAGAGCTCAATAAAGGCACAAAAGGAGTTAAAACCAATCTCCTGCCCTTTTTGTTTACTTCACTTTAAATCATGGAGAAAATATGCATTTGGGGAGATTATTGCTTATTTGCGGATTTAAGCAAAGGTATTTGTGATGTACTGAATTAGTAGCTGTGATCCTGTGATCCCATGAGAAGTTTGGAGAGAGATGAGAAGCCTCTGCGTCAGTGAGGAGTGAAGAGAGAGCTCTGTTCCTTGAGAAGAAGAATCCTTTGCCTCTGGAGTTAAGAACTTTTAAGCGGTGACACCCCAATATGTCTGTCTCCATGTCCAGAAGCAGCTTGGGAAACTGCTAATGGGAGGGGTCACGGAAGCAGGTTTCCCCGGGCGGCTGTTTTCGTGACAGTTAAAACCCACAAAGAGAACTGTTCTAGGTTGTCAGTGGGATCCATGACTTTTTGAGACACTCTTTCTCCCAGGGAATTGATGAAAGACTATTTTCAAATGGTGAAACTGACTGAAAATCACAGGTTGTCTCTCTATGTTGCTTGTGGGAAAGTGAACAGTTTGTGAGAGGAGGAGAAAGGTTTTGGAAGTTTCATTTTGATTCTCATTTTCTTCTTTTTCTCTTCCTTTAGTGTGTGTTAATAAAATCTCTCTGTTTACCTTAAGTTGGGCCTGCTCTGCCATTTTCTCCTTAATCGAATCTCACAGGAGGAAGAACATTTAGACCACTACACTAAATTTAGCCAACAGAAACAGAGGTGAACGTGAAACCACTACACATATAACATCGGGCTGGGTCCTAGAGAGCACCGGCTAGCTTCTGTTTCCGCCCGATGATATACGAGTGTAATAAGTATAATAGATAAATTCGTGTGGATTTAAGCTACTAATAAGAAGCTACCCAAAGGTGTCTCCAAGATTCCAAAGTTCCAAAACATATTTACAACTGTAACGACGAGGCAGAGCAAGAAGATGGCCCATCCATCAAGGGTGGACCCTCACTTCACAGCTCCTCAACATCCGATACCGATCTTGGTGGAGATCCTGGACAATCAGATCACCCCTCCCAAGATGAATTCCGGAAAAAACTATCAAGCAACCTTTTCATGCAGACAGGACTCTTTTAGAAACACAGCATACCTGGACTTTCAATAGACTTAGCCTTAGGGTAAAAAAACTGTATAAAACCCACAGGCTGAAACCTAGCAGTGTGGCAGAATTCGGAGGGTACCCTTGTACCGCCACTCTGTCCACCCAACTCTCGATCGATTGTTGTCCTGTTTTTATTGTGGCTTTAATTCAGTGTTAGAAATTTTGCTAATAAACCCTGTTATTTTTGAATTGGCTTCTAATCATTTATAACACGAGCAATGCACGCACCCCGTGCCGTGCGGAGCGGGCAGCCTTGAATTTCTTAGAGAGCAGCCGTGTAGAAACCCCTTTCCCAGAGTAGACAGGGACAGAGCATAAAAGGGAGATCTGTTGCTTACAGATCCAAGTTTATTTCTGAATCGCAGCAGCAAACAGACAAAAGAAGCGCGCGAGCGCTGTGGCATATATGCCCCCCTGGTTCAGGAGCGCGGGGACTTCCGGCCAATGCGGGGGGACGTTGCAGGTAAACACTCATTTTTTCAGCTAACGGCTTAACGGAGAAAGGATAACTAATTATTCTGACAAATGAAATTGGTTTATTGGGCAGATTGACTTAGAATCTTCAGTAAAAAAGGTGGTGTTCTGAAAGACTGGCAGCAACAGGTATTGGGGGAAATTGTACCTGAGATAAACAAGGTAATTTTGTTGCAAATGAAGTCATTGTTAGTCCAGTGCTCCTTGTTAAATGTTGACCCCCACCCTGTTAATCACCTCTTTTGTTCCCTTTCTGCTGCACCTTCGAGCTGAGCCCCCTGGCTACCCCAACACAGCAACCAAAGAAGCCAGGAGGAGGAGAAATCCAGCAGACGTGCAAATAGAAGAGATGCAGTGCCAGCTGGGAGAAGAAATTATTGCTCCAGACCAGAAAAACTTTATTAGACTGAACACCAAGACACAGATGGACCATGCAAGGAGTGAGACTGCCTCCTCCCAAAGCTGAGCGGTTTTCACCCCTCGCCCTGACTCTCAGAGATGTGGCCCAGAGAGGGACCCCCTGGAATCTCAGAGTAAGTCAAGCCTTCAGGACCGGGAGTGAGGACCGTGAACCCAACCCTGCCTGTACTCACAGTGAATGAGGCTGCTGCACACCTCCTCCTCCGAGTTGCTTCTGGGAGCAGCCTGCACTCCAGTGGAAGAAACTGCTGCACACCTTATCCTCCGAGATACTTCTGGGAGCAGCGCGGCGTGCACTCGACCCGTCGGGCCCCCACCATGAGCTGATCACAATAAAGGCTTTTAAAAGGAGAAAAATCTCCTGCCCTGTTTATAACAGTACCCACCAGAGACAAAACAAAGACACGCTGCAGGGCCAGAAATTTCTAAAACCTGAACAAAATGCAGTTTAAACAGACTGTAACTTAAACGGACTGCAACACACGTGGAAATTGGGAAGAAGAATTTTTGTATTAAGTAAAAGAATTTACTAATTTTCTAGAAAAGGGGGGACTGAGGCAAGGGGGTTAGGAGTTAAGGGGTGATTAATTAGGGGTAGCAGTCAGGACAATGTATCTCGCTTAACATTTACTGTGCTTGCAATGGCAGGCAAGGCCATTGCTTGTAAAAGCAGGATGAAAAGAATGCAAGGCTAGCGGTTAAGAAAGAAACTGCCTGCACAAGGCTGTGATAAGAAAGACTGGACCAAAACTAGCCTTGCGGCTTGAACTGCGACCAAGAAGCCACTGAGCACGTGCAAGAGGACAAGGTGAAAAGTTCAAACCCGAGGAAGACTTGTCTTACTTCATCATGAAGACCACCGTACGACCACCAGAGGGCACTGCGCAAGTGCAGAAAGACTGATAAATTCATTTTAATACAAAGCGAGGCTAGGCGGAGCCAGGTAATGAATATGTATAGGCGCATTGTGAAACTTAATGCATATGTAACATTTTAGAGAATAAGTAGAGAGAGGTGACTCCTTAGAGCTGCTCATGCTTTAGGAGGAAAATCCCCCTTTCGTCTAAGCTCTGAATAAACATACCTACTTTACAACTCTGACGGGTTGTAGAGTCATTTCCACGAACCAGAAGGACTTTCAAAATTTGGGAGCAGCATTTAGCAAAGGCTATGTGGTTAGTTAACACCTGAGGCTCCACCAACCGAGCTGGCCCTGCCCAATCTGAACCCCTGCGTACAAAAGACGGGGATAAGGTTCTGGTGATACACATGAGAGGTATGCTAGGAAAAACTGTTTGGATTAATTCTGCCTCAAGCAAAGACAAACCCATCCATGGGATTGTCTTTGCACAGGGACCAGGTTGCACCTAGTGGGTGGTGCAGAAGGATGGAGAGACATAACGCACGCCTCAAGGGGAACTTGTTTTGGGGTAAACTGTCCATCACACAACCTGTATCTAGATGTATATAGGTATATAATTAGGGTAATACGTGTATGTATATAGTTATAGATATGTGTTTTTGCAGTTGAAATGTATTAATTTAGGCATTGATGAAATGGTATGGGGTAAAGGGGAGAATGTCAAAGGGATAGTTTTTTAATCCCATATCCATTGTTGTTTTTGTTTTGTGTCCGGGGTGGTCGCTGCCCCCTTCCCCCACCCCGCCTCCGGGTGTATCACAATGGGTGAGAGCCAGCTTGGAAGTTCCTGCAAGAGTTCAGGGCGAGGGGGGTTGCTTCCTTCTGGTGGGGTGATTTTGTCTCCGCAGCCATGCGGCACGATCCCTCTGACGAGAGATTGTGTTGCCATGTGGCTTTTGCCCATTTTTTTCTTTCCCTTCGGCGCTGTGACTGCAGGTTACTGGCTTGCTTCTCTGCTGCTCGGGAGCCCAGAGCCAGTGTGTGCGGCGCCCGGACCCGGGAGCACCCCATTCCCCGCCGGGGCCGCCTCCTCTGCTCAGCCTGACTCCAGGACCAGCCATCACCAGTGAGCTACCCAGGGGAGCAACTCCCCGCCCAGCCCCGCTGTTCTCTGCCGCTGCTTCAGGGCTTCTTGTTACATTTTAATCCGACATCCGGACATCCCGCAGCTTCTGGCACGGCTCCGGAGTCTCTGCTACACTTTGTTTGCTACAAATATATTATTCTAGTTCACATTATACACTGTAATGCGGTAGTGGAATTTTACTGGAAACTCAGTATTGTTCATGCTTAAGTAAAACAGTCCTAAGGACAGCTCGGCCCTGGAAATGAAGACGTTGCTTTTTGGAAGCTTAGAGCTGTGCATGAAGGAGAAAGGATACCCTGGATGATCAAGATAATGCCAGCATCCTAGCCCCTCTAATGTGTGTCTGAAACCCTCCCAGCATTGTCTGCGTCATAGCTAAGTAACTAGCAAGACTGACTCCAGGGAATGTGAGTCAAGAGACAAGCAGCAAGAATGCTGCAAAAATATAGTTGCTTTACAAAATTTTACTATGATTAATAATGGGTAGAGTGTGTGTGTGTGTGTGTGTGTTAGTGATTTGTCAAATTGTGTTGTATCTGAATGTTTGAAAGGTATAAGAACCCTGTGTAAAACCACACTTGGGGTGCCCAAATTTGTCTGGGACACCTCATGCACAGGAAGAAATATTTACCCTTGTAATTCTATACTTTGTGCCCTGTCTTCTCAGTCAGCACGGGCCAGTTGCAAATTTTTGTGATGAGGGCATTGGGGCTCCCATCCCTCCCCACAGGCACAGCAGGGCACTGAAGCCCCCACACCAGCCTCTCACCCTGGCCTACATCACGGGTGGGCAGGGAAGGTCTGCCTACAAACTGCAGGCTCTGCAGGCCTTCATGGCCGCCGCTCCCACTAAATGGAGCATCGAATTACCTCCCCTTCAATTCAGCAGTAAACCGATCTGTTTCTGAGGAGGACACACCACTTTCTTTCTCCAGACAGGGCAGGTTTTGCATCCCGCTGCAAGGGATGGGTTTATTGCCTGGAGCTGCTGAGCAGATTCACACATGGTCAGCCGTGAGGGATTTCCTCCTGCAGCCCTGTGGGTTTTTGCTACTCTCCGTGGAAGCGCTCCTCTCCAGGTACCGTGTGCCTCCGCTGTCCCCTCACCCCTGTGACATCCCTCCCCGCCGGTGCACGCTCCGCTCTAGCGCTGCCTTGCCCTTTGTTTTATTCTAGAGAAAAGAAAAGAAGACATGGGCTGGGGAAAAAGAACCCCCCGTACCTGATCCCCACACACCACAGCTAATCAAAACCTACCTCCTTCTCGCTGCGTTCTGCCAGCCCGCATGCGCTATAGTAGAGGGCGGTGCGAGGGGCCAGCACCGCTTCCCCTAGAGGACAGCTACCGCATCGTCACCGTCCGCCAGCACCGCCCCACTCTCAGCGTAGATTGGGCGACGGCGTAGTCCCACCTTCCGCCCTGCTCCGAGTGGCTGGCGGCGCTCGGGCGTGTTTCTTATTGGGCCTGGCGGTGGCCGGGATGTGCTTGGTAGTTTCCTCTGTTTCGGAGATGCTCGTCACTGTGGGGACTGGTCTGTCGTGGAGGAGCTGGATGGAGTGCGGGAGGCGGCGGGCGCTTCCGTGTGAGGGTGGCTTAGGTGGGAGAGAGCCGGTAGCGTCCTGGGAAGGTAGCCCGCACCCTTGGGTCCTTCCCCACCTCTTGTGGGCGGTGCGGCGGTGCCACTGCTGCCGCCTCTCCGGGCAGGCGGTGGAGGCCGCCCTGTCCCAGCGGTCCTGTGAGGAGCGGTTCTGAGGGAACTGGGAAGGGGGTTTTGGGGACTCTAGGGTGGTTTGGGAGGCGGGTGGTTGTTGGGCTAGAGGTAGAAAATAGAGGGACGATCTGAAGCGCGGCACGGGGTAATCCGGGGGGGAGCGGAGGGTAGGCAGCTTTGGGGTGGGAGGCAAATATAGCGTCGTCTTGAAGGAGAAGGCTTGTAGGCGGGGGGCTTTGGGCAGGCTGAGGGTGTTTGTGATGGAAGGGCAAGCTCGGGGTTCCGGCGGTGTCTGATACTAAATCACACGACTGTGGCAAGGACGTGTTTTGTTTTTCCGATCAGGCTCTCAAATTGCTCCCTCGCCAGTAGGGTGGAGGTAGCACGGGGACGCGTGTGTTTGTAAGCATGGGGCTCCGTAGAGGACCTGAGGGGGTGGGGCTCGTGGTTCTTTACTTAGGCTGTGCTTAAAAGCAGAAGTTGATACAAGTGTACGGTTTGTTATGTTGTGAGGGGAAAGTGTTTTCCTGCAAATGGTATGCATAGCGCACTGCTAGGATCTGGCCTCCTGATCAATATCTTCCTTTAAGAGATACTGTGCAGTCCAGGGAAGTCCCTGAACGGCAGCTGGATGTTGGTGCACCACAGCCAGTGGTTTGCTCGAGTATAGCTGTAAAAAAAATGTAATTGTACATACTTATTTGAGAAGTAGAAGGTAAAAACATCCATATTTTTTTCTTTTGCAGAGTTATCAAGTGCAGCCTCTGCTTTGTCGGGACCTCGTTCAGCATCTCCATGTTTTCCCATCTGTCTGATCTGAGAAAAAGTTGGGGCTGTGTGTTTCCAATAAGCTTTTGTTTGTGACTGAAAAGGGCAAGTGTGTATCCTTCAAGAAATAGAGGTACAGACTAAATGGATCTAAAGACAGCAGTGTTCAACGCAGCTCGTGATGGCAAGCTGTCTCTCCTTTCCAAGTTACTGGCAAGCAAAACCAGAGAAGAGGTGGCCTTACTAATGTCAAAAAAAACCAATGGTGCCACACCACTTTTGATAGCGGCCCGTTATGGGCACGTTGACATGGTGGAATACTTGTTGGATTATTGCTCTGCTTCTATAGAGATTGGTGGTTTGGTTAATTTTGATGGTGAGATCGTTGAGGGAGCTCCACCATTATGGGCAGCATCAGCTGCTGGACACTTGAAGGTGGTTCAGTGTCTGTTGGATCATGGTGCATCTGTCAACAACACAACTCTAACAAATTCAACTCCGCTTAGAGCAGCCTGTTTTGATGGTCACTTGGAAATAGTAAAATACCTTGTGGAGCACAAAGCAGACTTGGAAGTATCAAACCGTCATGGGCATACATGCTTGATGATCTCATGTTACAAAGGCCACAAAGAAATTGCTCAGTATTTACTTGAAAAAGGAGCTGATGTTAACAGAAAAAGTGTTAAAGGTAAGCTTGTTTTATTTTTTCTTGTAGTAAATAGGAGTGAAGTTACTCATATTCTTGAGGAGGATGACATCCAAAAATATTCCTCTGGTCTCACAATGTGAATGTATTTTCCAGTTAGAGATGAAGTGTATGTAGCTGTTTTTACAAAATTTTTCAGTATACTCATTTAATAGTGGCTATAAAATGTAATTCTAAATTGAAACACTTTAACCTAAAGACTTTGCATTTATGCAAAAAATTGACTTTTGCTGAGAACTATTTCTAGCAGGTTTGTACAGTAATAATAATGTGAGCATATATTGTGTAAAATTTAGGATGTTTTTCATGCTGTTTCTTAACAAACCAAATATGCTGTATGTAAAATTTACATGTGCCACTAAGACTAGAATAGGGAAAGATGCATAAAGGAAAATAATACTTTTCTACACTGGAAATGAATAATCACTTTTGTCTTTACTCCTCCTCTCCCTCAAATTCCTGAATCCTTTTGGACCTTTATTTCAATGTTAGTAGACAAAAATGTATTTTTAGAATTAAGGAGATGAAGCTTCATGTGACTGTGATTGCAACAGAATGACTTACAGTGGTGCACAGATCACAAAGAATATCTTTGCATTGGTATACAATTATCCTGACACATTGTTCAAAGTGAAGACTTATGTTCTTTTTGCTGTGATCATATTTATGTGGACCTCTTATTCTAATTGCTGGCTTTTGTTGCATCTCAAACTTATAAGTGAATATGATATTGGCCTGAAAAGCATGTTGATTATTGCAGGTTATGGTTAACTTTTTTAGCTCATTGAGCCAGGATTGTGTCTCAGCAGCTTCTTTTTTTAAAAAAAATATGTTTATTAATAATATATCTCCTAATAAAACCTTCTGTAGCATAATACTTCAGTTGCCCTTTTCCAGTTAATTACAATTTTAACAGTATCATATACTTCAAGTATATTTTGACAGAAATACCTGTAGGTCCTTGGTTACTGCACAATATTTTTAAATAATAAATACCAAATAGGAGAGTAATCTCTTTGAAAAAGCTGTTCCATTAAATATGCCTTTTTTCTGCAAGTCATGGAGTTATGTAGATTTAATATAAAGAAAGCGAAACAAAAAATTTGTCATAGAGGTGGGCAGAGCAAAATAAATCTTCATTTGGAATGATTTAAGGTTGCCTATAAATTACAGACTTGTAGTGAGATAAAAATGTCATGTTTCTAGACTGGGCTCTTGGAATAACGAGCTAAATATAAATATATAAATATAAAATGCTGTTATGGGAGATTACTAGAGGTTCTCTTCCAGGTGTTCTTGAAACCAGGTGTGGCGGAGTAGTAGAGAGAAGACTCTTGGTCAGGTGCAAGAAGTATGACATTGATTATGTGGCTGATTATGATTAGATGCTAATACAGTATCTAGATATTGCCAATGCAGTATAAGCAGGTGTAAAGGGTTAAAATATCAGCAGGTTCGGCTAGAAACATACAGGTTTAGTCTTTGGCCTTGCAGAATGCACAATTACAAAGCAACAAAGCATCTATGGAGCTACTTTAGGATTTTATATACATGTGACCAGATCTTAGTGATTTTACTCACCCATCCAAAAGTGAGTGTTCCCCATCTTTTGGGCTGGATGTACCTTGCAGGTGTCCCTGCCGGGGAGGGGGGAGGGATCCACCCGGAAGCTGCCTGCAATCGCGGGTGACCAATTGGTTCGTTCTCCAGCAGCATTATATACTCTTTTGCACGCCGATGTGTACCAAAGTCAGTCGCAATCATCACAGCTCCCCCATCTCTAGAACGCGTTAATTGTGCCAGCATTCAGACAGTTCCTCCTGCAATTCCCACCTGGTGTTCTTATCTTAGGACAAATCGCACTGCCCATCAGAGATGGTAGGGGGAGGGTGTGAGGGTGCGGAGAACGCCCAAGACCCAACTATCTTTCGTCATCACAGCAGGGAAAGCGAGAGGGCAAAATTACTCAAACTATCCCTTAGGCTTTTCCAGTAGATTTTCTTATTGTAAGATAGGACTTTATTCACATTTAAAAACCAGGGACAATTCTAGAGCTGAGAGAAATGTGAAAATATGTTTTCAAGTGTTGACACTTCCAAGGAAAACTTCAAATACTTGGAGATGACAAGATAGGTAAGTCACAGAGGTCTAAAAGCCAGGATGACAAGTGAGACGGAGATAAAAGAGCATGCACTTAACTCCTGCTTCTACAATACAGACATAATCCACCTGTGGTTTGGACTACTAACATTCAGAATGCAGATGCTTTGGAAGTAAAGTTGTGGAAGTGCAAAAGTACAGTGATTCAAAGAAAATCACTGAACAGCATAACCTGTTAAGAAAGCATTCCTTTATTCAGTACCGGGAACGTGCTGGGGGTGTCCCTTTCCATAAGCACGCCCGCTCGGGTATTGTTCCCTTGTGTTTACATGCATTGTAATATTCAAAGATTTCCCCAAGCCGCACCCCAAGTCTGTCCCCCTTGGTACGTAATAGGTACTTAATAGGTACGTAATTCAAAATTTCTTGGATTTTTGGTCCTTTATGTTTTCGTGGAGCAAGATTGTCATCTACTGTCTGTTGGTCAGAACTGTATTCTTTATTTTGGGGTGTTTTATATGATTCCAGCATCTTCCTCATCATGTCCTCAGCTTGAACTTCCATGCTTGCGCATGCCCTGTCCATCTGTGCTGACTTGTTCACCTCTTATCTTGGTAACGTGAGACTCATGCAATTAGCCTCAGCGAGGCAAAACTTATGAGTCTTTCATCTTTGCAGGTTTCTACTTATTTAGTGTTCTGAAGGTCTTAGGGCACTGTAATCAAGCCACAGCTGGAGAGGTTTGCTCGTCTTCTCAGTCCCTTGTCATCAACATTCTACTATGAGCCAATAGTCTAAATAGCAATTAAAACAAAGCTAGAATGGTGGTTATATGGTAAAACTAAACTATAGATTGAAAGTTACAATGTTTAGGCAAACTGCAAAAACAAGTAAAAAAAACCTACCAAACTAGGTGTGGTGGTTTTGCTAGGAAGTGACTTTTCTAAGAAGTTATAGTAAAACCCAATCAGTAACTAAAGTTAAATAATAATATCTAGCTAAACTAATAGAAAGTAAACATGCCTCTGGGAATAAACATGTTAAAATCAGAGAATACTAAGAAAAGTTCTTTTTTTGTTCTTGCCTTGGGAGAGGTAAGCTGGTCCTGACTCCCTCCTTACCGTGGGGCGGGGGGGGGGGCAGGCCTTTCCCAGGAAGCCCGCCGGGCTGGGTGACTCCCAGGCAGGGGAAGGGGAGGAGAGTATGCCCCGGGCAGTTACTAAGACCCTATCGCTAAAGCCACACCCTCCATCTCGGCCCGGGAGGCCTAACCGGGCCGGGCAGCCCCTCCTGGGAGCCAGGCCCCTTCCCTTGCTTCCCTCCAGCGCGGCTTTCTGAAGAATCCTCCACCGTAGACAGCTCTGGCCGCCGCTACCAAGACCATTTGCAGAGGAAGGGGGGGAAAAAAACCCAGCCACGCGAGAGATCCTAACTCCAGCCCTGGCACAGCCTGAATCTCCCACCTTTGGCCATTTCCCAGGGAAGAACAATCATGCCCTCTGCAGACCTGGGAGAATGTTAACTCCTTAACAAATGAAACTTACAAAACACTAAATCCTCTCTCTGAATGAGAGAACAGCTAGAGTAAAATGTGGAGAAGCATGGCATAAGACAGAAGTCAGTGAAAAAAAGTAAAAATCCTAAGTTAGAAGGAAAATAGAGGAGTTGCCTAGTTTAGGCTAGACTTCTCTTGTGAGACCATAGAGACTGAACTAAAATATCCCTATAACTTATATTGCTTTTTAGGGGGATGCAAAGTTCTAATCATAGTTGTAAACTAATATAGCTGTGATCTAATGGAAAATTTGAAACAGAGGAAGATAAAGAAAAAGAAATATAAAACCCTCTGCCCCCAGGGGAAAAAAAAAAAAAGACCTCTGTTTCTTAAGATGAAAAAAATCTTTGTTTTATACTAAAACAGTCATCCTTAAACTGTACCCTTAAAAAAACCTAAAATACCTATGAGCGCAGCTGTGGGAAAAACTGCCAAATAAGAGGAACTTCACGGTTTACAGAGTTTCTGGGCGGCTACAGATTTGTGACATGGGAACCACCAAAGGACTGTTCTTTTCTTGTGGCAATGTCTCCATAGGATTTCTAAAAGAGACTCCTCTCCCTAAGAACTAATGAAAGACTATTTTAAAGTAGTAAAACTAACTAAAAATCCCAAGGTTTGTCTTTTTGTTATTAGTGAGAAAGTAAACAGTTGTAGAGAAAGGAGGAGTGTTTTAAAAGTTTGATTCTAATTCTTAGTTTTTTTCTCTCTTGTAGTTTTGTTAATAAACCTGTCTTTATACCCTTTTAAAGTTTAAACCTACTTTACTTTTCTCCTAATCCTATCTCACAACAGAAAAAAAGTAAATAATTCTAGTAAACACTCAAACCACTACACTAATTTTAAAAACAAAAATTAACAAACATAAAACCACTACACTAGGCAAAATCACAAAATTCTTTGTTTAACTCCTTTCAACAGCTAGGATATGATTTCTGAGTCTGATTCAGGTAGGATACTACACTGAGGTAAAATATAGGTTTAGCACCATCTAAGAAGACATGATGGTGAAGGGGGAGGTAACAAGATGTTTGGAGTTAGACAAGTGCTAATCTGCAACAGATGGTCAATAGTTTTGAATTTAAAATACGAGCATTTAGTTCTCTTTCTTCTTGCCACTGTTTTACTGATCTGACTTTTACAGTTTCCTCAAACTTTCATGAAGAACACATGGGCCACAGAAATGGAAACAAAGGATTTTCTTAACCTGAACAGTGCTGGGCGGGGGGTGTGGTGGTGGTGGTGGTGGTGGTGGTGATAAACAGGATAAGAAAATTCTTGGTTTTTGTTCAGAATTGTGGAAAATAGCAAAGATACCTGTAGGATTCAAGACGTTTTTAGAAAAGCAGAAAGTAATTAAAGCAATGCTTCCAATGAGAGTTAATTCAGCATTGTCATCCTACTTCAGAGGCTTTTCCAGTACATTACTCTTAGTTTGAGAAGCTGCAGGTTACCACTATCTGGGCTTGATAGGTTTCACTGATATGAAGCAGGTCTTGAACAGCAAATTAGTTTGTGTGGGGTTATTTTTTGTTTGATTGGGGTTTTTGTTTGTTTTCCTCTTAAAATAAGGAATAGTATGGACAGTACTGTGTGTGGTGGTTTGACCCTGGCTGGATGCCAGGCACCCACCAAAGCCACTCTATCACTCCCCTCCTCAGCTGGACAGAGGAGAGGAAATATAACACTGTGGGGAGACAAAGAGACTATAGTACTAAAGGCAATCTTACCCTTGATATATTGCAGCTGTGTTAATTATCAAGCGTGGGAACAGCCTTGCCCTCCCAGCTATGGGTGTGAAAAAGGGTGAGTTAGCTGGGAAAGAGTTCAGTTCACTTAAGAGTCAGTCGGAGTCTGCTGGCTGTGCTGTGAGGAGGAAGGGACAGGAGGTCGTGCTAGGGACAGAAAGGGTAAGATGCTGTATGTAGGATAAACAGGGTTAGATGGCCGTGACAGGGACTGTCCTAGGTTACAATGTAAAATTGTGCCCAAGGTTTGTATTCTATCCCCATGAGCCGTTGGAGCCAAGGTGGGGCAGCGTTTTCCTTATCTTCTGTTAATGAGCCTAACAATGCCTTGCCACATGACTCATAGGTAACTCCTTCTGGGAGTTATCTCTGTTTAATGGGCCATCAAGGACCCACTGCATGACTCATAGAATGAGATCATCCCATTGTGAGATGCTCCACCCAGGGGGAGGAGCCAAGCATTCCCACCTGGATATAATCCAGGGTTTGGGACAGCACAGGCAGCTTTTTATCCACTGGACTCCCAGAGGAGACAAGAGCTGCCAGACATTTCTACAGGAATCACTGCTTCGACAAGACCATCTCATCTGGACTGCCACTACCACCCTAACAGGGTGTCGGGTTGTATTCTGACCCTGTCAGTGGGGTTTTTTTATACTATTACTTTTATTTTATTTTACTTTCTTTTATTTCTTTTCTTTTTCTCTTATTAAATTGTGTTTCTGACTTGGAGTCTTTCACTGGTTTTGCTTTCAAACCAGCACATATTTTTGGTGCCCAACATGGGGCAAGAGGTAGTGAGAAAAGTCAGAATTACAATTTTGTATTGGGAAAAAAAGACACCTGTTCACTATGATGCTCAGCATGTTTACATGTGTCTTGTACCTAGCTCTCTATATTTTTCCGCACATGGGGCAGTATCTGCAGATCTTAATGCTCCTATGTAAACCAGGGTATTGCACTAAAATTTCTTTATTGGTCTATTATGTCTATTGCATGATAACCTCCGAGACAATGAGCATAATTTGGAATATGTACTCAATTTTGTTTGCTTGTCCTGGTCTAGGATGCTTTGTTTGGGGTCTCAACAATCTCACCTAGCCGCAGTAGGGAGGGGTAAAGAATGATTTTTTCCAGTCTTTCAGGCCTGATACAGCAGTTTTTGAAAATATTGAGTTCTCTCTGGATACCAAGGACAGCATAATGTTGTTAGTACTGCTTTGTCTTCTCTGCACAGCCCGCACCATGCTTAGAAACAAAACACTACATGATGTAGTGCAGCGTCTTCTTGAGGCAGAGGAGAAAAGAGCCAAAAGCACAGCAACAGCCTTCGTGTCTACACAGATTGTCACAGAGGAGAAAGGAACCAAAAGCCAGGCAACAGTGTCCGAGTCTACGCAGACTGTCACAGAGGAAACAGAAGCCAAAAGCAAGGCAACAGTGCCCATGTCCACGCAGACTGCCACAGAAGAGAAAGAAGCCAAAGATGCCAGCATCTCCACACAAACCATCACTGAACTGGAACAGCCTAAACCGGTAGCAGTTGCTCCTGTTCAGAAGAAGAAAGCAAAGAGCAAATCAGTCTGCACAGTGACTGACAAGGATGCAGCAGGACCTTCGCACCCAGCAGAAGAGACAGAGCCAGAGATCATCACTCGCTCTCTGTCCCTGGGTGAGCTACGTGACCTGCGGAGGGAATTCACCCGCCAGACAAATGAATCCGTCCTGACCTGGCTGCTCTGTATCTGGGACGCTGCAGCCAATGACACCATTCTGGATGGAAGTGAGGCCAGGCAACTGGGATCGCTGTCCCGGGATGTGGTCATTGACCAGGGGATTGGTAGAACCCAAGAAACTCTCAGCCTCTGGCGACGACTGCTAACAAGTGTGAAGGACAGATACCTTTGTAAAGAAAATCTCCAGGTGCACCAAGGAAAGTGGAGCACAATGGAACAAGGTATCCGATGCCTGAGAGAATTGGCTGTGCTGGAGATCATTTTCTCAGAAGACGAGAGATTTCCTAAAAGCCCAGATGAAGTCCAGTGCACATCGCAGATGTGGTTGAGATTCGCACGGCTTGGACCAGAGATGTACTCCCGTTACCTGGCAACGCTGCAATGGAGGGCAGGCGAGGATAGGGTGGGCGTCTTGGTCAATAAACTAAGAATTTATGGGGACACTTGTCACCGCCCAATTTCGTACCCATGTCTCATCTGTGGGAACAAGGCTGGCTGAGCAGGTCCAAAGCTTGATTAAAGAAGAAATTTACCACGTCTCGCCAGAACCAACAAGAGTCTCTGCCATTAGGAGCAGGCGTCCCCCAGCCAGGGAGAGAACATACACTCCACGAGGTAACCTCTGGTCTTCTCTTCGGGAGCATGGAGAAGACATGAGGAAGTGGGATGGAAAACCCACCTCCTCCTTAGCAGCCCGGGTACGTGAACTGAAAAGAGAGACCCCTACCACAAGAAGTTCATCTAGAGTCAATGCTGCTCCAGTCTCTCGAGCACAAAACTCCAGACGGGATAGGAATGATGATATGACTGATCCTCTCGAAGGAACCTCAGGGACATATTTACAGGAAGAGAGTAACGTGTACCATGACTAGGAATAGGGGGTCCTGCCTCTAGCCAGGTAGAGGAAAAGGACATTTGGATCTATTGGACTGTGTGGATCCGATGGCCTGGCACATCTGACCCACAAGAGTATACGGCTTTAGTTGACACTGGCTCTCAATGTACCCTGATGCCATCAAGGTATGTGGGAACAGAATCCGTCTCTATTTCTGGAGTGACAGGAGGGTCCCAGCAGCTGACTGTAGTGGAGGCCGAAGTGAGTTTAACTGGGAACAGTTGGCAAAAACACCCCATTGTGACTGGCCCAGAGGCCCCATGCTTCCTTGAAATAGACTATCTGAGAAATGGATATTTCAAAGACCCAAAAGGATATCGTTGGACTTTTGGGATAGCTGCTGTAGAGACAGAAGACATCAGACAACTGAATACCTTGCCCGGTTTCTCAGATGACCCCTCTGCTGTGGGACTGCTGAGAGTTGAAGAGCAGCAGGTACCAATCGCCACAGCAACAGTGCACCGTCGGCAATACCGCACCGACAGACACTCTGTGATTCCTATCCATGAGATGATTCATAAACTGGAGAGCCAAGGGGTGGTCAGCAAGGCTCGCTCACCTTTCAACAGCCCTATATAGCCAGTGCATAAGTCCAGTGGAGAATGGAGACTGACTGTAGATTACCGTGGTCTGAATGAGGTCACATCACCACTGAGTGCTGCAGTGCCAGACATGTTGGAGCTTCAGTATGAGCTGGAGTCCAAGGCGGCAAAGTGGTACGCGACTATCAACATTGCCAATGCCTTCTTCTCCATTCCTTTGGCAGCAGAGTGCAGGCTCCAGTTTGCTTTCACCTGGAGGGGTGTGCAGTATACCTGGAACCGACTGCCCCAGGGGTGGAAGCACAGTCCCACAGTCTGCCATGGACTAATCCAGACTGCATTGGAAAAAGGCGAGGCTCCTGAACATCTCCAGTATATTGATGACATTATTGTATGGGGGAACACAGCAGGGGAAGTCTTCAAGAAAGGAGAGAAGATTATCCAGATTCTACTGAAAGCTGGTTTTGCCATTAAGCGAAGTAAGGTTAAGGGACCGGCTCGAGAAATCCAGTTCCTGGGAGTCAAGTGGCAAGATGGTCGTCGCCAGATACCCACAGAGGTAATCAACAAGATCACCACAATGTCTCCACCGACCAGCAAGAAGGAAACACAAGCCTTCCTAGGCGCCATAGGCTTTTGGAGAATGCACATTCCTGAGTATAGCCAGATTGTGAGTCCTCTCTACCTGGTTACCCGCAAGAAGAACAATTTCCACTGGAGCCCTGAACAGCAGCAAGCCTTTGTCCAGATCAAGCAGGAGATCGCTCATGCAGTAGCCCTTGGCCCAGTGAGGACAGGACCAGATGTGAAGAATGTGCTCTACTCAGCAGCCGGGAACAATGGCCTGTCCTGGAGCCTTTGGCAGAAGGTGCCTGGTGAGACTCGGGGTCGACCACTGGGATTCTGGAGTCGAAGCTACAGAGGGTCCGAAGCCAACTACACTCCCACGGAGAAGGAAATCTTGGCTGCCTATGAAGGAGTTCAAGCTGCCTCAGAAGTAATTAGCACTGAAGCACAGCTGCTTCTGGCACCCCGACTGCCGGTGCTGGGGTGGATGTTCAAGGGAAAGGTTCCTTCCACGCATCATGCAACCGACACTACTTGGAGCAAATGGATTGCCCTCATTACACAGCGCGCCCGTATTGGAAACCCAAATCGCCCTGGGATTCTGGAAGTTATAACAAACTGGCCTGAAGGTGAGACTTTTGGATTATCCTCTGAAGAAGAAGAGGAGCAAGTGACACGTGCCGAGGAGGCCCCACCATATAACGAGCTACTGGAGACTGAAAGACTATATGCCCTCTTCACTCATGGTTCCTGCCGAATTATAGGCGCTGACCGGAATTGGAAAGCTGCAGTATGGAGCCCCACACGACGAGTTGCCCAAGCTACCGAGGGACAAGGTGGATCGAGTCAGATGGCAGAGCTTAAAGCTGTCCAGCTGGCTTTGGATATTGCTGAACGAGAGAAGTGGCCGAGGCTCTATCTCTACACCAACTCATGGATGGTAGCTAATGCCCTGTGGGGATGGCTGAATCGCTGGAAAAAGGCCAACTGGCAGCTCAGAGGGAAACCCATCTGGGCTGCTGAGATTTGGCAGGACATTTCCACTTGAGTAGAGAAGCTAACCGTGAAGGTTCGACACGTGGATGCACATGTACCCAAGAGTCGGGCTAATGAGGAGCATCGCAACAATGAGCAGGTAGACAAAGCTGCCAAGGTGAAAGTATCACAGGTTGCTCTAGACTGGCAGCACAAGGGAGAATTATTCCTAGCTCGTTGGGCCCATGATGCCTCTGGTCATCAGGGAAGAGATGCAACATACCGATCGGCCCGTGACTGAGGGGTGGACCTTACTATGGACAGCATCTCACAAGTCATCCACGACTGTGAGACCTGCGCTGCAATCAAACAGGCCAAGCGGGTGAAGCCTTTGTGGTACGGTGGACGATGGTTGAAGTACAGGTATGGGGAAGCCTGGCAAATTGACTACATCACCCTTCCCCAGACCCGCCAAGGCAAGCGCTATGTGCTGACCATGGTAGAAGCAACCACAGGATGGCTGGAGACCTACCCAGTGCCTCATGCTACTGCCCGGAATACCATCCTGGGCCTCGAAAAGCAAGTCCTTTGGAGACACGGCACCCTGGAGAGAATCGAGTCAGACAACGGGACACATTTTAAGAACGGCCTTATAAACACCTGGGCCAAAGTACATGGTATTGAATGGATATACCACATCCCTTATCATGCACCAGCTGCCGGGAAAGTTGAACGGTGCAATGGACTATTAAAGACTACCCTGAAGGCACTTGGCGGAGGGATCTTCAAGAATTAAGACATAAACTTAGCCAAAGCCACCTGGATGGTCAACACCCGAGGCTCCATCAATCGAGCTGGTCCTGCCCAGTCTGAACCCTTGCACACAGTGCATGGAGACAAAGTCCCTGTGGTACACATGAAAGGGATTTTAGGAAAGACTGGATTAATCCCACCTCAGGCAAAGGCAGACCCATCCGTGGGCTTGTTTTTGCTCAAGGACCTGGTTATACTTGGTGGGTAATGCAAAAAGATGGAGAAACCCGTTGTGTACCACAAGGAGACCTAATTTTAAGTGAGAACTAAAATTAGTGTGTAAGGTTTCATTCTGTGTATTTATGTATGTATATGTATGTATCTGTGAGAGTGTATGATGTAGATGGTGATAGAATAAGGGGTGGATTATGTCCTAGGTTACAATGTAAAATTGTGCCCAAGGTATGTATTCTATCCCCATGAGCCGTTGGAGCCAAGGTGGGGCAGCGTTTTCCTTATCTTCTGTTAATGAGCCTAACAATGCCTTGCCACATGACTCATAGATAACTTCCTCCGGGAGTTATCTCTGTTTAATGGGCCATCAAGGACCCACTGCATGACTCATAGAATGAGATCATCCCATTGTGAGATGCTCCACCCAGGGGGAGGAGCCAAGCATTCCCACCTGGATATAATCCAGGGTTTGGGACAGCACAGGCAGCTTTTTATCCACTGGACTCCCAAAGGAGACAAGAGCTACCAGACGCTTCTACAAGAATCACTGCTTTGACAAGACCATCTCATCTGGACTGCCAGTACCACCCTAACTAACAGGGTGTCGGGTTGTATTCTGACCCTGTCAGTGGGGTTTTTTTATACTATTACTTTTATTTTATTTTACTTTCTTTTATTTCTTTTCTTTTTCTCTTATTAAATTGTGTTTCTGACTTGGAGTCTTTCACTGGTTTTGCTTTCAAACCAGCACAGACAGAAAGGAGCGAGCTGGAACAGCAGAAGGAAGAGAGAAGACTGTGGAGAAAGAGCCAGGGCTGTGTGGAGCAGCCCCGTGGGATTACTAAAGAGAAAAGGTACAAGAGACTTTTAGATAACAAGGAGCTGATGCTTGAAGCCTTCTGATGTTTTTACTGAAGCACTTTGAGTGCAGTGTCCGTCTCGATGATGACCACATAACAAAGGTTCACGAACTGAGATAAGGATGGGTAGAGATGGGCACTGATTCCCGTCATGGGCAAAACAGACTATTCTCTGGGGTTTTCTCTTTTGCTGTGGTATTGTCCTGTGTACAGAATAAAGGAGGGGTGGAGTTTCTAGCACTGTTTAATTCCATACCACTACATCATGGTGGGGGTGTGGTTTTGTTGCCATTTGATTATATAAACTGTATTAAGAAAATAGTGAACCTTAATAGTTGACATTAGTAGTAGTCATGCTAAGGCTTGGTAGGCCGCATTTAACCTACAGATGAACTATCATAGTAGATTTTGTAATGTAAGCAGTGTAGTTAAGAAATAATCACATATCTTAAGGTGTGTATCCAGTTATCTAAGGAATGTACCTTTTGGCAGAAGCTTAAATGTCAGAGAGATTAGGGTACCAGGTATTGAAAATTAAGTAAGAATCTGTTGTGATGAAGAAATCATGTAAAGAAACATATAAAAACCCTGTAAATTTTCTGTGAGATGGGGCTCTGTCTTTGGACATTAGTCCACAGGCTCCCGGGCCCTCAATAAAGCACCGCATAAACGACTTCGGTTGTTTGTGTCTTCTTCAGATCGGGCAACAGTTTTCTGGCGACCGCGGCAGGACCTCCGGAGGTGGCTGGGGCGGTTCACGTTCTGATCCACTCCACGCCGGCACCGAGTGATTCTCGGGGAGTCATCGGTTCGTGCCCGACCCCTGCGCCTGGCGGACGACTGCGAAAGGTAAGCCCGAAGGTGCTTTATTTTCTGATTTTGGTTTGGGTGCCTGCCCGGTAAGACGAGGCGGCGATCCTCGCAGGGTTGGGCTAAAGACGTCTGGTTGGTTTGGGTAAGCCTAGGCGCCGGCTGTCAGACGCGGCGAAAGCTGCGCAGGTCCGGCACTTGCCCCTCGCGGCGTCGAGAAGTGGCAAGTTGGATTGGTCTGGTATTTATTTGGTATTTATTTATTTTGTTGTGTGAGTATGAGTATGTGGTATGTGTGAGGCCCCGGGGTATAATTGATTCTGTTAAATTGTCAATATTGATTGTGGTTATTATTGTTTTGTACGTTGCTGCATATTGGTTGTTGCGATCGGTTGTCGAGTTGTTGTATAGTTGTAAGTGAAGCCGGCTCAAAATGCCACTCAAAGCACTTAAGTCTATGGTTCAGTTCTCTAAGGGTATACCCGGGAATACTCCCTTAGGATGCTTGTTGAAGAGGTGGAAAAGTGAAGGGTTTTTTCCAAGAAATGAGTAAGGACAAGATGATCGATTATTGTAATCATTGGTGGCCAGAATATGAGCGAGAAGGGCCGTCATGGCCAGAAAATGGTACTGTGGATTATGATACGCTGAATTCACTGATGCAGTATTTAAAGGAAAATGAAAAGTGGGATGAGGTACAGTATCTAGACTTGTTTTTCTTACTGCGCCGTAAAAAGGAGTGGCAGACTGAATGTGGAATAATGGTATTGGAGATGAAAGAATCTGGGTGCGGGGGTTGTAAAGAGAAATCTAAATGTGTTCAGTGCTTAGCCTTAACCTCTCGACCAGAAGAGGATTTGTCATTAGTGGTGTCACCTGGTGCGCCTTCCGCTTTACCCTCTCCTGCCGTCTCAACCCCTCCTGCTGTCTCACCCCTCCCCGCTGTCTCACCCCATTCCTCTTTGTATCCACCGTTGCCGGAGAGCAGTGCAGATGAGGAGGAGGAGGAGGAGGAGGAGGCGGAAAACATAACAGTAGTACCGGGGAATGCTAAAAAGGTTGTTGTGCGTTCCCCAACCCCTTCCCCTGCTTTTCCCCAAAATCGGCGAAGTACCCCGCTCGCGGCACGAACTAGACATGGACGTAAGAATCATGAGGAACCCCGGCTTATTGCCCCTTTAAGGGAAGCTATGGGACCCCACGGAGAGAAGGTGCTTGTGAAAGTACCTTTCTCCCCGGGAGATCTGGTAATTTAGAAGCAATCAGCAGGTAGTTACCGTGAAAATCCTGAAAGAGTGGCACGGGTAGTTAAAATGATTATTAAAACCCAGAATCCAGACTGGAATGACATGCAGGTTTTGTTAGATACCTTAATGGATTCCACTGAAAGGGAGATGGTGTTACGGGCAATGAAAGAGCGTGCTCGAGAAATGATTAGACTGCATTTAGTCGGAAAAACTGTGAGTGACTTAGTACCGAGTGATGATCCAGGATGGGATCCGAACAGGGGTGAAGGAAGGGAATCTATTAGGGAATATCAGGAGTTGTTGGTAGAAGGAATTAGGACTGGAATGCCTAAAACACTAAATTAGTCAAAATTGTATTCAGTTAGACAAGATAAGAATGAATCACCTTCGGCGTTTCTGGAGCGACTTAAGGAAACTGCTAGACGTTTCACTGATTTGGAAATTGACAGTGAAGCAGGAAAATTGCAGCTTGCTTTAATCTTTTTAGGTCAGACACAGGAAGATATACGTAAGAAACTGCAGAAATTAGAGGGACATGATACTCGAGACTTGGACAAAATGCTGGAAATAGCTTGGAAAGTTTATAATAATAGAGAAAAAGAAGCTAACAAAAAGCAACAAGCGAGCCTTTTGGCAGTGTTGCAACAAACAAATGCTAGCAGAGGGAGGGGTAGAGGTGGTTTTGGGCGAGGGCGAGGGCAAGGAAGAGCAGGGTTTCAGAATATGGGAACAGGAGGAAGAGGGATGGTTTCCCCAGGATTCCAACAAGGAGGACTTGCCTCTAATCAGTGTGCTTTTTGCCGACAAATAGGACATTGGAAAAATGAGTGCCCTGTAAAAGCTGGGTTAGGAGGAGCACCTGGGCTGGCCATGAATAATTCAGGGGGTTACCCAATGAACCCAGAAGGGGTCGCCCAAGCATTGGTGTTGGACAACTATCAGAATCAAAGCTGACTAGAAAAGGATTTAAAGGTGAGAATGGATGTTGGAGGACAAGAACAAGAATTCACTGTGGATACCGGAGCAACATATTCTGTTTTAAATAAGCGATTAGGGCCAATTAGTGACACTATTATTCAAGTGGTAGGGGCCACAGGACAGTTAGAAGAAAGACCTTTCTTACAGCCATTAAATTTAAAATTAGGGAGAAAAGAGTGGGATCACCAATTTTTGTACATGCCAAATTGTCCAAATCCATTGATGGGCCGAGATTTATTATCATTACTAAATGTGAAAATAATTTTTGAAAATGGAAGAGTTAAATTGGAATTCCCTGAGGAGGAGATTGCTAAATTATTCACTATAAAGGAAGTTGATCCCTCCCCTATTCCCATCGAAGTGGATCAAGCTGTAGTACCTTGGGTATGGGAAACGGGAAACCCTGGAAAAAGCAAGGCTGCCCAGCCAGTAGTAGTAGAATTAAAAGAAGGAGCTCAGCCAGTCAGAATAAAACAATACCCAATTAAATTAGAAGCCAAGAAGGGTGTTGCTCCTTTGATAACTCAGTTCTTGGCACAAGGGATTCTGCAGGAATGTGAATCAGAATTTAACACTCCTATCTTTCCAGTTAAGAAACCAAATGGTAAGTATCGGTTAGTGCAGGATCTAAGGGCAGTTAATAATATTGTCAAAGACATTCACCCTGTGGTTGCCAATCCATATACCCTGTTAACATCTGTGTCAGAAAAATTTAAATGGTTCTCTGTCATTGATTTGAAAGATGCTTTCTTCTGCATCCCTCTGGCATCTGAAAGTAGAAAATATTTTGCATTTGAATGGGAAAATCCTGACACTGGAAGGAAGAGACAGCTCACCTGGTCCCGGCTGCCTCAAGGTTTTAAAAACAGTCCTACGATATTCGGAAATCAATTGGCAAAGGAATTAGAAGAGTGGAAGACTGCTGAGGTAAGAGAATCACCTTTCTCTTATGTCATTCTCCAGTATGTAGATGATATTTTTCTAGCAACAGAAGAAAAGGAAACGTGTCTGAAATTGACTATTGCATTGTTGAATATGTTGGGTCTGGCTGGTTACCGGGTGTCAAAAGAAAAAGCACAGTTAATAAAAGAGAGTGTGATTTATCTGGGATGCGAAATCATGCAAGGACAAAGGAGGCTGGGAGTCAATCGAATAGAAGCAATATGTGCCATACCCCTTCCAAGAAATCATCAAGAACTTAGGTCCTTTTTAGGAATGGTAGGATGGTGCAGACTGTGGATTTTGAATTTTGGACTCCTAGCTAAACCCTTGTATGAGGCCCTGAAGGAACCACAGTTACACTGGGATCGACAAAGGAAAAGGGCCTTTGAGGGCTTAAAACAGGCCTTGAAGGAGGCCCCTGCATTAGGCCTCCCAGATCTGAACAAGGATTTCCAGTTATATGTGAATGAAAGGCAAAAATTAGCACTCGGAGTGCTGACTCAGAGACTCGGATCCTGGAAACGCCCGGTGGGGTATTTTTCGAAACAACTGGATCCAGTCAGTGCTGGATGGCCGTCATGCTTGCGGGCAGTTACGGCCACAGTGATCCTCATCCAGGAGGCCAGGAAATTGACTTTGGGGAGGAAGATAGAGGTATTTGTGCCTCACATGGTACTGACAGTTTTGGAACAAAAGGGGGGTCACTGGCTTTCGTCCAGCAGGATGCTACAATACCAAGCAATCCTGAGAGAACAGGACGATGTGGAACTGAAAATGACTAATCACGTTAACCCAGCAGAATTTCTCCGCAGTGAGCAAGAAGAAGGAAAATTGGCACACGATTGCATGGAAGTGATTGAACAGGTACATGCTAGCAGAATCGATTTAAAAGATACCCCAATGGAAAACCCAGACTGGGAATTGTTTACTGATGGATCCAGTTTTGTAGAAAATGGAACCAAGTATGCGGAGTACGCTGTAACAACAGTAAAAACAGTAATAGAGGCAAAAGCCTTGACTCCCGGAACCTCGGCCCAACGAGCAGAAATTATTGCATTAACCAGGGCTTTGGAATTAAGTGTGGGGAAAAAAGTAAACATATGGACTGACTCTAAGTATGCATTTAGAGTTGTACATATTCATGGAGCTTTGTGGAAAGAACGAGGGTTATTGAACTCTCAAGGGGTTACTATCAAAAATAAAACTGAGATTCTTGCTCTACTGAATGCGGTTCACCAACCTGAGAAAGTAGCAGTGATGCATGTTAGAGGACATCAGAAGGAAGATGGAAAAATCTACGAAGGAAACCGGATGGCAGACTGGACAGCTCGGGAGGTAGCTAGAGAAGTATGGACTCAAATGGCCTTGATACCAGTTAAGGTGAGCCCAGTAACTCCACATTTATTACAGGAACCAAAGTATTCACCAGACGATGAAAAACTGGCATCTCTGCTGCTAGCCCAAAAGAATGCAACCGGATGGTATGTAACCGGAATGGGACAAGTTGTAGTACCTGCCAGGATCATGAAGACAATTCTGGAAACAGAACATAATAAATGCCATTGGGGAGCAGAAGCATTGGTGAAATTTCTAAAAAGGGAAGTAGTTTCTAACCAGATGTTAACATTGGCAAAACGGGTGAATGCTATGTGTCCAACTTGTTTGAAGAATAACCCAATAGTTAGGAAACAGATCCAGCTAGGAAAATTACAAGTGGGACCAGAACCAGGAGATTACTGGCAAATAGATTTTTCAGAATTACCGAAAGCACAGAACTATAAATATCTTTTAGTGTATGTGTGCACTTTTTCAGGCTGGCCTGAAGCTTTCCCTTGCCGAACAAATCAAGCAAAAGAGGTAGTCAAAACACTGTTGAGAGAAATCATTCCTAGATTTGGGGTGCCGTTGGGATTGTCATCAGATAGAGGCCCACACTTTGTAGCAGGAATAGTACAGGAGGTGGCTAAGATGCTAGACATATCTTGGGATTTACACACTCCGTGGCGACCTCAATCAAGTGGCCAGGTAGAGCGGATGAATCAAACAATTAAAGGACAAGTTAAGAAAATTTGCCAAGAGGCAAAAATACAGTGGCCACAGGCATTGCCATTAGCATTGCTCAGAATCAGAATCAAACCCAGAGAGCGGTTGGGAGTTAGCCCATATGAAATCCTATATGGGAAACCATACCATGCCAATGTGTTAAAAGGGGATTTGCATGTGCAAGGTGATCAGACAATATTCAGTTATGTCATGACATTAAATAGAATTCTTAATGCCTTAAGGGGAGCTCTGCAGTGGAACCGGCCTATGCCACTGGAAAATCCAGTACATGACATCCAACCAGGAGACCGAGTGTATGTGAAGAATTGGTCCGCCCACCCCTTGAAAGAAACATGGGACGGCCCACGCCAAGTGATCCTGACAACCTACACGGCGGTAAAGGTCGAAGGGATCGACTCATGGATCCATTACACTCGGGTCAAGAAAGTTCCTGTACAATGGGAGACTCAGCTAATCTCTCCAACGCGGATGATTTTTCGCGAAAAATAGCATTTTTGATTGTATTGTTACTGGTACTAATGAAACCAATTCTTGTTAACGGTTCTGTTGTAGTTGCAGTTACCGAACCAGTGGTTGGTGTTATGGAAGGAATGGATGTAAACCTGACCTGTTTTATAACGAATAACCAGAAAGCTGAAGTCCAGAATGTGCAGGCAACCTGGAAGAAAGGTGCCGATTACCCAGAAGCAAACATTACCACAGTTTAAGATAAGGATGCACAAAGAGGTAATACTACATTACAACTGAAGCGAGTCAGGCAAGAAGATATGGAAAGATACATGTGCATTGTAAAATCCCGAAAAGGCTTTGATTACAAGCAAATTAAATTGAGAATAGTGCCCTGGAAATTGAGGAAGAATGCTCCATCCCCGGAATCCGTAGAAATAGAAACCCCTTGGACTGTACAAGATATGTGAGATAGACTTCCTTTGAAGGTGAATTGTTCATTTGTGTTAAAACAAGAGTGTAATCAGACATTGCAAGTCAAATGGTGGAAAGAAAACAACCGAAAGTCATGAGCTAGAATAGACCAAGGAATTAGCTGGTGGGAAAAATCTGGGAAAGGTATAGGATAGTTAAATATTAGTAACCCCAAATTTGGCTCTACTGAGGGAAAATACCTATGTTTAGTGATATGCGAAATCGATGCTGACTATGGAATAAGAATAGTAGAAGCTAGACAAGGAACCAAGCCCACCCACCTAGTAGCCTCAACAGAAAAGAAGCATAGAGAGCTAAGAGATACAGGAGTAGCTGTACATCAAAGTCACGAACAAGAGAATTTAGTTGTAAGGTTGATTAGAGATTTTGGGATAGTGCAAAATGTATCTCGAATTACAGCATGCTTGCCATTTCCACAAGCGGCGGGAGAACCAATTCCATGGGGAATAATTCCCATTCCATTACCACCCGAAACGGTAGAGAACACATCTACTGTATGTCAAATAGAAAGAAAAGAGAAAGAAATAACAACTACTAAAAAGGAATTTTCCCCCAGATAGAGATATTCATCAATTTGGGACTGCAATAAAAACGGGGGCAAATATGTACCAAAATTTTCATATAGAAGGTCAGGTAACTATGGGTGGTGTTATGACGCTCAAATAAAAGAAATTAAAACAAAACAGCCTTACCAAGAAATTAAGTGTCAAAATATAAGCCAGCAACATGTAATTTGGGATGATTGGAAAACAGTGTGGGGTCCGAGCTTATTAGAACATTACAGTTATATTGGAGCAGTGAACTGGTGTATACAATAGACAGGAAGTCAAAATAAAACGGGTCCATTGGGAGTCTATAAGACAGACACTTCTACAAGAGAAATTAAAGAAACTAGAGAAATTTGGAACTGCACTAAAGTTATTACATGTGACACCCCAGAGAGTCAAATTAGTCTAGCTCCTCTCAGAGTGTTACTCAAGTGGGGATGTGAATGCAGGAAAATCAATCATACAATTCAAGGACAAGTAGTTGCACTTAGCAAAAGCAATGGAATTCAAAGAGCTGTAGGCTGTAAAGAAACTACAATCAGAAGTCCAGGAAATTTAGTTTGGGTAATAGGACATGGACAATGGACCACACATATTCCTATAGATGGACCGGTAACACAAATCACTCTAGGAGTCCCCACCCTTTGTCCTCTATGGAAACAATCAAAGTTGAAATCTAACCGGAAGAAGAGAGAAGTAGACGCATTCACTGAGTTAGAAAACGAATGGCACGAGCCTGATGGTAGAGTTAAATTTGAGTAGGCCTTAGAATCACTATTCGCACCTATAGCCACCTATAGGAACAGAGACATGCTGTACAAATTACTAGGGCAGACTGAGAGATTAGCAGCAGCCACTAAGAAAGGATTCAAAGACATGAATTTGCAATTGCAAGCCACATCCCGAATGACCTTGCAGAATAAGATGGCATTAGATATGCTCTTACTAAAAGAGCATGGTGTGTGTCAGTATCTAAAAACGAAAGTTGACCATTGCTGCATCCATATTCCAAACATGACTATCGAAGTGGAAAAAGATATCTTTCAATTAGCAAAAGTTGAATCCAAAACAAGAGATATTGAAAAGGAAGCACAACATGATTGGATTGGAGAAATTTTTGAGTCTTTAGGACTTCAGGTTTCTGGATGGGTTTCGTCTGTAATACAGTACATTCTGTTGATTGTAATTTTATTATTAATTGTTTGGTTAGCATATAAGTGTGTTTTAGGAGTTATTGACAAAGAAACAAGACGCACCAGAAGAGTGGTAAAAGCCTTGACAAGAACCAACGAGATGCACCTGTCTCACCTGCCTCCTCCGAAGTATGAAGTTGCTACGGGGCAGGAAAATCCAGCATTTGAAAGATCCGATAACAACTGAGAAGTTGAGCATCCTTGCAGAAGACTGAAGAATGCTCAAAAGGGGGGAATTGTTGCCATTTGATTATATAAACTGTATTAAGAAAATAGTGAACCTTAATAGTTGACATTAGTAGTAGTCATGCTAAGGCTTGGTAGGCCGCATTTAACCTACAGATGAACTATCATAGTAGATTTTGTAATGTAAGCAGTGTAGTTAAGAAATAATCACATATCTTAAGGTGTGTATCCAGTTATCTAAGGAATGTACCTTTTGGCAGAAGCTTAAATGTCAGAGAGATTAGGGTACCAGGTATTGAAAATTAAGTAAGAATCTGTTGTGATGAAGAAATCATGTAAAGAAACATATAAAAACCCTGTAAATTTTCTGTGAGATGGGGCTCTGTCTTTGGACATTAGTCCACAGGCTCCCGGGCCCTCAATAAAGCACCGCATAAACGACTTCGGTTGTTTGTGTCTTCTTCAGATCGGGCAACAGTTTCAGCAGAAAACGGCGAGCCGCCGGAAGTTTGTGCAGGTTTACCTCGGTTGGGGAAAAGAGTAGACTGGTTCCTTAAATACGCAGCAAGTGGTAACTGTTGCTGAAGATGCAGAAAGGGGTAACCACTGCTGAAGCCACAGAATGACGCTACTGCTGCTGCTACCGCTGCAGCCGCCGAGATGCCCGGTGCAAGACACAGCGCCCACCAGGGCTGCCACCAGGACCAGCGCCACCCTGGGGGGAGGGAGCCCTCTGCATTGGGACTGCTGCTGCAACCGAGAGAGCCACTGTTCTGGCAGCATACATAGCTCCTGTTTGGACTAACTAGCTTTCCAGGTACTGCGTAGTCCACTGCGGGGGGAGGGGAGGCGGGCACCATTTTTGTCTTTTGCTTTGGGCCGGGAGGCCTTGGTCGGTGAACACCTTTTAGTATGTTAATCATCCTCTTTTTGTGTACTTGTGTATTAATCTTGTTGCTGTCACTGTTCATTTTTCTTATTTCATTGCTGTTTTTTTTTCAAGTAAATGGTTCTTAACTTGGAATCTCTACTTTTAGTCTCCCTTTCACCGGGAGGGATGGAGACAGGGGGTACACGAAGAGAGCAGTTTAAGTGGGGGTTAATTTTTCAGCTGTGTTTTTAAACCAGCACAGGTATGTAAATCAAAACTCAAACCATCAAGTTTAGAATCATGATAAACAGCCTTTGTGACAGGCTTTTTATATAGCTGCTGCAGTGATTCAGTATAATTGGAACCCATGCCTAGGAACCAGAGGAATGCTTATGAACCCTGAAGGGGAAGAAGTAGTGGTAGAAGCTATGACTACGACTCTTCCCATCAAAAGTTAATCATAAAAGCCACATAAACAGAAATGTCTCTTCTCAAATATAAGAGATCCTAGGATAAACCTTCTATGGTCATCAGTTGGAGCTGTCTGACACATCATGAGGACTTTCTGCTCTACACTTAAGTGACTTTCTTCAAGGTAAAGCTTCAACTCTTGATGTAAATGTGGAATCTTTTGACTTTGGAAAAGGGCCACGTTTATTTAGTTCTGTTGTCAGTTGAGACAAGTTTTCCCAAATTATTTTGGGTTTTTTTGTTCTGCTTTCAACAGTCTTGCAGTGATTGATAGGATGTTTATTACTTTTTATTGTATATTAAGCTCTTTTGCAAAGTGGTTGAATATGCTAAACTCTGAAGGTGTATGCTAGGTGGTACCATTTCATAACCACACTTATATGTGGTGTTTGAACGGACTATGCAGGTGCTGAAATTGTCACTTCATCAATCTTTTACAAGGGACATCAGTACCCTTTTAATTAGTGTGTGTTTCTGGAATTCACTTAATGTTTGAAGCTATTTCTCATCCTGACTAGCTGTTTGCAATTCAAGAAAGTAGGGAAGAGTTGATTAGCACTACTAAGCTATTACATGAGATAAGAAGTACAAGTAGCCTGCAATGAGAGTAAAACTAACTTCACTGAAAGTGAGATGATGTGCATAAACTGAAAGATGGGTCTTTTTCATTAAATAAAATTTGCCTCCTTAGATTTGAACTTGTATGGACATAGGAAGCTTAAAAAAAAAAAAGGCACACATCAGTGTGCCAGAATCATCTGTTTAGAAATGAGCTGTTTTCACTTCCCATTTAGGCTTTCAGATGAGCATTCTATGTTTTGAATTTAAAAATTGCAGCTGTAAGTTTAGCAATTCACTTCTATCCCTGAAGCTCAAGGAAGCATATGTCAGATGCAAAAAAATAGTTCCTGTTGAAAGTCAATGATTTACAACATTTTATACGTTACTGACACTTTGTATTATTAATCTTGGTAATATGAGTTATCATTAAGTACTTTTGTGACCAAGGGAACAAGTTATTCCATTACAGAACATAGAACAACTTGTTGAGGTTAATAGCTCTTTGCAATTTTTACTTTATTTTTAAAAGGAAGACAGACCTTTAATTGTCCTTTGTCAAGTATACTGAGTATAGACATGTAAAACAGTTTTCTTTTACACTGCCTACGTTTGTATGTATGTACGTATCAATAACTTTTTCTTCAAAAGTCAATAAAGCTACTAGAGGATTTATTTCCTTCAAGTGCTCTGCTTAAAAAAAAGTTTTATGAACAATTTCATTTTCTGAAGGTGATTAATTTCATGTATGAGGGTTCAAAAATATACATTCAGTTTATTTTAAACATATGAAGAAAAAAATTATTTAATTTGAAGGATTGACCAGTGTGTCAAGTTCAGCAGCTGAGTGTGTATTTTCAGTAAGAGATCTTTAGTTTGGTACCACATTGCTATCATACTTTAAAAATGGTATTTTTATTTAAAAAGTTTTGCTTACCAGAAATTTGATTAAGCATTTTGCAAATTTTAGTAATTAGATGTAGTTAATATTGGTTGCAAATCAAGCCAAATCAGTTTCCTCCCCATGTCACAAGCTTTCAGCCTATTTTGAGAATAATTAGCTTCTGACACAACCTCATTAGACACACCTCCCTTGATGAGCTGCCTGTTGGGGTTTCTTTGGTGGTGTGGTTGGTTTTTTTTTTTTTGGGTCTGTTTCGGTTTGGGTTGTTTGTTTTTTTGTTGCAAGACTGGATAGTTGGGGAATTAGTTCTGTGATACACAAAGCATTTGTGTAATGTTCATATTATCCCTGTTAAAGTAGGGCTAGAAAGAAACGTGAAACTATTTCCTCTTTAATACAGCAGTAAATATAATGTTGATTTTAATTTGTTATTAAAGAAATTGGTACAAAAATTGGATTGACTTAGCTGCAGAATTGCGTAGATATGTTCAGGCACTGTTTATTCCTGTGACTATAGATGATACAGTATTTTTTGAAATGGATAAATTGTGGAACATAGACCTTGAGTTAGATATCAAAGCTAACTGCCATGTCCTCTCAAATTTAACACTTGATAGTTACTAGGTAGATGTCTGGAAGTCTTGTTAGTTCTTAAGGTTGGGATGTGTGTGTGTTTGTTTCTTTTAATTTGGCAACTCGATATCCATCTATCTGCCCATGTCCGCTTTTGGTTTGTTGAAGCTTGTATTCTTATATTTCCTTCCTGCTGCTGTTCCATCCAGTCAAACTGAAGTGCAGCCACTAAAAATTAGTGATGATCACTTTCATTTATTAATTTGTGCATTGCTTCAAGTAATTGTGGTCTCCAAGGCCTACTACAATATAAGTAGCTAGAAATTACCCTATTCCTGATATGTTTTCAGTAACCACTCTGAGTAAATAACAATGATAGTAAGAAAAAAGCAAGTCTCTTAATAAAGGAGATCCAGATGGAGAGAATACTGAAAATCCTTGGTAATGTAGGAATATTTCCATGTGTTATGCATAGCTTCATTGTAAATTAATGCCATATAAACTGTTGGTTTGTTCTTGAATCATGTAGGCACTGGCTAAGCTTAATTTGTACTACTTTTTACACTGTATGTCACGACATACATTTATGGTAACTGATAAAAGAGCATAAAGGGCATAGGTATGTGGTGATGGATCTACAATGTGTAATATGAATAGTTGCCATTGATCCTATTGTCAAATATAGCAATATGTATATCAATAGTTGTTAAATAATTGCAAGAACTTTGGTGGTACTAGCGCATTTTGATATGTTTGTCTGTAATATGCATTTGTTATCACTTTTAGTATCTTAAAAATATTGACTTGAAGGTAGAAATAAAGGATTGTGCATGATAATATGTAAAGATGAAATAGTTGTGACCTAAGGATGACTATAATATTTCAACAAGTACAATATGGTCTGCAATAAAACATTTTTGTGAGGTTGTATTTTTTTTAAATCAACTGACCTCAAATACAACTTAAAATATGTATATGAATATTCTGAAATTTAAATGTTTAATTTGCCTGGCTAACACAACATTCTGACATGTATTGGTAAAAACACTTATAGTTCTGAATCTTTTTCATCCCAGGCCATGTCTAGATTGGCATTGGAATTGGCAGCCTCCAAAAGACCTTTCTAGTGTTTCAGAGCTCTGCTATGAGTGAGGTAGTGATTCCTTAGCTTTTATATTTTCAGATTCTGTGCTACCTAGGGATGAAGCCTCGTATTGGGAACTGTACTAAGCTCCCTCTACAGAGCAGTTAGACAAAACAAATCCATTTCCACTGGAAGACCAAGGACAACTTTCAGCCCAAGAACACAAACAACGATGGACTGAGGGGTGGAACAAGAAGGATGGGACCTCATGGCCTGGGGCTGTAATTAGACAATTGGACCCCAATATGCAAATAGACCTAAACTTCTAAAATGGCAAAATCTCGTGACAATGGGGCCATCTTTGTTACCACTTTCAGCCCACCCTGGGTGCAGCCTTGCGTACGTAGGCTTTTGTAATGCCCAGGGTGGATCCTGGAGACCTTTTAATAAATCCTGATTTTATTCTCGAGTTTTGGGGGATATTTTTTGCTTTCAGAGATGATAAAATAGGTAAGTCACAGAGATTTAAAAGCCAAGATGACAAGTGAGACAGAGGTATAAAAGAGTAATTTAAAAGCATTTGAAAATTACGATGATGAGATTTGATGGGTATGAGTTCAGTAGTACAAGATAAGTTTTAAAACATTACTCAAAAATACAGCAGCTGAAGGCAATAATAGTCTGATTTAATTCAAGTACTTTTTTTTAATCATACTTTTTAATGGTAGCTGTCACGTAAGAAGGGAATTGAGGTAACCCTCTAACTGCATACCTGTACTTGGCTCTCGTGCTGCCATTTCTACTTTGGTAATGAATTGTAAACTAAAGAAAAATTCCCCCTCCTCATCTTCTCAGCCTGTCCTTCCTAAAGAGGCTGTATCCCTCCATTGCAGCACTTCAGTCATGGGAGCATTGGTCTACATGACACCAGGTCTCTTGGTGAAAGACAGGGTACACCTGTCTCAAAGGGAAAAAAAGATCTTTGCACAGGAGGTATCAGGGCTCATAGAAAGAGCTTTTAACTACATTTGAAGGGGGGAAGGGCTAAAACCAGGCTCACTAGAGATGTCAGGAGTGGCAGGCCAGTGTTTGAGGGACAGAGTATTAGCAAGGTCCTTCAGTCTGCCATATAAGCGGAGGTATGGGATGGAGATCCATGCAGCAGGAAGCATGCAAGGATTATTGATGTGTTAGAAATCCTGGAAGTAGCTGAGAATGGTCACACAGAAATCAGGGCTTCTCCCTGTAAAAAGGTGTCAGGGTCATTAGCCGAACTGAAGTGCATCTACATCAATGCACACAGCATGGGCAGAAAACAGGAGGAGCTGAAAGCCATGATGCAGCAGGAAAACTATTACATAGTTGCCATCACAGAAGCAAAGTGGGAAGATTTGCACAACTGGATCACTGCAATGGATGATTATAAATTCTTCAGAAAGGATAAGGCAAGGAATAAGAAGCAGTGGGGTAGCCCCGTATGTTAGGGAGTGTCTCAATTGTCTGGAGCTTAATGATGGTGTTATAAATGATCAGAAGCTAATTCAAAACAACAGGATTTATTTAGCAAAATTTCTTACACCGAATTAAAAGCTACAGTAAAAACGGGACAACAATCGATCGAAAGTTGGGTGGACAGAGTGGCGGTACAAGGGTACCCTCCAAACTCGACCACGTCTGCCAAGCTTCAGCTTGTGGGTTTTATACAGTTTTTTTCACCCTAAGGCCAAGTCCATTGAAAAGTCCAGGTATGCGTGTGCTTCTCAATTTTCTAAAGGAGTCCCGTCTGCATGAAAAGATTACTTGATAGTTTTTCCCGGAATCCGTCTTGGGAGGGGTGATATGATCATCCCGGATCTCCACCAAGATCGATATCAGAGGTTGAAGAGCTGTGAAGTGAGGGTCCACCCTTGATGGATGGGCCATCTTCCTGCTCGGCCTTGTCGTTTCAGTTGCAAATGTGTTTGCGTTCGCAAGGGACTCTGGAATCTTGGAGACGCCCCTGGGTAGCTTTTATTATTAACCAAATTCATAATGCAATATTCTATACACGAATTTATCCATTATATTCATTACAGTCTTTCACCTTTTTATTTACCTAATAAATTCGTGTGTGTTTTTTGTAATTGTTATTTACTAATCATCTTTAGATACATCATATTCGTCCTACTCTTTTTGTGTTATCTGGCAATATTTCTGGAAGGATGAACTCTCTTCTTTTCTGCTGATTTCAATCTTCTACAAATCTAGCAATTAGATAGACTTAATTCAGTGGCAATTTCCTGCATCAAATCTATAAATAGGTTCTGATTTGAGGCATGCAAACCCTAGTCTTTATCTTGTTTTTCTAACTGCTCATAATGTTCACTCAATGTCTTTAGTCTTTCTTATTCTAGTCTTTTTTTTCTTTATTTCTGCTTCCTGTCTCCTTAATTCTTGTGTTAACATTTGTACTTTACTTTCAGGGTCGAGTCCTTCTTCATTTTTTGAAAAACAGAAGGTCTCATCAAATTGAAAACGTCTTGTCATCATCCTGTTTTAGGAGATCTAATACTATGTGTTCATTTCCTGAGAGTGTTTTCCCTTCATGTTTAAGGTTTTTTCCTACTCAGTACATTTTTCTATCTATAGTACATATATTTAATTTGCTTCTATCATAGCACAGTCCATTAATCTGATAATATCCTAGAAAGACAGATTTCTTTCTCCCCCTTATCTACACAGTCTGATTACACTGGTCACAAACAGGAATAGTTTGTATCTTTCTTATCTCTCATTTGTAAATTTCGTGTGTCTTGGACTGCCCATCCTTAGTATTTGCCTTTGGGTCATGGCATACTGCCCCTTTGTCTGATTCACAAATTTTATATTGAGTGCTATTAAAGAAACAATATCCCTTTCCCTTATCCTTAGGACAATCATAATGTGTTTGATACTTCAGGTCTTTTACTCGTCTCTCTGGTGCCACGTCTAGGCATGGTTCACACTCCTTCTTGAGGGTCAGCCTCTGCGGGCTCTCGGAGGGGAACCCCCCTGTCCCTCTCAGGACTAGGCTCAGGACTACAAGGACTTTCCACCACAACATGCCTCTGCCTTTCCCTTCGCCCACGGGGTAGCAGCTCGCAGCAGGGTAATCTATCTTCTTGGCAGCAGGCGTATGTTTCAGGAGCCCTGTCAGTCTGAGCTGCAAACCTTCTTTTAAAAGCACTCCACTGGGACAACCTGATTGTATCTGACTAGCAAGGTACCTTGATTGTCCTTCTGCACTCAACATTGAGCACTTCAGCTTCAGCATCCAATTGTCCTTTTGTTCTCTTTTTATATATATGATACTACTCTGGAGAATCTAACTCTAGTAGACCCGAGTTAGTGGCAATTACTAGGAAACGGCTAGTTTCTTTTTGTTCTTCTAAACAGTTGGTACACAGTCTTCTTGGTCTACGCCCCCCTTTACAATGAGCAACCTAAATCAGTTTACAATACACACACTTGAAGTGAACAAAGGGAAAGCATTCACAATCTGGTTTTTCGCAACTTATCTGATCCCCCTGTTCATTGGCGGTGGCGCTGCAATCTGATTTTCAGATCTCTAGGAGATGAGGACACTCTCCACTTCTGAGCAGTGTCTTGAGGCTCTACTTTCTTCACTCTTGAAGCGTGGCTCCACCCTTTTTTTTTTTTCAGTCTTAATTGCTGTATTTGTAGTGAGAAGAGCAGTGAAGGGACCTTCTTAGTGAGGTGCCAGAGGTATTTCCTTCCAGGTTTTTACTAAGACTTCATCACCAGGATTTATTTTGTGTATTGCAAACCCTAAAGGGGCACTTTGAGAAATGAGCCCCTGTTTTCGTAGATCTTGTAAATTCTTATTTATGGCAATTAGGTATGGTTGAATCTGGGTATCTTCTATTTGAGGATGTCTCACGGGCATTCTATGTTTATAGGGCATTCCATAGAGCATTTCAAATGGTAACAATCCTGTTTCTGAATGAGGCATAGTTCTTTTGTTTAGAAGGGCTAAAGGAAGACATTTTGCATAAGACATTTTGGTTTCTATCATTAATTTGGACAGTTGAGCTTTTAATGTTTGGTTCATTCTTTTTACTTGCCCCGAGCTTTGGGGGTGCCATGGGGTGTGATATTGCTATCGGATTCTTAAAGCTTCTGCAGTCTGTTTGATAATTTTGGAGGTGAAATGTGTTCCCTGATCAGAATCAATATGATCCACTATCCCATAGCGAGGGATAATTTCTTCTAACAATACTTTTGATACTGTCTGGGCAGTAGCTCTTGCCCTAGGGAAGGCTTCCACCCAGTGAGTTAATTTGTCCACTATTACTAATAAGAATTTATATCTCCTTACCTTAGGTAAATCAGTGAAATCTATTTTGATTCTTTCGAACGGGCAATAGGCAACTGGGTGTCCCCCTAAAGCTGTTTGTCTGTAGGTAGCCCGATTAACCCTCTGGCAAATCATACACTCATGCACCTCCTGCTTAGCTAATTCATAAATTCTTTTACATCTGAAAAATTTCAAAAATTGTTCTGCTAGACCCTGGGCTCTTTAATGTGTCTGCTGATGCAATCTTTTCAGAATTTTCCTGGTATATTCTTTTGACACTAGTTCTATCAGGTAATTTCTATCTCTTTTCTTCTAGCTTTCCCCCTATCTTTTTAAATTTCTCAATTTTTTCTAAGAGGGGTACGGGGGATATTCTTGAGTTCCCCCCCCTCTTCCCTTCCATGGATATAGGATATTGTTTAATTCTAATAGGTTCTTCAGGTTTTTCTATTTCAATTGAAATTGTCTCTATTTCTAATCTTTCTACCTCTCCTTGAGAATACTAAACTTTGGATCAATTTTGTCATCTTCTGTTATAAACTACAGTTTCCCCAATAATTTCCTTTAAGAAAATTTATTGAAAAAACAACAAAGTGATAAACCGAGAAAGAGCCACAATCCCTATACAGTCCTTACCCGGGAAGTACTGGGTGAACCTTGCGAGAAAGGATGAAATACAGGCTCTCTGTCCTGCAGCCTCCTTCTCAGGTCCCACCCCTCCTATATTTCTCTGGATATTTTATAGGGAAAAAATGTCCTCCGGCTATGTTTGTGAATAGTACAGATGAGATTATAGTCCATAGTAGCTTTTCCAATAAATCCGATCTTTACAGTCCATAATATGTAAAGCAGTTTTCTGGTAAAACTGATTTTTCTGTCCATAAATTAGTCTTGTTTACAGTTCCCGAGGCGCCAGTGGACTGGGATATGGATTCGTCTGTCTGGGTGCTGATTAGTCTCCTTGATAGTTCAGGTGGCCTTTTGTTATCTGTGTCCTTGCCCTCCATTGAGGTGAAAATGTTCCTTAGGCGTGGTATGCCAACCATTAACTGGCTCTGTCTCTTGGATAGCTTACACAAAGTAATGATTTTAATAAAGAACAAAACTCAAATTAAACATATATTTATAACATCTTCATTTTCACTCCTCTCTTCACTCATTAGCTTAACCCCTCTGCAGGCTCGGCCCGCTGGAGGAGAACTCACTGGAGCCGGCTTTCCGGCCCCCGCGGGCTGCGGGACGGGCGGGGGCGGGGGAACAAGCGGCTGAGGAGAATTCGGGGCTTTTGCCCAGGGGGAAACTGCTTCGGGTGGTAGTGGGGGAAGTGGAGTCTGCGAGGAGGCTTTCGGGATTTGTAATTCTACCGCTGGCGAGCACTGCGCCCCGGGAGTTTGTGGGGACAGCGCCACAAATTTTGATTGGGCTTCTAAGGGTATGAGGAGGGACACCTGATCTGAGGGTCTCTCTGGAGGTAGGGGTAGGAGCGGGGGAGGCAGTTGGGACGTTCCTCTGAAATTAAAGGGAGGAAGGAATGCGGAGGCTTGGTCTGATCTGTAGTTGGGGCCCCCTGTGAGATAGACTAGGTAATTGTGTTGCAAATGAACTCTCTGTTAGTTCAATGTTCTTTGTTAAATATTCATTCCCTCTGTTGAATACCAGGCTATCTACCTTTTGTTACACCTTTGAGCCTCAAAGCTACTCCCTAACATAGCAACCAGGAATCTAAGGGAGGGGAAAATGAGAGGACATGCAAATAGAAGTGATGCAGTGCCAGCTGGGAGAAGAAATTATTGCTCTAGACTAGCAAAACATTATTAGACCGAACCACCAAGACACATGGATGGACCATGCAAGGAGTGAGACTGCTTCTTCCCAAAGCTGAGCGGTTTTCACTCCCTCACCCAGACTCTAGAGACTCCAGAGAGGGACCCCCTGGGATTTCAGAGCCAACGAAGCTTTCGGGATCGGCCCTGAGAACCGTGAACGCGACTCTGCCTGCATTCTAGTGTACGGAGCTGCTACACACTTCTTCCTCGGAGCAGCAGAGTGAAGCAGCGGCAGCATGCACTCGACCCATCAGGGCTCCCACCCTGAGCTGGTCACAATAAAGGCTTTTAAAAGGAGAAAAATCTCCTGTCCTGTTTATTAGACCCTGCAAAGGACCCAGTGCAGGTACAGGCTGGTTCAGGGGTCCCGGGGGGGTGGAGGGAGATGCCGGGGCTTGTGGCAGCGCCGATACGAGGTATGGGGGAGGGAGATATTCAAGCGGATCCCATTCATCTTTTTCGGCTGTAGTTCCCTTCTGAGTTCTTATTGCAAACAGCCCCACTCTAGTTCCCATCTACACGTGAGCATATTTTTTCTTCGTAGGTTGGCGATTTCTTATTATTCACGTAACTGCAAAGTGCTTTGCAGGTCTATTTTTCAAATGTGCTGAATGTCGGCTAAATCACATGACTCTTTATTTCTTTACCCCCCCAAACTTCGGTACAATAATAAATCATTTTCTCCTTTGGACTTACCTTTCAAAATAGGGCACTCCCCCCAGTGTTCTAAGATTCATCCCAGCGGACTTTCTTGTGGGATTTCAAGAGCATCTTTCTCTTTTCTGAGAGTACATTTTTTCTTAGATCTTTTCTGATGTTTACTCTTTCCTTGCCCCATTTTAACAAAAAACCTTCCTTACCTTTTGGTGGTGGATTGCAGTGCTGAATTCCTTCTTAGCTTTTGCTAAGAGCAGGGATCCCTTCTCAAACTGTTTGATCACAAACCGGGTCCCGAGTTTTCGGATTACTTACTCGTCTGGCGAGCTGAACCATGGATCTATTCGTCCGATGAAAAAATCTTCAGTTTGCGTCCTGGGCTTCTACCAGCCCGTAGCAAAAAGGGTTTACCAGTTTCCCGAACTCAAAGGAACGTACCCTTCCCCTTTTTGCTTCCTTGTGATCGATTCCCCCAGACTCCCCTGAGTCTGGGTTTTGATGAGTAAACAAGTTTTCCCGATTCACTTCCCCTTCAGCCGACCAAACCCCTTGCGGGAAATTTGGAACTCCGGCTTTTCAGGTCCACACTTGAGTCGTGGCCAGGCCACGTCTCATTCACCCACTCAATCACACCCACTCAACCAAGCAATACTTACAGCAATTTTCTTGCTTGGAGATCTTTGTGCACGGAGAATTTTTTACGAGTGAAAAATTGTTGCCGTGGCTCTGAAAAGACTCTCCTAGGTCTTTTCCCGAGTTCTCTAGGATCCAGGACCTTCCCTTTTATTGTGGCATTTTTATCTAATTTTTTTTTTTTGGTTCGCGATACAATAGGTGCGAGGGAGCTTCCCGCTTTGCCGGGCCGCTGAAAAATCGGCAGGGTGCCCCCCGTGCAAAGGGGTTCCTCCGCAGCCAAATTGTATCCGAGTCACGGCACCAATCTGTTATAAATGATCAGAAGCTAATTCAAAACAACAGGATTTTTTTAGCAAAATTTCCAACACCGAATTAAAAGCTACAATAAAAAATGGGACAACAATCGATCGAAAGTTGGGTGGACAGAGTGGCGGTACAAGGGTACCCTCCAAACTCGACCACGTCTGCCAAGCTTCAGCTTGTGGGTTTTATAGTTTTTTTCACCCTAAGGCCAAGTCCATTGAAAAGTCCAGGTATGCGTATGCTTCTCAATTTTCTAAAGGAGTCCCGTCTGCATGAAAAGATTACTTGATAGTTTTTCCCGGAATCCGTCTTGGGAGGGGTGATATGATCATCCCGGATCTCCACCAAGATCGATATCAGAGGTTGAAGAGCTGTGAAGTGAGGGTCCACCCTTGATGGATGGGCCATCTTCCTGCTCGGCCTTGTCGTTTCAGTTGTAAATGTGTTTGCCTTCACAAGGGACTCTGGAATCTTGGAGACGCCCCTGGGTAGCTTTTATTAGTAAACCAAATTCATAATGCAATATTCTATACACGAATTTATCCATTATATTCATTACAATGGTGACACTAGGGTTGAGCATTTATGGGCAAGAATCAAGGGAAAGACCAACAAGGCAGATATTCTAGTGAGAATTTGTTATAGACCACCCAACCAAGATGAAGAGGCAGATGAAATATTCTGTATTCAGCTGGGAGAAGTTTCACAATTGCTGGCCCTTGTTCTCATGGGGGGCTTCAACTCCCCAGCTGTCTCCTGGAAACAAAATGCAGACAAGAGGAAACAGTCCCAGGAGGTGCTTGGGAGTGTATGGAACAGAACTTCCTGACACAGCTGGTGGCTGAGCCAACTAGGGGTAGTGCACTGCTGGACCTGTTTCTGAACAAAGGAGGACTGGTGGGTGACGTGATGGTCAGAGGCCGTCTTGGGCACAGCGACCATGAAATGATGAGATTTTGATTCCCAAAGAAGTAAGGAGGGGAGAAGCAGAACTGCCACCTTGGACACTAATGGGTTGACCCTGGCTGGGTGCCAGGTGCCCGCTCAGTCGCTCTATCACTCCCTTTCCCGCTGGGACAGGGGAGAGAATAAGATGGAGAACAACCAGTAGCGTGAGATAAGGCAGTTTTATTACGGCAAAAGAAAGAAATAAGCGGAGATCTGCACGCATAACAGCTAAAGAGAAAAAAAAGGTCAGTCTCTACTTTCCATCAGCAGCAGTGTTTGGACATTTCCTGGGAAGCAGGGCTTCAGCATGCGTAATGATTCTTCTGGAAGGCAAACACTGAAAACTCACTAATGCCCCTCCTTCCTCCTTTCACCCTTAGCTTATATATCTGAGCTGACATCATATGATATGTGTAATATATGTTATGGAATTATTCGTGTTTTATTGGAATAATCTGTGTTTTATTGTAATAAGTCATGTTTTATTGTAACAAAACAGTATAAATTCACTCACGGTTGAGTGAGCAGAAACTATGCCACCCCTTTCCCGTAACCTGGTAAGGGACTAATTTGCAATAGAATGCAGGGTGGCACTGAAAATAGAATAGGCATGCTATGGAGATAAGCCAGCAAACGACCCAGTGATCGATACCTGATATGCATCTTATCTGTTCGTCAAGGGTGTGCATCCCAATACCTGATTCCAGTAAATCGAATCAAGCACCTACCCCTTCCCGGAAAACTGTTCAACAGACTGGTAGCAGAGAAAAGAGAGTACATGAATATGCAGAAGAAACAAGACAAGACAAAGAAAAGCAAAGGGACTTGCTGTCCAACCGAAGAACTGTATAAAAACAGTCACCAAAAGGACTGCACTTGTGAACCGTAGGGGACTCTGTGCGATAGAGGTTGAGTCTGTGGTTCACCCAGCTCCAATCCTGGGCTCGGAACTGATTTTGCTTGTGGCTTTTCTCGGATTTTATATTTCGATTTCCCAATAAATCCCTTTATAAAATAATTGGCTTTTCATTTATAACAGTATGGAATATGCCTTTGGTTAATTTGGGTCAGCTGGCCTGGTTGTGTCCCCTCCCAGGATCTTGCCCCCTCCCATCCCCTTTGGTAGGTGTTATAAATAAGTGATGTTAATTCACGTTTTTCAAGCAGCCTTAAATGTAGAATTAAACAATTAAGTAAGTTAGATGTATCCCTCGGTCTACCCCCCCTTCTTCCTGCAAAATTACAGTTGAATGAACAAGACAAGGACCATTCTCAAAAACCAAAGCACTAATGACAGCACGACAGTGGCAATGGAGGGTGGACCAACGGACCGAAGACCAAACCATTAAAGATAACGACTCAGCCATCAGATCTAGATAACATCAGGAACAGGCATCAAGGATGCCCATGCCTGAGTTTCGACCAAGAAAATTCAACCAGGACTGGACACTCACTCGAAAACCTATTTCAATATACCTTTATTCCAGCCAAGAAGATTTAATCAAGACTCTATGCTCATCCCAGAATTCATTCTAACACACCCACAGAAATAAAAGAAATCCAATCTGCATTTCCAAGACTGAATTGGACAAAGGACTGGACTGCCTGGACTGCTCTGGCGTGAACCGTGAAGGACTTGGTGAGATAGAGGCCATGTCTGTGGTTCACCCGGTTCTGAAACCCGGGCTCAGAACTGCCTTTTGATTGTGGCATTGTCTCTTTTCGATCTCATTTTGTCATTTTCCAATAAACCTCTAAACCAGAATATTAGAGAACTGTTGTTTATAACAGTAGGGGAAGGAATGTCAGAGGGACAGTGCTGCCTCGCAGTGGCCAAAACACCAGTCTATTATCAACACCTGTCCAGCTACCAATGCAAAACACAGCACTCTAAGGGCTGTGAACTTTACCTCAGTCAGACCCAATACAGATGCCTGGAGGCCAGACTTAGGGCTGTTTATGAGACTGGTTGAGAGAGTCCCTTGGGATGCAGTCCTGAAGGACAAAGTCCATGATGGCTAGATATGCTCCAAGAAGGAAATCTTAAAGGTACAGGAGCAAGCTGTTATAAGCGAAAATAGCCAAACCGTTTTATATTAAGAAATTTATTAATGACAATTTGGTTACAAAGAAATAAAAATCCACCACCAAAATAAAAATAAAAAGAGATGCCAAGCCCGGGGGTCGGCACCGGTGAACAGGGTCGGTTCAGCGGTCTATCTGGCAAACAGCCCTCCCCTAGTTCACGAGAAACTGCTGCTGGAGCCTGGGTTTTATACAGTTTTTGTGCCCTCAGGCTGGACCCAGTGATGTAAATCTATTCAACTGTCCGGTATCGGTGTTTTCTATTCTTCTCTGCTCGCGTTGAATAGTCCTTCCTGGGCTTATTGAAAGCCCTTTGTGTTTCCATCCCGGGTCCGGTGATGTTGTCCAGATGGCATCGTTATCTTGTCAGGGGGTGATGATCGTTCTTATCTGCGTCGTTGTGGCTTTGCCTCACTCAAAAAAGGTGTTACTTCGCCCTGTGTCTTCAAATGCAAATGAAGTCTCCCTCGGAGTTTGAGCTTCGCCCTGTGTCTTCAAATGCTAATGAAGCTTTCCCTGAGTTTGGGTTTTGCAATCTGAGATTTACCAAGGCGAGGAGTGCCTAGTATATTCACTATATTTAACTTTCAGCGATTTATATAAAATATCATCACAGGCATGAATTAATTCTTAGCTTTCCTCATAACAAAGCCATCCCCATATGATGAAAGACAAGCCATCAGGGAAGAAGACTGACCTGGATAAACAGAAAACTTTGACTGGAACTCAGGGAGAAAAAGAAAGTTTATGACCTGTGGAAGAAGGGGAAGGCAACTAAGGAGGACTACAAGGATGTCGTGAGGTTATGCAGGGAGAAAGTTAGAAGGGCCAAAGCCCAACTAGAAGTTAATGTGGCCACTGGCTTAAAAGTCAATGAAAAATTTTTCTATAAATACAGTTGAGACAGAGGTTTGGAAAATCTAGGTGATCTTTATGGTAAACTTAAAAGCATATGTAGCATTGTGTTTTCCACTGCGTCGTGGTTCATCCCCTCCCCCCCCCCCCTCCTCCCTGGGCTCCACACAGATACGGGGTCTCCTAGCCCCTGCAAAATGCAAGGTAGATCCACCCAGGAAATTGGACATCTTGGGAAAAGCCACCCCCTGTTGGAACCCAAGACATCCCTTTGGATGTCCCGGGCGGTCCGAGACCCCAGGAGGGGGTCCAGAGACCCTGGAACAGCAATAAAAACACCAGTGCCTTTGATTTTAGCCCCTGGGAGCGATTGCCAACATTATATGAAGAATTACAAGTCACAGGTGTGTAGTTAGGATATTAAATAACTTATTTTTGTGTATTAATATGGATTTTGGGGGTTCACAAAGGAGGACTCAAGGAGACAAGATGGAGGGATTTGGGTGTGTCCCTTGTCTTTCTCCTTCTTCTTCTTGTCCTCCATCTTTGGGTAAGGTGGTGGCATTTTCTTATTGGTTTAGTGTAAAAGTGCACAGTTTAATAAAAGCAGTAGATATTGGTATAGTAATGAAAACAATGGGGACGTAATAATTAGTATAAAAGATTAGGACCGCCCAGGAGCGGGGCAGATAGCCTTCGGCTGCGGTGTAGGTGACATCTACGCCGGCTGAAGGAAAAATATTTAAGAACACGATGGAATAAACAACTCTGATAAAAGAATCGACGCGTCCTGATTCTTTCTTCTGGCACGGGGCTTGGAGAAAAGGACTTTACCTGCAATTCTCGGATGGCTACCAGCCCGGGATCCGAGATCTGGCGTCCCTGGGTGGGCACATCCACTGGGCACATTCAGTGGACCCCCACCAGTGGGCAAAAGCTGCGTGGAAAGAACTGCAGCAGAAAACCCAGCCCCAGAAGACATAGAGCCAGAAGTTGAATTTCAGGAGAAGGCATCCTGATCTCTGCTGAGCAGCCTCAAATTCGACCTGGACGGAGGGACTCCAAGGCGCCTGGAACTCCCTCACCTGAGAGACCGCGGGCCGGTGCTTGGGACGCAGCCAGATCGACTTTGAGAGACAGCAGAGCCTGACCCCTTAGGATTTTTGGTAAGACCGGTTGAGAATACAGAACATGGAGGCCTCCCCTTCCCAAGAACAGCTCAACATTTTATCCGCTCTACAGAGCGTGGTGACGACAACAGACAACTATACCATGTAGCTACAAAGAGATGAAATGGCCATGAGACTTTTGGCTCCAGCCAAAGCGATGTTAGAAGCAATATCCCGAAAACACGGGGGAGGAACTGGTCTCGCACAGTTAAGTACAGGAGACGAGACAGTTCCTCAAACTACTCGCCCAGAGGGGGCGGAGTCAGCAACCCGCCATCAGCGGGGGGCAAAAACTTCTCTCTCCCCGGGGGGAGGGGAAAAGCCATCACCACTTTTAAGGGATTCCGAGAGCCAGTCCCCTGTCCCGGGAAAGTTAAAACTTATGATCCATCCAAGCGAGTTGGAAGACATGGATCTAGCCTTTTTCGAGGCGTGTCTTCCACAGGCACCGACACAGGGAGAGCCGTTGAGGTCGGAGTTGACTCCGTCTCTCCCGCCGAGTTTAGAAAACAGCCCAGAAAAAAAAATCGCTGCTTCAGTCTCTCCTCCCGACACGGGTACACAGGCAGAGAAACGGGGGGAGAGGGTGGAAGCAGCACCGGGACGGATGGGGGAAGAAGGACCCCGGGAACAAAAGGAATCGCTTTGCGGCGCGCGCGACACCGCGGGAGGCGGGGGGGCCGCGGGGGAAAATAGCGGCTACCTGAAAGCAACGCGCGCAGCCGCGGTGGCGGCGGCGGAACCGGCAGCGGCAAAGCGCCATAGCGCAGTGGAAGCGATCTTATCGGGCGAGCGCGAGAACGCGGCGGCGGCCAGCCCCGGCGAGGGGGGAGGCAGAACCACCGCGGGGGCAAACGCGGGACGCGACGGGCGCGGGGTGATGACGCAAGTCACGGAAGACGAAACGGAATGCAGCCCAAATCAACGCGCAGACGCGATCGGGGCACGGGCTTTCGCGCAGTGGACACCGCGCATGCCGGAAACAGGCGCGGAATGGGAGAAAGTAGGCGGGGCTGATGGCAAACACGACCAAAGCGGCGGGCTCACAGCCGCGGGGCGGAGGGAGGCGTTACCCTCGGCGCGGCGGGGGCCGGGCAACCCGAGGCGGGGCGGGCTCACAGCCGCGGGGCGGAGGGAGGCGTTCCCCCCGGCGCGGCGGGGGCCAGGGCAACCCGAAGCGGGGCGGGCTCACAGCCGCGGGGCGGAGGGAGGCGTTCCCCCCGGCACGGCGGGGGCTGGGCAACCCGGGACGGGGCGGGGCCACGGCCGCGAGGCGGAGGGGGGCGTTCCATCAGGCGTGGCCGCGGCACGGCAACCCGAGGTGGGGCGGGGCCAAGGCGTTCCTTTCCACACCCCCGTGATGACGCAAGCGGGAACGGGGGGTGGTCAGGGCGGAGGCTTCCCCCAAGGCTCCGCCCGCCCACAGCAGCCCACGGACAGCCTGCCTACACCCCCCCGCGCCGAAGGGGGATGGGCGGATGCTAGCTCAAAACCCAGGAATATTCAGCGAGCCCAACAGGCTCAAGCTGAGGAAGAACACCTTTTGCAGATGTTAAATCAAATAATCAAGAATATACCAAGCACACAGATCCCTGGGATGGAAGAGGACTTGCCACAATTAGGTGCGGCATGCACAGTGCCACGTCTGGCCACGGAAATAATAACACCACCGAGTAGCCGAGGTACCACCTTGCCACAGTACTTTCCAGTTTCTTACAAAAGGAAAGTTGGCTCAAAAATTCCAGTTCCAGCTCCAGTGCAGCAACAACATTACAATCAACAACAGGCTGAATTCCAGCCAACCCCCGAAGCTCACAGAGCCTCAGAGAGTCCTGTTGAGGAACAACAACAGGATGATATCGTTCATATCACAGCATCCGAAGGCATTTCAGTTCTGACGATTCCAAAGCCAGAAGCTGCAGGTTCCCCAAATCAGGAACAAACAATTTTAATACCCAAGGATGATATGAAGCAGCTTGTTTTGCAGTATATAGGCAAAGTGCTGGAATCACGTCCAGAATTGTGGGCCCAACTGCCTCAGTTCTTTGGTACGATGCCAAGTGAACAAGCCATTCCTTCAACATCTACAGGCGTGCCTTCCTCGTTTGGACAAACGCTGCCTGCTGGGTTTCCATCATTACAGGATTTATATGCTGCACCGGGGTTGCAAGTTGTTACGCCTCATCCAGGACAGGGAAGAATGCAAAGGGTGTCACTCTCCCTTGGAGGAGGAGCATCACCGCCACGGCAAGGTGTGGGAGCACCACAAATGCCGGCGGACCTTATGAAAGGAGAGATGGGAGTGTGGCATCCCACACAGCAAGCTACTCCATTCTACAGATCGGTGACGATTCCTGCAGGCCCATCAAGCCAAGAAACAGAGATGCCCACAACCACAGATTGGGCGGAGATCAAAAAGAAAGCCTTAAAGGAAAAGGACTTTGAGATGACTGGCACGAGAGGTTTTGCAATGCCAGTGAACTATGATGTACAAGGACAAAATCCTAGGTGGGAACGATTAGATCACGAAGTGATCAAAGACCTAATGAAAGCAATTAGGGACAATGGACTGGAATCTCCTTATTTCAAACAACTTTTGAAGGGGACATTTAACATATATGATTCAACACCGTACGACCTCAGGTCCATTGCCTCTATGATCCTTACAGATGCGCAGGTCCTAATGTGGGATGCGCGGTGGAGGAAAGCCCTTGAAGAGCTGAGGACCAGGTATCAAGGAGGTCCGAATGCAGGCTTCACAGTAGCACAGATGGCAGGCGATCCTCCAAATGATGACCCAGCTCGACAAGCAAGAGATATACCACGAGATGTGCTGAGGGACATCAAAGAGGCAGCCCGAAAAGCAATTGTACAGATTCCTCCAGCAGGAGTGCCCGACTCAATCTATACTGACATCAAACAAGGACTTAATGAGCCATTCGCTTCATTCATCGATCGCCTGTCGCAAGCTGTAGATAGACAAGTGACCGATGAAAGGGCCAAACCACATTTGCTGCGAAGTCTTGCATATGCAAATGCGAATGCAGAATGCAAGCGAGTCATCAGTGCCTTGCCAGGCCAACCCTCTCTGTCGGAGATGGTGGAGGCGTGCAGCAAAGTTGGGACTACTCAACATGTGGCATCTATTTGGGGAGAACAGTTTGAGAAGATTCTCAAAGCGCAGAGTGACAATCTAAAGGAAACACTCACAGCTTTGCAGAAGAGCAATTCCTCAGGCTCAAAGTCATGGAAATACACGGAAGGACAATGTTATAAATGCGGTCGACACGGGCACTTGAAGAGGAACTGTCCGCAGCGCACAAACACGGAAAAACCTCTAGAGGTCTGCCCAAGATGCCGAAGAGGCAGACACCTAGCACGCGAGTGTCGAGCACAGACGGATGTAGATGGAAGACCTCTACCTCTGTCGGGAAACCTGAAGCAGAGCGCAGACCGCCATGGCGCCACGACACAAGTAATGGCGATGGCGCAGCAGCGGGCGCCAGTGGAACAGTCATTGGGGAACGCCAGTCAGATCCCCTCAGCAGAGCAATCTGCAGGGTGCCCAGCGACCCGGAGTTGCTGCCACCAGGAGCACAATGCAATTTGGCAGCTTCCAAAGTAATATGTTTTTTAGATGAGGACCATGCAGCGATACCCACGGGTATCACTGGAATATCCCGGAAGGGACAGGACTTTTTGATTATCGGTAAAGACAGGAGCAGCATCCTAGGACTCATTGTTTACCCCACAGTTGTCTCAGCAAACCGCAAGGAAGAGTTGACGGTGCTGGCCAAGCCCCTTCCATCACCACTTGTCATCCCAGAAAACACCCCGATAGCGAAAGCAATCGCATTGCCAGTTCACACAGCGGAACAAGCAATGCCAGTGTTCAACGTACAGAACTTCCCCGCAAGTGAACACGTGGAAGTTCACACCTCTTGGGTGGAAGATCATGGATCAAACAATAAGACCACAGAAGATTCAGGTCAGCTCGAATGTCAACAACCTACAAGATCTACATCAGCTTTTAGGAGAGATCAGCTTCCTGAGACTGATCTTGGGGACCACAAATGACGACCTTGCATCATTGTTCAACCTCTTGAGAGGGGACAGGGATATCACGTCTCCAAGAACTCTCACGCCGCAGGCACAGAGAGACCTTGACAGAATTGCAAGGATCATTCAGACAAGACAGGCACACCGTTTTGTGACCTCACTGCCTTTTTACCTAGCAGTGTTGAGAAAGAAGATACAGCAAGCGAAGCAGCGGAGAGATTCAAAACTACTTTCAACCACATCGGAACAAAAGTCCAAACCACCAAACTTGATCACATTGCGCTCCAGGTTTTCATCCACATTTGAAAAGGACACGATTTCCCATTAATCCCTCTCAGCAGGAAGTAGCCATCCCACTCCCACATTTTTATAAGTATTCCCTGCATGTCTATGCCTCGGCTATCAGCTGGGTCCATGGTGGTTTTAGCCATGGGTTTCCCCTGGGTATGCTTCATAGGAGTTGTATCTCCCCATGCCTCAGCCAGGAGGGGGAGGGGTGCTTGGAATGCTAGCAACCCTTGGATGGATTGGAAGGGACTGCATTCTGATGAAATATAGGAGTGCCTGGAATGTCAGTAACCCCTGGGTTAGAGGGGGCTGCATCCTGGCAAGAAAAATACAGAGCAATTGAGAAAAAATTTATTATCATAATGGAGAGAAAAATAGAAGTGAGTTTTAATGGGAGTCATTTGATATATTCACATGTTAATCAAGTTCTATTTTAGTATTTTAATAATGTTAAGAGTAATTTCTGTATGGTTTAGTATAAGTTTGGGCCCTGTTGAGCATAAGTTAAGTTTAAGTTTCATTTATAAGGTTTATGTTATAATAGATTTATATTCTGTTAATTAAAAGTTTTTACACGCAAGTTTGTTAAATTAGTGCAGTTTGGGATTCTTTTATCAAGGTTTGTTCGTATCAAAGTGGGCACTGTTTGGTTTTAAAATTGATTTAGGTTTGTTAAAACATACATGTCTAACTTACAAAGTTTGATTGGTTTTCTTAGAGGTGAGACAGCTGCAACTGAAACAGCTGGGATGAAACACTGACAGACTCGTTATTTGCGGATGGAAGAAGATGCAATTTGCTAAACCCGTGATCTCCAGAAAGGTTTTGTTGTTCATTAGTCTCTGCTAATGTTTTGTCTTCCATGGATGGCATGGAAGGATCTGTGACAATTTTACATCGTGATTGTTATTGGTTGTAAGATTTTTTGTGAATTTTTTCAGCATTTTATCTTAAAATCATAAATATATAATAATTTAGAAAGGTATTATCTCAGCTTCCTAGGATGATTAGGACTGAGGTGTTGATTGTTTGATGTAAATTTACTGAGTTTTCTATGAAGGGACATCACTCCAGTTTAAAGCCTGAGTCCTGGCCAGACTCCTGACTTTATCTGGACAGATGTTTTGCCAGATAAGCTCAGATGTTTTCTGCCTTGAAAGTAAATTCAAGTCGCTTTTGACTTGACAATTCGATCCTATAAAATGACAGCTGGACCAGTTTTGGAGTGGACCTGAGCACCTTGCCCGGGAAAGAGTGTTTGGGTCTTCCCTAAAAAAGGGGGTTCCTAAAGCTGTTTGCAGACTCTGAGATGATGGAACAATGTTTCAAAGAATTAATAATCATTCAGTTCTATTCATGTCATCATTGATAGCCATCAATCATATTATCATTCAAAGTATGTACCAGAAGTTTTCCTGGTTGCTGTCAACAAAGTCATGCATCTTTTGAGTATCAATGCACGTATGTAGTTTTTGTATTTCCAGGTATCAAGACAAGGTAATCATAAAGAAGTATCCAGAAACAGGATGAGCTGAAAGTACACTTTCTATTAACTTGGGGCAAGGGATATACTTGTGTTTCTACAGGGCGAGGACCGAAGTGGGTGTCGGCGAGACACGTGAAGCCCTATCAAGTCCAGACGCAAGCAGATACCGACCAAATCCAGACACGAACCGATACAGATCGAGTCCAGGTGCAAGCAGACGCTGATCGGGCCCAAATACAAACAGATAGGGGCCCCAAGAACAAAGATGAGTACACGCAGACGTGACCAAGCGAGAAAACAGAAAGACTGTGTAAAAACACCAAAGACTTGGGGGTTTTCTTTGGGATTTGAGTGTGGTTGTACTTCAAAGATTCCCACGGGGGGGGCGAGTATGAAGTACGCGCAGATGTTACACGCGTGCCTCATTCTCTTTCTGATTGCCTTAAACAAGGCAGCAGACTTGCCCATGATCCAACCTAAAGAGAACGTGTGGGAAACTTTGGCCAATGCAGCAGGTCTAGATACTATCTGCTTGATACACTCAAGACCAGGAAAGCCATTTTCAACATGCTTGGTAGGTCTGCCAGTGCAGGAATGGCCAATTCCAGAAAACATCACTGCAACTATTGCAAAGGCCATTTCAAATCCTGTAGATGAATGGTATATATGGACGCAGTTCCTCCCTGTGGCTCCATTTGAACCTCAGGAATTGGAAATTCTTGGTTCAATGGAGATGACATATTGTATTATATTTAATCACTCGAAGATCACACAGGGGGAACAAAACACATTAGACGTAACCCCAAAGCATCTCATCTACAGGATTGCATCATATTGGTGCAATTACACCAAGGTGTCCGAGAAACCATCCCACCAAGCTCCAGCGCAATTGCCACAAGGAATCTTTTTCATTTGTGGGGACAGAATTTGGCCTGCTATCCCTGCAAATGTCAAAGGAGGTACATGCAGCATTGGGAGACTCTCATTGCTAACACCGAACATAACATCGCTAAGAGAACAAAAGCAGAGGGAAATAAGATCAATCAAACAATGTGATCCAAGTTGTGATGATAACGTTCACACCTGGACCAAGGCCCAGAGAATTGCGGCTGCAATTTTCTCGCCACAGACAGCATCGGCAGCGGCCTTGACTCAATTGGACCAAATGGGGTGCTGGTTGAGCAAATATGCCCGTGCCACTTCTCTTGCACTGAGCGACATGTTAACCGACGTCGACAGTGTGAGACGGGCAACCCTTCAAAACAGGGCGGCAGTCGACTATCTGCTGCTGACCCATGGGCGCGGATGGGACGAATTTGAGGGGATGTGTTGTATGAACCTATCGGATCATTCAAAATCGATCCATGAGGACATAAGGCAATTGCGGGAAGGTATAGCCAAGCTGGGAGGAGTTACGGGATCTTGGCTGGATGGTGTTCTTGATTTTTTCAACCTTTCTCCATTGTGGAGAGAATTTTCTAAGACAACATTTTATATTTTTATAGGGTTTATAATAGGACTTGTAATTCTTCGGCTCCTTGTGCCATGCATCCTCCAATGCATGCGCCGGGCCATAAGCAAGGCTGCAAAAGAAGTTTTTTTAGTTCAAAGAGAAGGGGGAGATGTTGGAACCCAAGACATCCCTTTGGATGTCCCGGGCGGTCCGAGACCCCAGGAGGGGGTCCAGAGACCCTGGAACAGCAATAAAAACACCAGTGCCTTTGATTTTAGCCCCTGGGAGCGATTGCCAACATTATATGAAGAATTACAAGTCACAGGTGTGTAGTTAGGATATTAAATAACTTATTTTTGTGTATTAATATGGATTTTGGGGGTTCACAAAGGGGACTCAAGGAGACAAGATGGAGGGATTTGGGTGTGTCCCTTGTCTTTCTCCTTCTTCTTCTTGTCCTCCATCTTTGGGTAAGGTGGTGGCATTTTCTTATTGGTTTAGTGTAAAAGTGCACAGTTTAATAAAAGCAGTAGATATTGGTATAGTAATGAAAACAATGGGGACGTAATAATTAGTATAAAAGATTAGGACCGCCCAGGAGCGGGGCAGATAGCCTTCGGCTGCGGTGTAGGTGACATCTACGCCGGCTGAAGGAAAAATATTTAAGAACACGATGGAATAAACAACTCTGATAAAAGAATCGACGCGTCCTGATTCTTTCTTCTGGCACGGGGCTTGGAGAAAAGGACTTTACCCGCAATTCTCGGATGGCTACCAGCCCAGGATCCGAGAACCCCCCTCCCCAAAAGGGATTTGACCCCTGGAATGCCTGTCCATTTCGGGTCACTCCCCCCACCCCAGATATTGTCTGGGTCTCTGCCCTTGCCCTCCCCCCTCCCCAGGTAAAAGCAGCATGCTTGCCATGTGCTCTCGTTCTGTGATGCGCTTTCTACGGACTGAAGACCTCCTCCGAAGCTGGAATAAAAACCTTTGATAAGCCCATCACAGATCCAGGTTTCTCTCTGCTGGTCGTCAAAGCCTTTTGCTAAGAGTCACGCTGGACTTGCCCTACTCCTGACTCTGCTCCTCTGAACCAAGGGCCAGCCTGCTCCTCCGAACCTTCCTGTTCCCGGCATAGGGATACAGTTGCCACTTCAGGGCTTGGCAACCCTGAAAGAGGTAACTGTACTCTTTAAGCATTGTTAAGGGTTAGACTTGTTTATTTTTTTTCACCTATAGAATTTTTTCCCAAGAGTTGCAAGGCAGCTAATTGCCGGATACTTATCAGTGCTCAGGTGAAACAAAGCATGGAGGCTGAGTGGAGGCTGGCACTTAGCTACACCCTTTGTCTCCAGGAGTTTCCCCCCAAGGGGGGGGGGAGAAAGACGAGGGCTGGGGGGCAGCTGCACTTTTTAGTGTGGGCTGCATCGAGAGAAGATGAGGCTGCCGTTGCTGCGTGAGTTTCTCACTAGCACCACCGGGATCTGATCCTGAAGAGAGCTACTATCATCTGCTCGTGTGCCCAAGAAGATCCTGATTTCTCCTTTTGCTGCCCTGCTGGAGTTGTCTCAGCCCTGTCCCACTGCCTTGGCGCTGTTTTAGAGCTGCTCTGCACCGCGGCCCCACACTGGCCTCCCTGCCAGACATCCCTGCCTTCCAGTGACCACCGACGGAGCTCCGAACTTCATCTGATCCACCAGCCCGGGATCCCCCACCGTTCCAGCTTAGTACTTTTTTTTGGAGTCCCCAGAGACCAGACTGCCCCGGGTTTTTGTGAAACCAAGCTCCATCAAGGTCCCTGGTTCTGTTTTCACTATTAATTGCTGTAGTTGTTGTTGTTTGTTTGCCTTGTTATACCTATTAGTAAAGAACTGTTATTCCTATCCCCATATCTCTGCCTGGGAGCTGTTTTAATTTTCTAAATTATAATAATTTGAGGGAAGGGGATTTGAATTATCCATTCCAAGAGAGGCCCTGTCTCTCTTTAGCAGATACCTGTCTTCTTTCAAAACCAAGACAGCATACACTGTATTTTAGAATGTATTTTAAATAGTGCTTTAGAATGTATTTTAAACTACATTTTAGAAGCCATTTAGTGAATATCGAGCACCATGTCTGTTACCCTTTACATATTTCAAGGCAGTACAAGCATCTGGGGCCCCTCAGTGATAAGAAGGACTAACCTAAACACAACAGGATAACAAGGCTAGGAATGCAGATAAAGAGAAAATCACAGACTCTTAGCCAGCAGAAAGTGATATCTTGCCTTGAAAAAGTGTCAAAAGGGCCAAAGCACAGGTGAGGGAGATTGTCCTAGGGTTACTCTCTCTGAGCCAGGAAAGAGCTGGCCAAACCGGGCCCCCTGATAATAGCTATGGGCCCAGTTGGGCCAAGCCCACCCCGATTGTCACTGAGGGGTGGGCAGGGCCCTTCCCTCCCCCCCCCCCTCCCCCCCGGGGTGAGAGGGAAGGAGAGGAGGGGAATCCCAGCTGCTCTGAGATCCGACGATGGCCGGAGAAGCTGCTCCCCGGCAGAGATCACATAACCACTGCAGGCCTGGGCAGATTTAATCATTGCCGTCTCTGGGAACAGGTCCAATGTCCTAGGGTGACTTTATGATGCTTGTATCCCCAATCATCTGCTCTGTATATTGTGTTCTGTACCTTTAAGACTGATTCTGAGAGTGAAGCAGGGAGAAGGAGAAGCACAGTTTGTTTTGAGAAAAACTGCCTGACTCCTACACATTCTTCTCTGGCATGTGTTCAGCTGAGGCTTGGACAGACTATGGGACAGAGATCTCCTGTGCTTTTAGTTAGTTTTAGCTAGCTAGGGCAGAGAAGTTACCTGGACTGTTTTTTTTCTTGGGACTGTTTAAGCCTGCTCCAGACTGAAAAACCCAGAGGAGCACTGAGAACTTGCACCTGCAGCCCACCAAGGCCTGGACCTCCAGGAGGGACTGGGACTGATAAGAGACTGAGTGAGCTGAGCTAACACATGGCAAGGACTTTCTCAATTTGCCATCTCTCTTCAGAGTGGCAAGAGGTTTTATTGTTTCATATTATTCATTCTTTATGCTTGTGGGCACTTTGTTAAATAAAGTTTTTTCCACTTTTCTCTGAGGAAGTTCTTTTTTCCCGGACCAGTTGTGGGGGAGGGGCTGTTTGGGTTTGCTTTCCAGAGGAGCCCCATTCGGAGGTTTCCTCCCAAATTTGCCCTAAACCGGGACAGAGATAAAGGTGAAGAGTTTGGTGAGGAAGACTCCATTTCCTTCATCTTCTGGAGACCCTCAGAGACCACCATGATGAACTGAGCATGCCCATGTGAAATATGGGGTTGTGTTTCGTGTCAGGCAGAAAAAGGTGGCCTGTGTAGTTGTGGTTGTGAAAGGTGTGGAACGAGGCCATGGGACAGTTATTAAAATGAGTTTTAATGAACAAACAGAAAAAGCATGGAAAGAGTCTTTTGGACAAATATTTTACTTCCTTATAAGTGAATAATGTGAGCTCTAAAGTTTTCACCATATAAGTTTTAAGGGGTTTTTTTAATTATTATGAGTTTTATAAGCGTTTAACATGTAGGATAGAAGAATGCAGAAGCATTATTATTATTTGCTTTGAAAATAAAATTATTATAAGCTTTAAGCTGCTTTGTAATAAGAGGTTTTTAACTATAGCTTTAGAATATATAAAAGGTATTGTAATCACCTAAATAAAAGAAGGAAGTGAGCTTATCCCAAGCTAAAAATTGATGATCCTGGAAAGGAAAACTGGATGATCCTGGACAGGGAAGCTAGACATCACCATCACTGATTTACGATCCTGGGGTATAGAAATTCAATGCCACCAATAGGAACTGATCACAATGGGGTATAGAAATCGGACTTCACAAATAGAAACTAGGAGGAAACCACAAAAAAAACCTGAGAAATGCTTATGAAGATGCTCAATAAATACTAGCAAAAATTAGTAGTCAGTATGCAGTTGGAGGGGAGACCCCCCACTGTACCCAGTGCGCTGCTTTGCTCTCGCTTTACCATTTGAATTAATGAATTAATAAATTGATTGTTGCTTGATATATTGGCTGTCAAGCTCTTCATTCCTTACACCCAGAAGGGCGTGGAGTTAATTACCATACGAGGTGAGGATGGGCGGGGCCAGGAAATGAATATGTATGAGGCGGATTGTGCAATGCCATGCATATGTAAGACCCTGGGGAATAATGGGGGGGCAAGCTCTCTGGTGTTCGTGCGTGTCTTTGGTGAAGTTATTCCCCATGCATCTCGACGTCGATTAAAATACATGCCGCTCTAACAATTAATATTAGTTGTAGAGTTTTTTTCAGCCCGGTTTCATTTGGCGACCACGAAGGGACCCCTCTGTCCGGCTGTGGGGAGTGGGCAGGGTGGGACTTCCGGGGCGCCCCAGGGAACTTCCCGGTGGGGACTCCTTACTCTCACACTTACCCGCAGGGACAGAAGGATCTGCTGGGGCCATCACAGACAAAGGTATGTATTAAACTAGAAGGAAAAGCGTACGCTGAGATAGGGCTCCGGTAAGAAGCGTGAGAGACGTCCATGCACGCAGTGTGTTGCCCTGGGGGGTTAGCTTGCAAGGCACTGCTGGCGGAGTACCGGCTAGCGGAGGGATACCGGCTGGGAGCCGGCGGGAGCCGGTAAAAGGGATTCCCTGGTCGAGGGTGCAACCCACTAGAGACCTTGGGGGTAGGCCTAGGGAATCCCTGTTGTGGTGAACTGTGACTGTGTGATTGTAAAGTCCGGACTGTGTTGATTGTTGTTTGCGTGTGTTTGGGACAGCCGGGAAGAAGCAGCGAATGATGTGAGCGAGGCACGCTGGGAAGTGCAGTACTGAGGAAGGAGGGGAATCCTCACTCCCCAGGCGTCCTAGGGGTAATTTGAGCAAACCTTTGTCTTAAGTGCTGCTAATTTGTGGACGCGTGTGGTGTTCAGACGTATTTTTTCTGGTTGTGTATGTGTGTCGTATTTTGGGGACTAAGAGCCTCTGTTTTGGGTGGCTGAAGCAGCTGGAAAAACTCTGGGCGGGTGCTGTGTTGGTTTTGTGTGTTTTGTATCGTGTATTCGGACTGTTTACTGTAAGGAAAGTTGTGTATTGTGTAAATTCCTAAGATTTCTCTCAACCCGTTCCAGGTTGGCTGGGAAGGAAGGAAGGGAGCTGAAGGGAACTGAGGGAAGCATTTCGCTTTCGGGTGCAGAGTGCGAGTGAGTGGAATACGGGATGCTGCGGGAGGGCGGCCGGACAGATCAATCTTTCCTCGTACCAGCGGGGCCGAGGAGTTGTGCGGAGCTGGCGGCACTAGAGGGTGAGAGGGCTTGCTTCCCCGCGCCGCGGGCTAAGCCGCCTCTCGGAGAGCGGAGTCGCCGCTACCTCTCTGAGTCGGCGGGCTTGCTCCTCTGCTCCGGTGCTGCACTTCTCCGCCTTCCCCCTTTTTGGCGCCGCCGGCGCCTCTCTGAGTTGGCAGGAAAGCTTCCTGTCCCGCCTGCCCGGCGCCCAGTGTCCCGCTCCAGCAGAGCTGAAGAGTGCAGGGCTGCCTCTCTCGGTGCCACATTCTGGCGCTGCTGGGAACAACGAGGGGTGCCCGCTTCCCCTCTTGCCGCACCTTCCCCTGCTTCGCCCCGCGCGCCGCGTGCCCGTCCGTTGGCACTGCCGAGTGCTGGCCCGCCGCGCCTCTCCCCGCCTGCTCAGGTGTTACTGAGCGAAGATTGCTCGCTGCACCATGCGCTTCCCTTCCCCCTCCCAACTTCAGCTCCGCTGGCCGCGGACGCCTGGTACAGCTGAGTACATTGTGTGTAAAGTGTATCATCTCAAATGCATTTCTGTGGTAATACCGCCCTCCTGTGTCAAAAGCTATAACTGCAACAAACCAATAGCTTACTGGTTTCCTGTATTAATTATACTAGTGTAGCCTTTTCTTTTACTGTCCTGAGGCTGCCTCCCCCTTCCACAGGTTAACTACAGAGAAGGAGCAGAGTGGTCTCCTGCTTGCCCCTGGGGCGTAACCATGGCGAGACAGGTAAAAGGGACCCCTCTCCCTCAGTGGTTCAGACTTGATCTCTGGGAGTTTGTTAATCCAGTGAATAACTGGATAGAAAAAGGGAACTAGTGTCCCTTGACAGTGAGCAACCTGGCCCAGAGGACCTGAACATCCAGACAAGGAAATGTGGAATACCCTGCTTTTGTAGGAAGGAGCAGCATCTAGTGTGAGTATTGGTAAAGTGTAGGACCGGGGGGGGGGGGGGGGGGGGGGGGGGGGGCGTTGGTATTGCTCCTCTGGCAGAAGGCAGGACGTGGGTTCCCAGCACTAGCAATTTGACCAAAGAGACCCTGAGCCAGAAATTTTAGAATTTTTGTGTGGAAAATCTTACCTAATCCCAGAAATTTGGAGCATAAGGGAGAAGGATTGGGAAAGGACTGTGCAAGAGTGTGAGGGGAGGTTTGGCTGGAAGCGAAACAAAACAAGAAGGAGGGAATAATAGGATTGGGACAGGGCAAGGAGATACCCAGGGCCAGCCCATTGGGATGTGTCTTAGCACACTGGAAAGATATTGTGGGTACTGGAGGCACAGAAAACAAAAAAAGTTTAATCAAGTATTGTACGCAATGGTGGCCCTTGTATTGCTTAGATGATGGGGCTAGGTGGCCCCCTACTGGCACACTAGATTATAACAGCTTGCAACAGTTAATGCTTTTCTTAAGACGTGAGGGGAAGTGGGACGAGATTTCATATTGTGACATTTTTTCACCCTCCGAAATAATCCTGAATGGCAGAGGTTTTGGGGTATTAGAGCCCCCTCTGATCCCTTGGTGTTGGCCCTTAAAAGAGACAATAAAGCTAATAAAGGAAAGCTGGAACGGTGTTGTTTGGCCTGTAGCATCAGCCAAAGATGCATCAAATTGGGTAAGGTTTATCAGGCAATAACCCAAGAGTAGGAACAAACTAACATGCTCAGCCATTCCTTTAGAAAGCAGGAAGAAGAAGACAAAGATTCATTTCCTCCTTCACCTCCTCCAGATGACCTGGAAGGAGCATCAGCCCCAACACTCCCAGATAGTCCTATTGCATCTCAAACCAGAGGGCAAGTGATACAGGCACCCCTATGAGAAGTAGTGGGACCAGATGGGCCAGTAGTAATCAAAGTACCTTTTTCCTCTATTGACTTAGAGGCATGGGAAAAGGTCGCAAAGAATTATCAAAGTGACCCGGTAAACACAGCCAAACGCTTGTGATACATAATAAAACAACATATGCCTAATTGGAATGATATGCAATTACTATTGGATGCATTCACTGAAACAGTGATTTTAAAAATGGCAGGGGATTTGGCGGAGGATCATTTAAGGGCACAACAGATACAAGTGGATGTAGAAGCATCCTATTTTCCCCTTCAGGACCCAAACTGGGACCCAAACAAGAAGGCAAGTAGGGAAAGGTTGTTAAACTACCAGGAGTGGATAGCAAGGGGAGTAGAGAGGGCTATACCCAAGACTATAAGTTGGTCAGCTTTATATGCAATAAAACAAGGTCCTTCTGAAATGTCATCTGAGTTCCTAGACCATCTGAGAGGCCCAATGCGTCACCACACCTCACTGGATCCGGCATCTGAGACAGGGATACAACAGCTAGTGAACTTATTCCTGGGGCAATCCACAGGAGATATTAGATGCAAACTCCAAAAACTCCAGAAGTCCTGTTGGGGGAAGCATGGAGGGTTTTTTAACAATTGAGAAGAGGGGTACAAACAAGGAATGAGAAAGTTTGTGGCATTAGTACAGGAGGAAGGGAAAGGAAAATGCGGATGTGGGCAGGGACCACCCAAACGAGGTCAGTCTCGGCTGGGCAGAGACCAGTGTGTGAACTGTAAGAAATTTGGCCACTGGAAAAATGAGTGTCCGGAACAAAGACAAGGTGGACACAAGAGGCAAGGAAAAGAGGGGATAGTGGCACATATACAAAAGGACTGAGGGGGACTGGGGGTGTCTACCCCAGCAGACCCCCTGGTTATAAAATTGAAGCTGGGGGAAGAGGAGAAAGAAGTTTTTGGTTGACACTGGAGCAATGTATTCTGCTTTGAATAAGGCTTTAGTACCTTTAGGAGATGATTATGTTACAGTAGTAGGAGCGACTGGCCAATCTGAAAGGGCATATTTTTGTAAACCATTGAAATACAAGTTTGGGAAACAATGGGGTATTCATAAATTCCTGTATCTTCCATACTCCTCAAAGCCACTTCTGGGAAGAGATTTGCTGCAACTATTACAAGTAACCATTAAATTTAAGAAGGGGGAAATTGTTTTGGAGGTAAGCAACGAACAATATGTGGTGGTGTTAAGTCTAATGCTGACAGTAATCGAGTTCAAAGTGGAAATTGACGAGAAAATACTAAATCAGGTATTCCCTGGAGTATGGGCCTCTGATGCGCCAGGAAGGGCGAAGAATGCTACCCCTATACAAATTAGGCTTAAGGAAGGAAAACAACCAGTCAGGATTAAGCAATACCCCTTGAGAAAGGAAGATAGGGAGGGAATTAGCCCAATAATAGAGAGATTTCTACAGTTAGGATTACTGAAAGAGTGTCAATTCGATTTTAATACCCCCATACTACCTGTCCAAAAACCGAATGGGTCATATCGGTTAGTACAGGACTTATGGGCAGTGAATAAGATAACTGAAGATCTCTATCCTGTAGTGACCAACCCATATACATTGCTATCATGCCTAACACCAGAGCTAATTTGGTTTACCATTCTAGATTTGAAAGATGTCTTCTTTTGCATTCCTATCCACGAAGCCAGTCAGAAAATTTTTACATTTGAATGGGAAAGCCTGAAAAGTGGGTGAAAAACTCAGCTCACATGGATGGTACTTCTGCAAGGATTTAAGAACTCTCCTACTTTATTTGGAGAACAACTTGCAAAGGATCTAGAGCCCTGGGAAGCCCCACCAGAAGAAGGAAGACTACTTCAATATGTAGATGACCTCCTAATAGCCACCAGAACAAAGGAGGCATGTGTGGCCTGGACGGTAAGCCTCTTGAACTTTTTGGGACTCCAGGGGTACCAGGTGTCAAAGAAGAAGGCCCAAGTGGTAAAACAGAAGGTGATCTACCTAGGTTATGAGATTAGCGCTGGACAACGGACTCTGGGACAGAGCCGTAAAGAGGCAGTTTGTCAGACCCCCAAGCCTCAGACAACAAAAAAACATTTTTGGGAATGACAGGATGGTGTAGATTATGGATCTACAACTATGGACTGCTTGTTAAACATCTATATGCACTCATTGCGGATGGGAATAAAGACCTTCAGTTGACAAAAGAGGCCAACAGGGCCTACAAACAACTGAAGCAGGCTCTCATGTCAGCTCCAGCCTTAGGAATTCCAGATGTGAGTAAACCATTCTTTCTGTTTTCCCATGAAAAACAAGGGACTGCCCTGGTGATATTAGGCCAGGACCTAGGCCCATATTGAAGGGCAGTTGCTTATTTTTCAAAGCAACTGGATGCAACAGCTAAAGGATGGCCTGGGTGCCTCAGGGCCGTCGCAGCAGTCGTATTAAACATCCAAGAAGTACGCAAACTCATGTTAGGCCAGAAAATGACTGTGCTAGTGTCTCACACAGTGTCCACAGTACTGGAAGTTAAAGGTGGACACTGGCTCTCCCCACAAAAGTTCCTGAGATACCAAGCCATTATGGTAGAGCAAGATGATGTGGAAATAGTGGTGACTAACATCATCAATCCTGCTTCTTTCTTTCGTAGGAACCAAGGGGAGCCAGTGGAACACGATTGCATAGAAACTATTGAAGCCACCTGCTCCAGCTGCCCAGACCTGAAGGATACCCCTCTTGCAGATGCAGAAACCTGGTTTACTGATGGAAGCAGCTATGAGTGGTGGTTTTGACTAGGAAGTGAGTTTTTAGGAAGTTCAGGAAAGAACTAATTGAAAGTAGTTACATTTCTGTGGACATAAAGGGTTTAAATATCAGGGAGATCGGGAGAAATTCTCTTTTTCTGGTCAGGAACACAGGTCTAGGTGGCAGGGGACCCCAGGCCAGGCCCCACCGCCCTCTGGGTGGCCGGGGCCGGGTCCAACCGGGTCCTCCGAGCCTGGCCTGTGCTGGCGGGCTCTTCCCCCCCCCCCCGGTTGCTGTGGGAAGGGAAAGAGAGAGAAAGCTGTAGCCCAGGGCTGCGGTGGCTGGCCTTGGCTGGGCCATGGCCTGGGCTCTGGTTTGCTGGTGCCACTGGCCCGTGGGAGATGTTTCCTCCTATTACTACCCCCAGGCCCTAAGAAGTGAGTCTGAAGCTGGGTCTGCTTTAGATTAGACTTGGGGGTGGGGGAAGTGATTTATCAGCTGTTCTTGATCTTGTTTTCCTCCCCACCCCCTATCACTAGCGTGGGCTTTGAATTCTAACATCTGTGAGCTGCAGCTAGAGAGAGAAAGACTGGGCAGATTTAACTCTTTTTTGGCAACATGAAGTTTTCAGAACTCAAACTCTTTCTCAGAGGGAGAGAAGAAGATCAGAGTGATTTAAAATGTAAAGAGACAGTGTGATATAGTTAGAGAAAGAACTGATGATTATTGGAGGAAGGGATTGAAGAAGTAGACATTTTTGTTTAAACTTCTCTAGATGTAAACTATAGAGAAATAGACTATTCTTTGTAATATATTAGTGCTGTTTTGAGAAAATGCTGTTCTAGCTGAAGGTGATAGACTAATGTAATTGAGATTTTATTGAGAATGTTGTAAGAGTAAGTTCTCTGGCTTTTGGGATAAAAGGAAGTCTTAGCTGTCTGAGATGCAGATTTAGCCTTTTGGCTCTAGTAAAAGGAGGTCTCTTGAGAGAGAGACGATTTTAAAGATAGAAAAAGCATTCTTAAACAAATACCCTAAATAAGCTGAGAGGCTTATGAGTAGCTAGGAGAAAAGCTGTTAATAGGTGAGATGGCACAATCTGCAAAAATTCCGGGCAGTTGCAAGTGTGTGACATTGGAAGCCACCAACTTTTTTTCTGTAGCAAATGTCTCCATAGGACACTGAGAGGGAGACTCCTCTTCCAGAAGGATGAAAGATTATGTTTAAATAGTTGAAACTGACTGAAAATCACAGGTTTTGTCTCTCTATGTTGGTTGTGAGAAAGTGAACAGTTTGTAGGAGAAAGAGAAGTGTTTTGAAGTTTCAATTTCTTTTTTTCCTTTATTCTTTAGAGTGTGTAAATAAACTATCTTTGTAACTTTTAAAGTTCAAGCCTGTTTTGCTTTTTATTTTCTCCTAGTCAAACCATCACACTATGTCATCAGTGGAAAATGACACGCTGGATATGCAGTCACTACCTGCAGAGAAGTGATCGAATTCGGACCTTTACCAGCAAACACCTCTGCACAGAAAGCTGAGATAATCATGTTAACCTGTGCTCTAGAAATGGCAAAAGGGAAGAAAATAAACATTTATACAGACTCAAAGTATGCTTTTGGGGTAGTGCATGCACACGGAGACATTTGGAAAGAAAGGAGACTGCTGAACTCAAGGAAAAAACCCAAACATGCAGTGGAGATACTGCGGCTATTAGAAGCAGTCCAATTACCTGAGAAAGTAGCAATCATGCATATCAAAGCCCATAAAAAGGTGAGCTCAGAATTGGAAGAAGGAAATGAACTGGCGGATAGGAAAGCAAAAGAAGCAGCAAGAGGTTAGGTAACAACAGAAGGGGCTCTGGTTCCAGACAGACAAATTCCCCTTGAAGGTAAGCCAGTATATGACAAAAAGGATAAAAAGTTGATTGAGAGTCAAAAGGGAACATATAACCAAGAGGGGTGGGCAATTACTGAAGACAATAAGATAGTCATCCCTTTTCCTCTGTTTTGGTCATTAGTAAGGGAGGAACACTGAAAGACACATTGGGGAGTAGATGCCCTGTATAACTACCTAATTGAGAGAATAGTAGCCAGGAATTTATACTCCACTGCTACTCAAGTAGCTCGGCAATGTGATCTTTGCCTCCAGACCAATCCCAAGAATATTCCTAAACCAAAACTGGGTAAAATTTGAAGAGGCCAGGGGCCTGGGGAACAATGGCAAATTGATTTTACAGAATTGCCAAGAAAAGGGAAGTACAAGTATTTATTGATATTAACAGATACCTATGGACTTCTGTGGAGTCTGTGGTCCGACCCAGAATGCTGCAATCTTCCCAGAGAGAGGTCTCGCTAGAGACAACCTTCCAGGGGTCTCGGGCAGTCCTCCAGCCACCGGGTAGCCTCAGCAAGGCGTAGCCAGTAGCTGCAAGTGATTCAGCTCTCAGCAGTGATTTCAGCTCTGCCTTGCGAGATGGTCCCAGGCCGACTCAGGGAGAGAGACAGGAGTGCCGTTAAGCAATTTCCACAGGGTAGCCTTTATTGTCCAGCGCCCTGCAAAGGGTAGCCAGGAATGACAGCCCCCTCCTGAACAGTGGAACAGCTGGGATATTTATGGGGGAAAGCAGGGGTGGTACCAAAGGGGAGAAACCAATGGGTTGGAAAGGATCTACATGGGTATATCAGAGCATTGTGGGTACTTTACCCTGACCGGAGAGAGGACTGCCTCATCTAAGGGTCATCTCTCCCAGGAAGGGTTGAGATGAGCTTATCACATTCCATTCAAGGGACATCCCTCCAGGGCAGAGGCCTGGCAGGCTTATCCACTTCCACAGATAGCTTTTCAGGATGGCCAGAAGCCTTCCCCACAAGAACTGCAAAAGCCTGGGAGGTAACTAAAGTATTGTTACAAGAAATAATACCACGCTTTGGAGTTCCAGCCACAATATCCTCAGACAGAGGACCGCATTTCATTTCAAAGGTTGTGCAACAAATTAGTCGTCACCTAGGTATAGATTGGGAACTCCACACTCCATACCACTCTCAGTCAAGTGGCTAAGTGGAGATGAACCATTTAATTAAGCAACAAATTGTGAGATTGGGTCAAGAGGTTAACTTACCCTGGCCCCAATCCTTCCCACTAGCACTACTAAGAATTCAAACCAAACCTAGAGCTAAAGAAAAACTTAGCCCCTTTGAAATGCTGTATGGCAGACCATATGGAGTGCGAAAAGGATTGTCTACTCAAGTTGGGGAAGAAACACTAACCTCTTATATGGTGACCCTGAGTAAACCACTCAGAGCAATTGAAAAACATGTGGCTGGAACTCGGGGCATGGGGCTTGATGCACTGATACATGACATACAACATGGAGACCACGTGTATGTTAAGTCTTTTGCAGAGAAAACCTTGAAACCACAGTGGGAAGGGCCGTACCAGGTGCTCCTTACTACCTTCACTGCGATTAAGATCAAGGAACAGAGTGCTTGGATCCACCACAGCTGAGTTAAGAAGAAAGTTCCAGAAGACTCTTGGGAGGTGACACCAGGTGATGGTGAACTAAAACTAAAGCTTACCTGAACAAAATGAATGTATTGTTGCTAAGGACTCTTATAAATTCAGCCTACAGAAAATTTATTCAGAAAATTGTTCTATTTGTAATTATAAATATGTTTCAAGAATTAGAGAGTACCTCTAGCCTGAACAATACTGAGTGGCCATGGTCCCAAGCTTTTATCCGATACACTGGATCCATGGGAAAGTATTCTGATTTAATAAGTTTAAACCTATCAACAGTGGTTATGCATGAAAACCAGATATATGATGAACAAGAATGGCAAAAATAAAGGTTGTGGTCACTCCAAGGGGCTTTAGGAGAGGTAATTAGGATAGGATGCTGGATGATTAATGGGACGATCCATAAGAAAGCAGTTCAAATCAGTGTCTCAGCCTCTCCTACAGACAAGCACCAGGAGATTTGTAATCATTCAAATGAATTAGATGGTTGGTATAATTTTACTTTAATACAGACTGTGGAAGTAGTTTGTCTTTGGACCCATGATGCTACTGGGCTTTCATTCAAATTTAGAATAAATGCCGAAACTGGGCCTGTTACAACCTACACCAGTACTCAAGTCCAAACCCAAGTTATGCCACTTAAACTTGAGCCTAAAATCTATGAAACTGGCCCATATGTAATTAGAAACTCAGGCCAACAACAACTGTTGTTTAATCCAGAGTGGCCCCTTAAGCGTGTCGATTTTCTAATGCAAATTAATATTTCAGAAATCCAGTCATCCTGCTCTTCATTCCTAAAAACACCTTTTGAGGGCTGGACCATGTGGTTACAAAGGCAGGCACACCTTAGAGGCAGGATGCGAAGAGATCTAACTGGAATGCTAGGAACAGGGCTAGGGGTCCTAAATGGAATCTATTTGGAAATAATGAACAAGATAACCACTGCAACAAATGATTTAACAAAACTAAAACAGCCCCTGCAGTTATCTCTATTGGCATTAGGAACTAGTCAATGGCAGGTTTCAAAGGTATTACCAAAATGGGAAAAGGCTGAGAATCAAGACCATCAACTAATAATAGAAGCACTTAATGTAGCTCAAGATAATGTATCTCTGGCTTTCAGCTGTATGCAAGCACAGTTGTGGATGCAATCAATAGCTGCCCTAATCATAAGAGAAGGAGGTAAAGGTATCTTTCCAACTGAAGTCCAGATGGTTATTTGGGATAACGCTAAAGACTTTGAAAGAAAATTCCAATCCTGGTGGACCTTAGTAAATTTTACCTATGATCCCATTGCCAACACGGCCACTGCCTTTGTGCTTACTATACGCAATGCCACAACCTACATAATTCACCCCATCATCCCATTAGGATTAAACCATGGAAACAAAGTACTCTATCCCATAGATTGTGGGCCCAGACAGTGAATGAAAAGTGGCAAACTGTAAATTTAGAATCTTGCATTACTCTAGAGCAACAAGGATTTATATGTGAGAGTAACACAATTGATGCCCAAGACATGTCTAGATACTGAGGAAAGCCTCTGCCATTTTGAGATTCACCCAAGCACTGACCAAAAGACTGCAATTATATACATTGGCCATGGTTGTGTATGCTTAAGAACCGCTTGTACATTTATAGAGATAGATAGAAACAATGTATCCTTACCTCCTGAAGATCATTCTAATTTTTGTAGCTGCAATTTTGTTAGGATTGTTGGGTGTGACTTTTCATATTTGGTGCCAGTTGTATCCCACCAGTTGATCAAGTCTAATTATACAATCTATCACCAATTTTTACCCATGCTTATTGGAATGAACCTAACCCTCATAAAGCAATTAATGAAACATGAAGATTTGATGAAAATTGTAAAAGAAATTCAAAAGAACGGACAAAATCTTTAGTAACTGTCCAACATGATACAAAGGAAATAAGTAGAGTCCTACAAAAAGTAAAGCAGGACGCAAGCCACAACTGGTGGGATGCACTCTTTGGATGGTCGCCAACAGCAACTGGAGTCTTAAACACCCTATGTCACCCCATCATTGTTTTGCTGATATTAATTGGTATAAATTTAATAATGTCTATTGTAGTACTTGTATGGAACTGGAGGATGTTGAAGCGAGTAGCAATTTTAACCTCATTATCTAAAACACATGGGATGTTAAGAGGGAATTATCAAGATAGTTGGTTAGGGCTAGAAAGAAGCCCCAGTAGTAGTACAGGAATTTACTAGGTCTATAGAAAAGGGGGGGATGAGACAGAGGTTTGAAAATTCTAGCAGATCTTTAAAATAAACTTAAGAGCATCCAATGTATTTTAAACTACATTTTAGAAGCCATTTAGTGAATATCGAGCACCATGTCTGTTACCCTTTACATATTTTAAGACAGTACAAGAATCTGGGGCCCCTCAGTGATAAGAAGGACTAACCTAAACACAACAGGATAACAAGGCTAGGAATGCAGATAAAGAGAAAATCACAGACTCTTATCCAGCAGAAACTGACTTCTTGCCTTGAAAAAGTGTCAAAAGGGCCAAAGCACACACAAGAGAGATAAAGGTGAAGAGTTTGCTGAGGAAGACTCCATTTCCTTCATCTTCTGGAGACCCTCAGAGACCACCACGACGAACTGAGCATGCCCAGAAGGGCATGGAGTTAATTACCATACTAGGCGAGGACAGACTGGGCCAGGGAATGAATATGTGTGAGGCGGATTGTGTAATGCCATGCATATGTAAGCCCTCAGGGAATAATAGGGGGGGCAAGCTCTCTGGTGTTCATGTGTGTCTGGTGAAGTTATTTCCCACGCATCTCAACGTCAATTAAAAATCCATTCAGGAATGAGGGGTGGAGCTTCCTTTGCTTGCTGCTGAGTGGCTGATTATAAGATCCTTGAGCAGGTGAGTGGTTTGCATTTGTGAGTCATTGAGGAACGAGGGGTGGAGCTTCCTTTGTTGCTGAGTGGCTGATTATAAGAGGCCTCGGCGACCCTGAGCGCAGCGAACAGGAGCGGGCAAACAGGGGCGTGGCACATCTCAGGGGTGTGGACAAGGCAGTTTGCATGGCAGTTCGTGCAGGCAGGGCAAGCAGGCAGGGTTGCAAGTTTTCTTGCTAGTAAGGTGTCCTCTGTGTTGTTTTAGGTGTTTCTGCTGGTTGCTTGCTTTTGAGGTTTCTATTAGTAATGGTTTCTACACAGTTGAAAACTGTGGTTGGTGTAAGTGTATGTGACCAAGTGGAGCCCTCCAATAAGGATGCATCTGTACAGACTCATTCCTGCCCAGTGTTTGAGCTTATCGGTGGCTTCAGGGGGTGTAGTGGAGGAGGCCTGCCTGTGGTGTGAACAGGTGAATGACCTCCTTTCACTGGTGGCTGAGCTTAGGGAGGAAGTTTAAAGATTAAGGAGTATCAGGGAAAATGAAAGGAAAATAGACTGGTGGAGTTCAGGCCTTCCATCTTTAGGGGAGGCCTCTGACCAAGAGTCTGAGGACTCATATGCCTCCCAGGCAATAGAAGGGCACCTGGTAGATGAAGAGGAGTGGAAATGGGTCCTAGCTCAGGGAGGTAATAACAAAACCTCCTCCCCATCCCCTAGCCAGGTGCCACATCAGAATAGGTATGAGGCCCTGGATCTAGAGAGCCTGCCAGATGATTTAGAAGAAAATTGTCTGCCCAGTGAGCCTCCCAATTATGATTCATCTGTAAGACGGATCACCACCTCTAACACCAAGAAGAAAAGAAGGGTAATCGTAGTAGGTGACTCCCTTCTGAGGGGAACAGAGGGCCCGATATGTCGACCGGACCCATCCCATAGGGAGGTCTGCTGCCTCCCTGGGGCCCGGGTAAGGGATATCACTGAGAGACTTCCTGGGCTGATTCAGTCTTCTGATTATTACCCACTGCTGATACTCCAGGCTGGCAGTGATGAGATTGAAAAGAGGAGTGTCAAGGCAATTAAAAGGGACTTTAGGGCATTGGGTCAAGTAGTCGATAGGGCAGGAGTACAAGTAGTGTTCTGCTCAGTCCCTTTGGTGGCGGAGAAAAATGATGAAAGAAACAGGAGAACCCACATCATCAAGTGGCTTAAGGGTTGGTGTCATCAGCAGAATTTTGGGTTCTTTGATCATGGGGAAATTTTTACAGCACCTGCTCTGCCGGAACCAGATGGGATACATCTCTCTGTTAAGGGCAGAATGATTTTAGCTCATGAACTGGCAGAACTCATTGAGAGGGCTTTAAACTAGGTTTGAAGGGGGAAGGGGATGCAGCTGGGCTGTCTGGAAGCAGGCCCAAGGGTGGTAAGGCTGAGTTAGGGGTAAAGTCAGTAGCCCAGCTGAGGTGCATGTATACCAATGCATGCAGCATGGGAAACAAACAAGAAGAGCTGAAGGCCATGGTGCAACAGCAAAGCTATGATGTAGTTGCCATCACAGAAACGTGGTGGGATGACTCACATAGCTGGAGCACTGCACTGGATGGCTACAGGCTCTTCAGAAGAGACAGGAAAGGAAGAAGAGGTGGAAGGGTGGCCCTTTATATTAAGGAGAGTTTTGATGCTGAAACTAAGAAAGATGGAGTTGAATGCCTATGGGTAAGAATTAAGGGGAAGGCCAATAAGGCTGACATCCTCCTGGGAGTCTGTTATCGTCCACCCAACCAGGAAGAAGAGGTGGACAACTTATTCTATAAGCAGCTAGATAATGTTTCAGGATCATCAGCCCTTGTTCTTGTGGGTGACTTCAACCTACCAGACATGTGCTGGGAACTTAATACAGCAGAAAGGAGGCAGTCCAGGAAATTTTTAGAGTGTATGGAGGACAACTTTTTGTCGCAGCTGGTGGGTGAACCCACCAGGGGAGGGACTATGTTAGATCTGCTGTTTGCAAACAGCGCTGGGCTGGTGGGAGATGTGGTGATTGGAGGTCGCTTGGGGCAGAGTGATCATAAAATAATAGAGTTCTCAATATTTGGTGAAATCAGGAGGAGCACCAGTAAGACTCTTGCATTGGACTTCCGGAGGGCAGACTGGCCTATTTAGGAGACTTATTCAGAGCGTTCCTTGGGAAGCAGCTCTTAAAAACAAAGGAGTTCAGGAAAGGTGGGCATGTCTCAAAACAGAGATCTTGAGGGCACAGGGACAGACTGTCCCTGTGTGCCGAAAGATAAGTCGATGGGGTAAATGTCCAGCCTGGATCGGCAAGGAGGTTTTGGAGGAACTTAGGAATAAAAAGAGGATGTATCATCTTTGGAAGGAGGGTCAGGTCTCTCAGGAAGTATTTAGGGGGGTTGCTAGGGCATGTAGGAAAAAAATTAGGGAGGCCAAAGCTCAATTTGAACTTAAAATGTCGACTGCTGTAAAGGATAATAAAAAAATCTTACAAATATGTTAATGCTAAAAGGAAGGGTAAGACCAACCTTTGTTCTTTGTCGGACGAGGGAGGGAACTTAGTAACTGCAGATGAGGAGAAGGCAAAAGTGCTTAATGCCTACTTTGCCTCAGTTTTTAGTGGGAAGACAACTTGCCTTCATGACGACTGTCCTCTTGGGTTGGTAGATGATGTCAGAACAGAATGGTCCCCCCATTATCCAAGAGGAGGCAGTCAGAGAACAACTGAAATACTTGGATATCCATAAATCTATGGGACCAGATGGGATCCATCCCAGGGTGATGAGGGAGCTGGCAGATGAGCTTGCAAAGCCACTCTCCATCATTTACCAACAGTCCTGGCTCACTGGTGAGGTTTTGGATGACTGGAAGCTGGCCAATGTGACACCCATTCACAAAAAGGGTGCAAAGGAGGATCCTGGTAATTACAGACCAGTCAGCCTGACCTCAGTACCTGGCAAGATAATGGAACAGTTTATATTGTGTCATCACACAAAATTTACAGGACGGCCAGGCAATCAGACCCAGCCAGCATGGGTTTAGGAGGGATAGGTCGTGTTTGACTAACCTGATCTCCTTTTATGACCAGGTGACCCGCCTGTTGGATGCAGGGAAGGCTGTGGATGTTGTTTATTTGGACTTCAGCAAGGCCTTTGACACTGTTTCTCACAGCATACTCCTAGATAAGCTGGCAGCCCACAGCTTGGACAGGAGCACTCAGTGCTGGGTTAGGAACTGGCTGGATGGCCGGGCCCAGAGAGTGGTGGTGAACAGTGCTGCATCCAGCTGGCGGCCAGTCACTCGTGGTTTTCCTCAGGGGTCTGTGTTGGGGCCAGCTCTGTTCCATATTTTTGTTGATGACATGGATGAGGGTATTGAGTCTTTCATTAGTAAATTTGCAGATGACACCAAGCTGGGAGCATGTGTCAATCTGTTGGAAGGACGGAGGGCTTTATAGAGAGACCTGGATTGGTTGGATGGATGGGCAGAGTCCAATAGGATGAAGTTTAATAAGTCCAAGTGCTGAGTCCTGCATTTTGGCCAAAATAACCCCCTGCAATGTTATAGACTGGGCACGGTGTGGCTGGACAGTGTTCAGGCAGAAAGGGACCTGGGGGTTCTGGTCGACAGCTGGCTAAACATGAGCCAGCAGTGTGCCCTGGTGGCCAAGAAGGCCAATGGCATCCTGGCCTGTATCAGGATTAGTGTGGCCAGCAGGAGCAGGGAGGTCATTCTTCCCCTGTACTCTGCTCTGGTGAGGCCCCACCTTGAGTGCTGTGTCCAAGTCTGGGCCCCTCAGTTTAGGAAGGACATTGAGACACTTGAGCACGTCCAGAGGAGGGCAACAAGGCTGGTGAGGGGCTTGGAACACAAGCCATATGAAGAATGACTGAGGGAGATGGGGTTGTTTAGCCTGGAGTAAAGGAGACTCAGAGGTGACCTTATCACTCTCTACAACTTCCTGAAGGGTGGTTGTAGCCAGGTGGGGGTTGTACCCTTTCTCCAGGCAGCAACTGACAGAACGAGAGGACACAGTCTTAAGCGGCACCAAGGGAAATAGAGATTGGATATTAGGAAAAGGTTTTGCACGGAAAGAGTGATAAAGTACTGGAATGGCCTGCCCGGGGAGGTGGTGGAGTCACCATCCCTGGATGTGTTTAAAAAAGACTGGATGTGGCACTTGGTGTCATGATCTAGTTGAGGTGTTAGGGCATGGGTTGGACTCGATGATCTTGAAGGTCTCTTCCAACCTAGAAATTCTGTGATTCTGTGATTATCATTGCCTCACGTAGACAGTTTCTTTCTTATCTGCTAGCCTCGCATTCTTTTCACCTTGCTTTTGCAAGCAATGACCTTGCCTGCCTTTGCAAGCACAGCAATGTTAAGCGAGATACATTGTTCAGACTATTACCTCTAACTAATTACCCTTTGACTTCTAACGCCATTTGGTCCTCACTTTGCTAATTTTTGTCGCTCTAAATTTCACAAAAATGGCCAGCCTTTACAGGGAAACTGCTCTTGCAGCATGGAACAGCAACGTGCAAAGACACAAATCCCACAGCCAATGCAGCAGCTGATGCAGCAACCAGGACCAACTTTCAGCTTCCAACTGGCCCAGCCCCCACCCACCGGACCATCACCGACCTACACGCAGCCACCCCAGGAAGTGCAGAATTGGACATTTCAACCAATAACACAGTAGTGTTGACTGATTGCTCAGTTTTTTGTCTTCCCACAGGAATTTATGGACCTTTGCTACCCTGTTACCACGCCTTGCTTATAGGTAGATCACCCACCTTGGTAACAGGACTGTTTGTTTTGCTAGGAGTCATTGACTCGGACACGGTTGGGGAAATGAAGGTCATGGCTTGGACTCCCCCAGCTGCCCTGTGTGGTCCCAGCAGGGAGCAATATCGCCCAACTCATACCTTTCCCAGCAGCCCACTTATCTGCATCTCTGTTACCTGAACAGAGGAGAAGCGGGTTTGGCTCCACAGGGGTCCCACAAATTTTCTGGTCACAATGTATTACATCTCAGCATCCCACATGCCAATGCAAAGTGACTCTGAAAGGCAAGGACTTAATTTTAACAGGTCTTATTGATACTGGTGCATATGTGACTGTTATCTTAAAAAACCTGTGGCCAAGTGATTTGCCATTAACGGCTGTGCCTCAGGTACTCTCAGGCGTGGGTGGGAATAGTCAAAGCCATCAGAGCCAAAATTTGGTGCAAATCACAGGGCCTGAGGGACGAATTGCTACAGTCAAACCTTTTGTGCTGTCTATCCTGCTGGTCTTGTGGAGAAGGGATGTTCTGACACAGTGAGGAATTTTTATGCAGTCAAATTTTGTATAGAGGTCATTGGGGTGCGCGACACCCCCAAATTGACTTGGAAAGCCTCTGATCCCGTTTGGGTGGACCAATGGCCCATGTCATTAGACAAACTGTGCGTATTACAAAAACTTGTACAGAAACAGCTGGAAAAAGGACACATAGTCCCGTCTAATAGCCCTTGGAATTCACCCGTGTTTGTGATCAGAAAGCAATCTGGGGGGTGGAGGCTGTTGTCTGACTTGAGGAAAATAAATGAGACAATGGAGGAAATGGGGGCCCTCCAACCAGAGCTCCCTTCCCCTTCCATGATCCCCAGAAATTGGCATATAACAGTAATTGATTTAAAAGATTGTTTCTTTGATATTTTGCTGCATCCGGACAATGCACCAAAATTCAGCTTTTCTGTGCCAAGCATTAATATGCAGGCACCACTAAGCCAATATAATTGGTTGCTATTACCCCAAGGCGTGCACAACAGCCCTACTATTTGCCAGTGGTATGTGGCAAAGACCCTGAGCCCAATCCGAGAATGTATGCCTGATGTTGCGTTGTATCATTATATGGATGATATTCGTATCTCTGCAGAAACTGGTTCAAATGGAAGAAGCAGTGCAGGCTGTCAGCCAGGCTGTTACATCAGCGGGCCTGACCATTGCTTCTGAAAAGGTTCAAAAAACATGTCCATGGAAATATCTGGGCTGGGACATCAGAATGCATTCTATTTCGGCACCACCTTTGCAAATTTTAACTGAAATCAAAACTTTGCACGATGAACAAAAATTGCTAGGAACAATAAGATGTGCTTCAAAAGGTAGCTGATGCTATCTCTCAGAGGCAATCAGCTCGCTGGGCTCCAGAGTTACCACTAGGGTTAATCATTTTAAACCCTGACAGGCAGCCTCATGCCTTGATATTTTAGTAGGACTCAGAAAAAACAAACCTTCTGCTAATTATCAAATGGGTCTTTTTGCCTAATAATATGCCCAAGACTATTTCCATGCAAGATGAACTTATGGCCATGTTAATTGTCAAAGCTCATCAAAGACTGACCTCCTTGGCTGGGAAAGATTTTGATCGTATCTATTTACCTCTTACAATGTTCTATTTGAATTGGTTGCTACAGAAATCTGAGAAATTGCAAATTGCTTTAGCAGATTATGCAGGGCAGATATCTATCCATCCACCTAAGCACAAAATGTTAAGCTCTTCTTTTAATTTGCTCCCAAAGCCAAAGAGAAGTGAGACTCCTTTGCAAGCTATGACAATCTTCACAGATGGTTCTGGGAAAACCCATAAATCAATGATTGTATGGAGGGATTCTGAAACCGGAACCTGGAAATCTGATATTGCTGTTGTCGAAGGGTCTCTGCAGATTGTAGATTTAGCTGCTGTGGTCAGAGTGTTTCAGAAATTCAGCACACCTTTTAACCTAATAACTGACTCTGTCTATGTCACAGGAATTGTGTCTAGAGCAGAAGCCTCTGTCTTAAAACAAGTTTAAAATGACATTCTTTTTTACTGGTTGAAACTACTAGTTTCTCTCTTAGACCAAAGGACTGCTTACTTTGTGATGCATATAAGGTCGCATTCCAATCTGCCCAGGTTTCTCACAGAAGGCAACGCCCAGGCAGACTTGTTAACCCTACTGGTGCAACATGTTTTACCAAACAAAGTAGAACAGGCCAGAGTGAGTCACTCATTTTTTCACCAGAATGCTGGGACTTTAGTAAGACTTTTTGAACTAACTCCAGCACAAGCTTCTAGTATCATTGCTACATGCCCTGATTGTCAGTGTTGCTCTCTTCCTAATGTGAACACAGGGGTCAATCCGAGAGGTCTGCAGAGCCTACAAATTTGGCAAACAGACGTTGAAATAATTCCCTGTGCAAACGCACCGCTACAAGACGTGACACACTTTCCTGAATTCGGCCATCTGAAATTTGTGCATGCTTCTATTGATACCTTTTCAGGTGCTCTGTTTGCCTCAGCCCGCACAGGAGAAACAGCAAAAGATGCTTGCCATCATTTCACTGCTGCCTTTGCCACATTAGGAATTCCGCAACAGATTAAGACAGATAATGGCCCTGCATACATTTCCTGTAAAGTTGGAAATTTTTTTTCCTTATGGGGTGTTACCCACAAGATGGGCATACCCCACTCACTCACCAGGCAGTCCATTATAGAGTATGCCCATGGCTCCCTCAAGCGTCTCCTAGTGCAACAGAAGGGGGGAGCAGGAGACACACCCACTGAAAGATTATGCAAAGCCCTATATGTTTTTAATATTTTGAACTGTTCAGTGAGGGACTTAAATCCCCCTATGACTAGGCATGTTGCATCATCCACATTGCTTTCCTGCAAGGAGAAACCACTGGTACTAATCCATGACCCAGAATCTGGTAAAATCCTTGGCCCTTAGCCTTTGATCACTTGGGGGAGGGGCTTTGCTTGGGTCTCTACAGAAAAGGGACCACACTGGATCCCCACAAAGAATGTAAAACCGTTCCGGGAACCTCTACCAGCAGCTGACGGAGGCTACCAAGCCCCTGGAAGAGGAGGGAGAGGAGGAACCACACCAAGACTGCAGTTCATGACTAACATCTTTTGTCCCACCTGTAAAGGAAACTGTGAACCTTGGGTTTTATGTCAGTGTAAAAAATGTGGAAATCGGTGGTATTGCAGAGCCCTTTTGGCAAAAGCATGGTGTGAATCATGTTATGGAGTTACAAATAAGGTATATGGCCATTGAATTTTTAATTGTAGTAGGCCACGAAGAGAAGGATAGCCCTTGTCTCCCTATTCTCAGGAGGGAAGTTTTGAGGAAATCCAAAAATAGCCATATTTGCAAAGTAGAGTGCAGACAAAACAACTTAGTGCCTTATATTTGGCTGGTCCCTGAACAAGCTTGGGAAAGGACAAAAAGGGAATGTGCTAAAAGATATGCTTGGAAACTAAAATCCAAAAAGGTGGTTTTGCCACAACATAGTTAAAAACAAACAAACAAAAACCACCATGGGATTAAATCGGATGCTATGCTTATGCTTAGTAGCATTGCTTGCTTTTACTAGCATAGCCTGGCCTGTTGACCAGCCGAAAACAAATGTTTGGATAACTGGCTAATGTAACCAAACAAGATACCCTATGCTTAGCTACTGCATCCCTAGAAAATCCATTTTCAACCTGTCTAGTCGGCTTGCCATTAGATGGCTGGCCAATACCCAAAAATACCAAAAGCATTGTGCAGAGATCAAATCCCATTGATACATGGGATCAGTGGACGCCTTACCCTCCTATAACACCCTTGGAGCCCCAAGAATTAGAGCTCTTGGGTTCTGTGAAAATGGATTTTTGTGTTAATTTTAAGTTCACTGGAAAAAATCTGTCTAAAGCTTGGGATGTTTCTCCCTATCACCCCATGTTTAAGAATCAAACCTTTTGGTGAAATTACACTTCTAGCAGCCCTTCTAAATCCAGTAACGCCCTCCTGCAGCTGCCAACGGGAATGTTTTTAGTTTGTGGAGATCGGACCTGGGCTGCTATTCCTTCGCATATAAAGGGAGGTCCCTGTAGTTTGAGATGATTGACTGTTCTAACACCTAATGCATCCATGATTTTACAGCACAAATATCCTGGCAGAATAAGGCACAGTTTACATGCATTTGATGAATACTGCGATGATTAATTGTCTTTGTGGTCTGAGACCCAGATGAATTGGGTCTCTTTGCTTTGGCCAGGACTGGCTGCAAAAAAGGCCTTAAGTCAATTAGATAAGGAAAAAAAAGGAAAAACAGACAAATGCCACCAGCTCTGCTTTATCAAACCTATTAACAGATGTTGACAGTGTAAGGTACGCTACTTTGCAAAACAGGGCTGTGATTGATTTCTTGCTTCTAGCACAAGGTCATGGATGTGAAGATTTTGATGGAATGTGTTGTATGAACCTTTCTGATCACTCAGAATCTATCCATAGAAGCATACAGCAGCTAAAGGATAGTGTGTTTAAACTAAGAGTAGAATCTGGATCTTGGCTAGATAACCTGTTTAGTGGCTGGGGTTTAGCACCTTGCCTAAAAGATTTTTTTAGGATAGGTATGCATGTGATGATTTTGATAATAATTGAATTAATCATGATACCTTGCTTTCTTCAATGTGTGCAGTGATTAATTAATAAGGCCATTAAAGGAGTGTTCTTGATTGATACAGGAGGGGGAGATATTGGGATACACAGGACAGAGAGCACTAAAGATTTAATTAGCATAGCCAGTTTGATAACCAAGATGCCTTGGCAAGAACAAACAGAGATTTGAAGATCACATGAAGATTGGATTAAGTCTGGTGATGGGAAAAGAAGATTGAATCAACTTCTGCAAGCAATATATGTTGTAAAATGTATGAGTTTTGTCTGTGTGATGTTTAACCCAATCATTGTAGTAAAAAATTACTAGCCTTCCTAGAATAGTATATAAGCATTTGGAAATCTCAGTAAAAACAAATTCTGATCAGTGAATCAGTCTTTCCATTTCTCTATCAATTGTCAATAAGGCGTTACTATCATTCCTGATTGGCTCAGCCTTGGCCACTTGTCAGTCTCTCCTGGAGCCGGATGGCATTGGCTCTGTTGGATATAGAGGAAGCTTCTAGCAGCTTTTCACAGAAGCCACCCCTGTAGCCTCCCCACTACTGAAACCTGGCCACACAAACCTAATACAATCTACCCCTTGTCTCTGTGAGTCACATATTTAAGAACTGTCATTAAAAAACACATTCCTCACATAACCTTCAACATCAACAAAACAAACCAACCCCCCCAAAAAATTCCCACACAAAAAAATCAAAATAACATCATCAAAATACCAAACTGTTATAGATGGGTAATGCTATGGTTGGTTCTCACAATTAAGAGATGAATATTATGTGTGACACACAGATGTGAGAATTTTAGATGATCCTTTATAGTGGGCCTCTGTATGTGTTTCAAATAGTGCTTTAGAATATATATTAAATCCATTTTAGAAGGCATTTAGTAGATACCGAACACTGTGTCTGTTTACCTTTTGCATATTATAAGCATCTGGGACTTCTTGGTGATAGTAAAGAAAATTGCAAACATCCCCAGACAACAAGGCCAAGAATGCAGATAAAGAGGGAGGACACAGAGCATAAACTGAGTATTCCCTTGAAAGGACGCCAAGGAGAGCCAGAAGCCGCGCAGGAGAGATAAAGGTGAAGGGTTCACTGAAGACGACTCCATTTTCTTCATCCTCTGAGACCCCCAGAAGACCACCACAACAAACTGAGCATGCCCAGATGGGCGTGGAATTAATTACCATATGAGGTGAGGACAGGTGGAGCCAGGGAATGAATATGTATGAGGTGGATTGTACAATGTTATGCATATGTAAGACCCTGGGGAAAGACCATCGGGTGGACATGCGTGTCTTTGGTGAAATGATTCCCCACGCATCTCGGCTGATTAAATACATACTGCTCTAACAACTATTATTAGTTGTGGAGTTTTATTTCCACCCCCACGTTTCAATGTGTATGTTAAGAGAAGTTTTATAGATGTATAGTTGGTTTGGTATGTTCTCCCCATAGTCCTCTTTCCTTTCCCCCCTGTATTGTTGTCACTGGTCAGGGCATTTAGGAGAGGGCAGGCTTGTTACTGGAAGGCGCAGCATGGCAAAACCTGACCTCCAATCAAGTTGTAAGAAAGTGATCTCTACCAATAGATGGCAGAGAAGGAGTTGACTGACAAGACTTGTGTCGCCCTGGTTTTCGAAGTCTTCTGATGTTTACATTCTTGGAGTCAGAGTTCCCACACTTTTTACCAAAACACTATGTGTTTTGCACATTCCTTCTTGGAGGAGGAGAAAATTGACAGACTGTTCACCTGGCCAGTGTGGTTTAAAGGAGGGATGTCATCCTCCAATCCACTCTCATTTTAGAGAATCTATAAATTCTGGAAAACTGTAAATAAAGCTCTCTTTTTTGCCTTGGGTGACTGAGCGTGTGGTGCGTGCTCATTTCGTGTCTCAGTGTGACAGACTTGGGGAGAGTGTCTTGGTTTGAAAGACAGGTGTCTGCTAGGGAAGGCAGGAGCCTCCCTTGGAATAAAGATTGTAAACCCCTTCCCTCTGAATTGCTATAATTTTGAAATTAAGGGGCTCTCAGGCAAAGATATGAGGATAGGAATAACAGTTCTTTACTAGTATGTATAACAAGACAAACAAACAACAATAACTATGGCATTAACAACAAACAGAATTAGGAACCTCACGACAGCCTTCATGTCTGGGATGGGAAGGGAGGGAGGAGAGGCTTTGCTTCACAAAACCCTGAGGCAGTCTGATCCATAGCGGAGGTGCTCCTGCCCTCTGATCACCTTTGTGATCTCCTCTGGACTTGCTCCAGTAAGTCCATGTCCTTCCCATGTTGGGAATCCATCAGCTGAATGCATTACATAGACTTGACAAACCTTGTTTCAATCACTGTTACCAGAAATAGAATTCTAATGCCTATGCCCTATTGTTGTGTCCCTTTGGCCCTGCCTGGCCAGGAGCTGTTGCTGGTTGTGTAGATGTGGCAAAGGAAGGAGGGAGCAGACAGACCTGGCATTCCAATAAATAGAAGCTAAGCCTCAACTGGTCAATTAGGGTGGCTCCAATGGTGTCAATGGAGTTATGAAAATTTATGATAGGGAAGGACTTGGTCCTTCCTTTTTTTTGGCAGAGGGTGTCTTTGTCTAGACACTGTTCATACTGCTTGTCATATTAACCCATTTCCCTTGGTGGTATAGATACTTGGGGAGCTCTACAAGATGCTGCCTGTCTGTCCTTGTGTTGAAGGTTAGGATTTTTCCTTTTTTTTTCTTTCTCTCAGGGAATTTTTCTCCCCACTTGGCTGGGGGTCAGGGACTGGACTCAGACCTCTCTCTCAGGGATCAGAGGGGAGACAGTTGTGGTTTTGATGCTGGACTACTGCTGCAGGGACAATTCACTGCTACTGTGGAGTTTTGTCTTTTGCTGCTTCTCTTTACTGTCGGTGAGCCTCTGCTCGCAACTGTCGGAACACAGGACATCCCTCTGGCTGCCCTGGGTGATCTGAGACCCTGGCAAGGGGTCCAGAGACAAGCCAAAAGAGTTTGATTAGAATAGTATTAATTTATCACCGGGTGTAGATGTAGAATTTTGGGGTTTAATGGGGGTTCAAGAAGGCAAGATGGAGGAATCTGGGCGTGTCCCTGTCCTTCTGCTTCTTTTTCTTCTTGCCCTCCATCTTCTGCTGTGCTGGTGGCACTTTTGGATTGGTTTAGCATAGAAGTGCACTGTCTAACATCGATGATAGGTATTGGTATTTATCTGTAAACATGGAACACATAGTATGTAATATAAAGAGTTAAGATGGCTCTGGTCAGGGGCAGTCAGCGACAACCCACACTGTAGCTAGCACCCTAGCTGGGTGAGAACAAAATGTACCAGATAAGAAGCAATAAACAACCTTGAGAACCTAAACCGATGCATCCTGACTCTCTCTTATGGCACCGGGGCTTGGGACAAGGACTTTTCAACAAACATTCTCTGGGGTTATCAGCCCAAGAACCGAGAGCAACAGTGGCCATTGAATTGGAAACTTTTCAAAACACGACCTCACTAGGAGGGACCCTCACCATCTGCTTGGGTGCCTCAGGGCAAACCCAGTGTTATAAATAATTATGTAGTTGTTGACTTTCACTATTATGTGTTGGCTTTTGCAAATTATTATTAATCACAACAATTTTGATATAGTACAGTTTGCAATCACTTTTAACTGCTTTTTATATAGTAAAATTTGCCAGCTTTTTGTGGCCAATGCCCTGGCCCCTGTGTAGCTTGTATCCTCAGAACATCATTTATGGATGATATTTTAGTTTGTGGACAGTGTAATAAACATATATTATAGTTTTGGCTTTCACAAAACATTAAAGTGGATGCTATGTGTTGTGCATTATAATGTTAACTTTTGCAGAAGTAGCTGTAGTTGTGAAATAATAACTAATGCTTTTATTTTTGTAACTGACAATAATGAGAATAACTCAGATATATTTGTGAAATGGCTAATGTTGATTTAAAGTACTTGTGGTTAACTTACATTAATAGAAATAGCTAAAACCATCTGTATGGTCAGATAACATTTAAAGAATGGATGTGATGAGGACCCCTGCCACTGACCCTTCGACTATCAATAACTGTCGCCTGCTGAAACCACAGAACAGGGGGCTGTTGTGAGGAAGTGACACCTGACCCTCAAACAACAATCCACAATTACTTCACATACCAAAAAAAGGTGGGTCAGGGGTTGAACCAAGCTAAAGAATTACCGGAACATGTAAACGAGTTCAAAGAAATGTTTGAATATGACTAATCTTTCTGAATATATTTTTGACCAATGCAATGGAAAAAGTATATAAGAAGAGTTGCTATGGTTAGCCGGTGTGCCTCTGGCCATCACCAAACAGTCAGCGCTGTTATTGATTTTTCCCTTATTATCCCTTATTAAACTTCTAAAAATTTTAAAAAGTGAGGTTCGTTTCTCACACTGGGACCCCCCACCTCCTCCTTCTCTCAGGAGGTAGTACCTCCTGGCTGCTTACAAGAGCCTGGCTGCCATTGCCATCACCAGGACATCACACAGGACACGTGAGAGCCAGAGGAAAACCTGAAACAACTCCCCCCCTTTCCACCTTCTCTCTCCTCCCTGGGTTGCCCGGCCCCCCTGTTTTCTGCCTCTTCTTTGGAGTTTTTTCTACACTTTGCCAAAACAGGTGTGCTCGCTTCTGCTGTTCCAGCCCACTGCTCTGAGGCTACTGCTACAGTCCAGATCGCTACTTGGAGTGGCACTGAGCTGCTCCCTCTGAGTTTTGCAAGGGGAGCCATTTCCTCTCTTCCCTGTTGCCTAAGCTTTCATCCCCAGTTCAGAGGCTGATGAGCTCACACCACAGCGCCCCCTTGTCAGAGACTGAAATAGTTCATGCCTTTAACATTGTTATGAAGGGGTTTTGCCTATTATAGCAAAAACTGTTTAAAGAAGCTACAACCACAGAAGCCCACCCCTCCTTGAAGATGCCTGACTGAAACTTTGGACTGTGAGTTAAGCTGCCTAGATAAGATAAAGGGGACACTGCTGTTCAGTCATCTCAGGTCTAGGGAGAAGTAAACAAGACTGAGGGAAAAGAATGCATCCACAAGAAAGCCAAATGCAGCAGAGACTCATCCCTGGCTGGGTTTGGGGTGGGGGAGACCACAGCCCACAGAGGACAGGTTTACACAGACTCCCCCATGTTGGGGGTTAGGTTTGTTTCTTGTTTTGTTGTTTTTTTTTTTTCCTATGGAATTTTTTCCCGGGAGTTGCTGGGCAACTAACTACTGGGTACTTTTAAATACTCAGGTGAGACAAAAGGATGGAGCATAGCACCTGGCTACACTTCTTCTTTTGTCTCTGGGAGTTTCTCTCAGAGGGGGAGGGTAACGCGAGGTTTTGGGGGCAGGAAAAAGACGGGGCTGGGGGCAGCTTCGCTCTCTTGCTCTCGGCATCAGAGAGAGGACGGTCAGGCTGCTGCTCGCTGTGGGAGGAGTTTCACTGGCACCACCGGGTCCGATCCTGAGGAAAGCTACCATCATTCTGCTCGTGTGCCCAGGAAATCCTGAGCTCTCCTCCTGCTGCCCTGCTGGAGCTGGCCCAGCCCTGTCCCACTGCCGCTGCTTTCTCAGCGCTGCTTTGAGGTTTTTTTCTGCCCTGCACTGCCCCGTCCTGCCGGGACATCCCTGCAGTTCCAGTGACCACTGACGGAGCTCCTGATATATCCGATCCACCAGCCCGAGATCCCTCACCGTTCCAGCTTGGTGCTTTTCGGAGTCCCAAGAGATTGCACTGCCCCGGGTTTTGTGAAACAAAGCCACCCTCAAGGTCCTTGGTTCTGTTCACTATTAATGCGGTAATTGTTGTTGTTTGTTTTGCCTTGTTATACATATTAGTAAAGAACTGTTATTCCTATCCCCATATCTCTGCCTGAAAGCAGTTTTAATTTTCTAAATTATAATAATTTGGAGGGAGGAGATTTGAATTATCCATTCCAAGAGAGGCCCTGCCCCTCTTTAGCAGATACCTGTCTTTTTTAAAACCAAGACACTAGGTCTTTAAAGCATTGAAACAACCCAAAGCCAACTGTGCCCTAGCCTGTTGCCTGGTATGCAATATCGTACTGAAGGATAGTTCCAAGTTGCTCTAAGAAGGATGTCAGCTCTGCTCTCCAGCAGAAGTACAGGATGCCAAAGCCTGGAGGCAGCTCAGTCTGATCCCAGGACCATGTAGATGCTGATGGGAAAGCTACACACAGCTCCCTTTTCCATGCTCTCTGGTTACCACAGTCCCTGGCAAAGACTGGGCCCTGGGCCAGTTGCACTCTTCCAGACAACTCTTGGGCATAGCTTGGGAATTAGGTCAGGCCAGGGACAATTTACAATGTTTTTTATGTGCCTGCCCTGTTTTGAAAGCTGAAAGTCTGTTACTCTAGTATTGCTTATTTCATGCCAGCTGGTGTCTCTGGCTGTGGCCAGTTGGCACAATATGTATGCCATGCACTGCTCTGTGCTCATATATCAGATGTGCTCACAATGCAGCATGAAAGAGAAAATGATACCGCTAGAGTCAGGTTAAGACCCTACATGCTCTGCCACATGTCTGGGTCCATGCTTGCAGACTTGAAGCATCCTGAGGTATCCAAAAACTAAGAGCCTACCTTTATAGCCAGTGCAGAACAATAGGAACTCCAGTGGGTTATTCATCTCATCCCAAAGCAAGCTCTAAAACAGACCAGATGAACTGTCTTCTAGATAGTCTTCTAGAAAGTTTAGGGTGACTAACTCAGAATTTGATGTCTAACTTCTAAATTTTAGTGAAGTGCATCCAACCATCTGTCTGCAGGAATTTGGTGTTGGAGGTAGCCTCAAGATACCTTCAAAAGACACCACAGATCTAGCCTGTAAATCCCACAAATGTATTTTCTTGTGTATATTATAGAGCAAAACCATGTTCCAATTATTCTTTTGTGGGACTGAGGTTGGCCCTGTCTCTCTGATCTCCCTTCTCTAGACTTTGTTCTTACCCCAGACAGTGGCCCATGTGATGCAGCTCCTGGCTCAGAGCATGGAGATCTTCCAGGTGATGCATTTTATGAGTGATCTGATGGCCTCATCAATGTTTCCAGCTGAGACTATACTTGGGTCATGTCACAGATTTAAGCCATATCAGCTGCTGTTAAGTCATTGTGCTCAAAAAAGGACAAAAAGACAGGAGAGGGTGAAACAGCAGGATCCCTTCATGGTGACAATCTTATCTGTCTGGAATTGTAAATGGTGCTGGGATTATTCACTTGCTCCTTTCCACTCCTCACCCTTTTGCTGAGAAGCAACCTAAGAAGAGAAACTGATCTGTTTCAAAATAGATGTTTTTTCCAAGCCATTAGCCTTAATTTTTAAATGTATGCCAAGTGTAAAATGTCACTGCTTTTCTTCTGGTTTTATTTAGCAGCAAGAGACCATTTTTGTCCCGGGCAACCCCAAAAATATTTATTGTATTCCATATCTTTCCTATGCCAATCTGCCCAAGATTGTTACTGTCCCTTTAAGACCCAGGGACTGGAAATGGAATTGGAGTATTTTACCCTGGGTTAGTGAAAGCAGGGTGTCCTAGGGTGACATTATGATGTGTGTATCCCCAATCGTCTGTTGGGTGCAAAGGGGAGGGGAAGCGCGGTTTGTTTTTCCCCAGGAAAACTCTGCTCCTTGGAGTGACCTTGGAAGTGGGGGAGTTGGAACACGGTGAGATGGAGAGAAGCTCAGCTTTTTTTTTCCCGCCTGCAGTTAGTTAGTGGTAGCGTAGTTAGCTGTAGGTCTTGTAGAATAGCTGAAGTCTTTTTTCTGTCTTTTTTTCCTTTTTTTTTCCTTTTTTCTCCCTCTCCTCGGAACTGTTCCAATTTCTCTGGACTGAGGACCTGGGGGAAGCTCCAGGGGGCCTCCACCTGGGACCCATCCCACCAACACCAGCCGGGTGCAGCAACTCCTTTTCTCCCAGCACCAGAGGAGACGGAGCAACGGAACACAGTGACTATCTTCAAGAGGAGACCTTCTCTTTTTAAGTTTGTTATCCCTCTGGAGCGGCACGAAGCTCCTGTCATCGGGTATTGTGCTGGGAGTGCTTTGCCTGTTTAATAAACAGGTTTTTTCCACTTCTCTCTGAGGAAGTCTTTTCCCAAACCAGTTGGGGAAGGGGAGGGAAGGCCCCGTAGGAAGTTTTCTACCAAATCTGCCTGAAACCAGGACACAGGGGGTTCCTGGGGTTCCTTTAAGAGATAGAGAACACTCATGCAGAGCCCTCTTTCTTGTTTCTTGCCAGGCTGCCAAGAGAGTTGCTTAGGGCAGGGTCTCCAAGCCAAGGCAGAGCGAGGAAGAAGCCTTCTTTTGTTTCTCTCCGAGCTCTGTGGGAAGATGCCTGGCGCAGGTTTCTGTGAAACTGCATTTTTCAGTCCTAAACTCTTTCGGAGCAAATATAGCAACATCTTATTTTTTGGCCACAGTTGCCAGGGGCAACCCCTATCTCTGGAGTCGGAGCTGTCAGGGCAAGGCTGTGGATTCCTGTGCCCAGCTAGCTCATTTTCTTTCCCCTGCAACGCAGCACAAACTCGGAACTGCAGCACCCACACCAAGTGTGTCCAGTCGTCTGAAAAGAAGCAGAGGAACTGACATCGTGGGTTCAGAGCTGCCCCAGACAACACCAGCACCAATGGAACTGACACCACAGGGAGAAGTTCGAGTCAAGCAGGGCTTCTCCACCATCATTTTTTTGTCCCCTGTGCCATGTGGTCTACTGAGGTCACCATATTGGGGGAGGGGCTCCTCTGCCATCTTGTTTTCTTTATTCACAGGGAGTCCACGGGATTCAGCACATTTGTATCTAGTGCCTATTACTTATATCCTGGTTGCTGCTTTTTTATTTTTTAGTAAACTGTTATTTTTTTCTCTTATATATTGTGATGGCTAACAGCTGGCCTGAAGGCCTCACAGACACAGGTAACCCTGACCTTGACTTGATCAGCCTGTGCCTGTGAGAAAAAGAAGTAAACCTCTTTATGGAAGAAAGCACTGAAAAGCAAAAAGACTTAACTGCAAGGAATGGATGCTGGTTTGGGGGGGAGAAAAGTGGGGGGAAGCTGGGAACAGAAGAAAGAAAAAAGGTGTCCAGCCATCATTGGTGCAGCCCTCACTGTGCCGCGGGGACTAGCACAGAGAGACAACTTTGGCACCCGCCACCTGTGGCCTGATACAGAGCCCAGAAGTGGCAGGGCTGCCCCCAGGCACTCCGGTGCTGGGTCAGCCGCCCTGCCCCTGGCCGCCATCGCAGCGGAGGCTCTTTTTCCCGCAGCACTCAGCGGCGCCGCAGGGGGTGGCACGGGGAGGGGGTTGCCTCTGCCTGCGGCGCCCATGGCGCTGGGGGGGGGGGGGTTTGGGGGGAGTGAAAGGGGGAATCACAGAGAGAAGGAAAGAGAGAGAGAGACCCTGCAAACACTGTGGGGAGGGGGTTTTACACCGAGAAACCAGAGCCACTCCCCAAACTCCTCGCTCAGCTGGCTGCTCCTCCCCTCTCTGAGATTGGAGTGGGGGAGAAGCCTCCACCCACGGTGCTGCGGTAAGAAATAGGGCACGGAGAAAACTCCTGCTGGCCACCCCGCCACGGGGGGGAATGCAGACAGAGCCTGCAGGGCAGCCCCTCCCGGCTCCGTCTGCCACAGCCTCTCAGGGCCACCTGTATCTGTATCACCCCCCTTGTCCCAAGCACCCACGGAGGGAAAAACAAAGAGAAAACATAGAAAGCAAGCCCCAAAATCACACGGCGCAATCCCCAAAACAGACATAAGAAAGTTAAAGGCACAAAACACTCATAAGGTGAACCAGGATCACAGGGAGAAACCTCTGTTATGAGATGCATTGTCTGACTTCCTCTCAACTTCGGGCAATGGTGTTCCCTGCATAGCTTCATTGAGCAAAAGTAGATGGTCCACCCAGCCCACTTGCTCTCCCAAGGGGAAAAACTGAAGCACGGTAGAGGTGTCTAGAGTCCCATGCCTTCAGAGGTCCGGGCTGGAAAGCCAAGGCGGGGGGGGAAGCAACAGCAGAAACTGCAGGTGAAACGATCCCAGCTGGCCGCACTTTGAGCACCAACCCCGCTGGCAGGGAAGGCAAAAGTTCAGAAGCTTGCCGTGATCTCACAGATAGAAACAGAAGGGCCAGGGGAGGCAAAGGAAGCTGTCTGCAGCGGAAAGTCTTTCATGGCCGCTAGCAAAGCAGAGAAAGGAGGAGCAGAAGCCCAAGCAATTTGTCTTCTTTTGTAGAGGATTGGTTCTTCAATTCAGGAACCTGTCCCAATGACCCACGTACGCAGTTTGCGGCACAGTGGTCTGTCCCAGGAATCCCAGACTCTAGCTTCGTTGGGCTGACATCCCAGAGTCAGCTCTCAGGCCGACTCCACTACCCCGCTGGTGGGAAGACCAGCCTTCTCCAGGAAGGCATGGGGGATATACTCCTTACCTCTCAAGGGAGGCAGAGGGAGACATCTTTTCTTGAGCTCTCGGCTGCAAGGAACGTCGGGTCCACCATATATCGTAACTATTCAGGACGGCAGGGTGTAATGATACAGACTCCTAGTCTTCAGGTTGGAGGGCTTATAGCAAAGGTTTATTGAAAGACAGAATCTTTTATACAGTGTTCCAGTACAAGCGACATCATTGGTCGTTAGACCCGACACCTCTTTGTAAACATCTTTGCCAGTAAACAAGTTGGAAAAACACCAGGTGTCAGGGAAAAAATATCTACAAGGATTGTATGGATTCCTCCTTACAATTTTCCAGGCCAGAGCTGAGAGGGCTATGCACTCAGCATTCCCACAGGCCTCAAGCTAGTGCCTGGAGCTTAGAAATCTATTATTTGATCACTGTCAATCCCCACATTTCCCTAGGTGGGCATAGGGCCCATGAGAATCTGAAGTCCTCCGTGCATGGCCTAGATAGCAAGTCTTCAGAACACCCTGGCTAAAAGTCACATTGCTCCACTTGTACCTTTTAAGTCCTGTGTTCCTAAAACAGACTCAAAACTTCGAGGAAACCGAGGCTTCGGCTTGATGGGAGAACCTCAAGTATACTGGACTCAGGTCGTATCTGATCAAAGACCAAATATAGTTTCTACTCTTACAATGCCTCAGGCAAACCCATCCCACATTAAAGTCTGTGGGATGGGAGATACTGGAGCAGATGTTACTATCATATCTGCTAATACATGGCCTCAGTCATGGCCCACCACGGCTGTAGGATCTGTTGTTGCTGGCCTCAGAGGTACCACACAAAGTTACTTAAGTAGAAATCCTGCATTAATTAAGAATCCAGGACAGACGGCCACAATCTGTCCCTATGTTACTGCTGCACCACCACTCAACTTATGGGGAAGGGATGTCGTGTCAGCATGGGGAATTCATGTGGGATTAGATTTTTAACAGGGGCTACTGTGCTGAAGGGCGCAAAGCATCCTACATTAGCCTTAAGTGGCTGTCTGAACAACCTGTGTGGGTTGATCAGTGGCCCCTTGAAAAAGAAAAACTAAACGCCCTTAAACTGTTAGTTGAAGAACAATTCAGTCAAGGACATACTGAGCCATCAACAAGTCCATGGAACACTCCTGTGTTTGTGAATAAAAAGAAATCAGGTAAATGGAGGTTACTCCATTACTTAAGAAAAATTAATGCAGTTATGGAAAGTATGAGTCCTTTACAGCCTGGGATGACATCCCCAAATATAATACCTGCTACCTGGGACATTTTGATTGTGGATTTGAAAGACTGTTTTTTCACTATTCCTTTACATCCTGATGATATCCCAAAGTTTGCGTTTACAGTGCCCTCTGTAATCATGCCGCACCAGTAGAACGTTATCAATGAAAGGTGCTGCCACAAGGCATGAAAAATAGTCCAACAATTTGCCAATGGTATATTGCACAGGCACTCTCAATAGTGAGAGAACAATTCCCAGGAGCATACTGTTATCATTATATGGATACATTTTAATAGCAACCTGTCATGGGTTTGAGTTGCTGGCCTGATGCCAGCGCACCCATGAGAATATAGTTCTTTAAAATAGTGCTGTGAGACAGACTGGGAATAAAACAGAGCAGGCTCCAACTTAGACATAGAAAGAAAAACTTTATTAACTTACACTATAAAGGAAAAAAGGAAAAGGAAGAAACAAAATCTAAAGTGAAAAGAACCTCCTAAACCACTCCTCCTCCCCCCACCCAAAATTCCTACCAAAACTTTCTGAGGCGAAACCCTGAACTCCCAGCCTTAAATATTAAGGGAGAGGAGTCTTCCTTGTGCCCTATAGAAACTCCCACAAGAAACACAGTCTCTTGTGGCCTGCACTCTTCACAAATGACCCACCCCATACAGAGGAAATGTGCATTTGAGAAGTCCTCCTTCCACGGACGGTGCTCTCACCACCACCCATGGACTAGAAACTGCTGGTAGGGTTCTCTTTTAAGGATGCTTCTGGGACACAAGTCCCCCCCATTTCTCCCTCAGGGCAAAGGGTTTTGAGAACAGAAGCCTCTTCTGAGGGCACCACCACACCCTCTCAATCCTCTGTTCACTCACTCTGGCACTGGGATTTTCACTACACAGTGCCCACCTTGCATCCCCCTACACACAGTTTCCATAAGTTACACGAGCATTAATGCAGTCTCTATGGCCACAAAAAGGAAAGTCTGGCCAAAAGCCACTCCATCATCTCTTCTTCTTATCTTCTGCTGGCATCACAAGTCCCAGGCTGCCTCTCCCATCACTTACAGAAGCCACAGCTGATGAATCATCTGATAAAGCAGCGCTAGTCCAACACTCCAGGGAGGGGGGTGGCAGGGCTCTGCACCGAAGACCCGAAGACGTCCCAGGTGATAGATCTTCCACCCCTCCATTCTCAGTCGGCCTGGCGGGCTAGACAGTTCTCTGTTCCCCCCCCCCCCCCCCCCCCCGGTCTGGAGGAGGGGGGCCCAGCCAAAGCTAGAGCTCACAGGCAGCTGTGCTGGCCCAGATCCAACAACAGTGAAGCTCAGACAGCTGTGCCAGCAAGCTGGCATAACTGCTGTCCAGGCTTACCCCCCCCAGGCACAGGTCACATAGGCAGGCCTGGGCCTTGGCCAGGGGAGGCCTCCCCTCCCCCTCCACAGCCAGGAGGAGGAGGGGAACCTGTTTGCTCTCTGGAGGCCGGAAGACAAAGAGGACGACTACACCCCCGTCACAGCCTGAAGTGTGTATTCACAGAGATGAAATGACCTTTCATTGGTTCACAGGGTGCCAACCTCTGAACCAACACTCTCTCACTTGCTAGGGCGGGTCAAACCACGACACAACCCTAACCAAAGAAGGCCTTTTGCAGATTCAGCCAAAACTGATACTAGCCCTGCAAAAGTTTGGATTGCAAATTACACAAGAAAAAGTGCAGCAGCCACCCCCATGGTAATACCTGGGAGTTAAAATAGTAGATAAAAAAATACAGCCACAAACAATACAATTTTCAACCAAGGTTCCAACACTGAATGATGCACAAAAACTTTTGGGTATCATTAACTGGGTATGACCCTATTTAGGGTTAACCACTCCACAATTATCACCCTTGTTTAATATTCTTAAAGGTGACCCTGAGTTAACTTCTCCGAGGAAATTAACTCTAGAAGTGAAAAATGTACTTGAAACAGTAGAGTGGGCCATAACAAATGGACAAGTGTATCAGATATGTCCTGAATTTGTGTTTATTGTTTTTGTTGATTTACACCCTACAGGTATCATTGGTCAATGGGACACTCAGTGCTCTGACCCACTACACATTTTAGAATGGATCTTTTTGCCCCATCAACTTAAAAAGATAGCATCCACTATTTTTGAGTAAATTGCACAATTAATTATTAAATGCTATCAAAGATGTTTGCAACTGAATGCTAAAAATCCCTCAAAAATTATTATACCAGTACAACAAGAATATTTTGAATGGTGCTTTGCAAATAGCACAGCACTACAAAGTGCCTTACAAAACTTTACGGGGCAAATTACCTATAACCTACCCAGTTACAAACTCTTGCAACTGAGCGGGACCACTGTGTTGTCTTTGAAACCGCTAAACAATCGCACACCCTTGAAAGGTCTCACTGTTTTACTGATGGGTCTGGGAAAACAGGAAAAACCATCGTGACCTGGAAAGATGACCATGGATGGCAAACACTAGAGGGTTGCAATAGCGGATCACCTGATATGCTTGTGTTTCTACAAATGCCGGCATTCGATGGGTACCTGCCTGGTGTGTGCTCCCTGCTCTATGCTCTGCTCTGGATCACAACCAGCAATGCCTCTCTGACAGCCCCTCAGCTGATGCCATGGAACAGTAACAATGTTTGGGTATCATCACTCCATGCATTGAATCACAACCAGAACAACCTCTTCGCACCTGCTTAGAGGGGTACCCTTGAATGGCACACAAAGTATACGAGTAACACAAAATGTTGTCAAAATGCGATGCTCTTCCCAGAACAATTGTAATACCACAATCCACTGTATGGAACTATGGGATCTTTGGGATGACAATTTACCTGTTGCTTCACTTAAACCCCAAGAGTTAGACATTTTAGGGACATTATCAGCTGAAGGATGTGTTTTTTTTATTTACACACCAGGACATAATATGTGAGACTGAATTGGAACAAGAAAGCAAAATGTTACCCCAATAGTTTCTGAATTAAATAAATTGGCTTGCTTTGTAGCAAAAAGAGTTAATGAAACTTCTTTAAATTTGAGTGGTTTGGCTATAGATGTAGATAGCATATGGCATGCTACCTTGCAAAATCATGCTGCTATTGATTTTCTTTTGTTAGCTTATAGACATGGTTGTGAAGAGTTTGATGGCATGTGTTGTATGGAATATTTTCTGGGATAGATCATTGGCTGGAAAAGTTAGGTTTATCATGCTGGGTGAAGAGCCTCATTCAAACCAGGCTTATAATTTTTTGTATTATCATAATTATTTTGCTCATTGTGCCGTGTTTGTTATCCTGTCTGTAAAGGGCCCTGCAGAGGATGATAAAGACAGCCTTTGTAGTCAAAAAACAAAAAGAGGGAACTGTGATGGCTAACAGCTTGCCTGAAGGCCTTACAGACACAAGTAACCCTGACCTTGACTTCATCAGCCTGTACCTGTGAGAACAAGAAGTAAACCTCTTTAAGGAAGAAAGCACTGAAAAGCAAAAGGACTTAACTGCAAGGAATGGATGCTGGCCAATCTTTGGCGAACATGTACACAGGCAGCTATTGGCCAGTGAACTGGGTGGTAACAAGTTGCTAGCCAGTTGGGATCAAACTCGCAATTTTTGAAAACCATATAAATATGAGTTGTGAACAATAAAGATTGCTATTGCTGCTTGAACCTTGGAGTGTTGTGTCCATCTCTACTGCAACAGTATATTTTCAGATTTTTCTCTCCTTATTGGTGAAAAGGAAGTGGTTAAAACTTAAGGGGAAGTAGCTTCTTTCCCAGGCCCACCCTGTAAATTGTCTACAATCAAGACAATTATCTGACATTTATTTGTATGTTTCATATACCTTCCATGTTTTCCAACACTTACATCTTTTGTAGCCTTTTCTTGCCATCTTCCTTGCTGTGATACAACAGGCTGATTAAGTTCCAAATCTGACTTTAGCAGACTATGTGCTGTGATTTCCTTATCTGTGTTGCTTAAAATTATATGATCTGTAATCTGTTTGCCTGCAGTTATGCCAAACTTCCATAAAGAACCTAAATTGGCTAGACTGCAGTTCCAGGTTTTGTTTAGTCATATCTATCAGAAAACATACTTCTCCATTTACATTTTCACTAACAATGCTACCCTAAAGCATTTAAGATCTCATTGTCTGACCTTTCCTCACCTCTGAATACTGAGGTCTGAAAAATCAGAAGCTGTCCTTGCCTGTGGCTAGGAGTCTTTTCCTACTGGCATGTTGCATAAATATTAAATAATTACTTTTATAGACTGATCTGCAAAATGCAGTAAATGTAGTCACTCAGATTGGTGATTCTAAGACAGCTGTCTCAAGGAATCAAGGGTGCACATCTCAACTTGAAGAGTAGGGACTGAATTTTGGAAAGCAGTGTCTTTAAAAAGGATTTACAGGTCACTGAGTATCTATTTCCAGTTTTACAGAGTAGCCAAGAAAGGAAATGGGGCTTTTGAATGCATAGAGCACAACTGAATAAAGGCAGAAAAGTGTTATAACACTGTAAATGCATTGAAGGACTGTTCATGGTTTCAGTGTCCATACTTCAGAAAGGAAATTGTAAAGGTAAAGAAGATGTAGGACAAATGTAGAAATTTAGAAATTTTGAAACTGTCCTTGCAGGGAAAGATCAAAGAAACTCAGTTTAATTTATTTATTTAAGAAAAACACTGCGATGCAACTTGCTCCCAGGTGCAAAATACTTATGTCTTCCCGTAGACATCTTTATTGCATATCAGTCTAGCAAAACAAAACCAACAAAAAGGTATAATGAGATCTAATGGCATGAAGTTGAAGCTAAACAGATCCCTTACAGATAAAAGCACAAGACTCATTTTCACCACACTAACTTACCAGGCAGTTGGCAGATCCCTCCCACCACAGGTTTGTAATTGGAGTCGAGCTGCCTTTTCTATGACTGATATGCAACAGCTCAGAGCTGCAAAGGTGTTACAGGCTTGTAAAAAGGATTCTGTGCGGGAAGTTATTTGGCCTTTGAAATTAATAACATGGAGTAGATCGTTGTAATTGTCCATCTTCATAAATTCAAAGACTCTGGTAAAATGTTGGGTTTTAACCTCACAGTGTCTTAAACACTGCAGCCTGGACATGGCATGAGGACAATGTCCTTCCACATATTGGTGAGAAGCTGGTCTGTGTTACCAGAAAGGTGCTTTCTAAGTGTAAAACAGGGCAAAACTTACTTTTGCAGAGTAGATTTTGCTGTGCTGAGAGAGGACACGCCCAGCATCAGCTTCTTGCACCAGCTTGATCCTGAACTGGGAGAGGACAAAACCAGCTGACTCTTAGACCAAACAGCAGAGGCAAATGTCATGGTTTAACATAGCTTGGTTTTTAGTTAAAGAGAAAATCCATCAATTAGGGAAATTATTCTCTGTGAAGACTGCTAAAAACTTCCTCTGGACCCAACAAAACCAATCAGTTGGCTAGTTTTGAATATTGACACCCTGTTAAACCACTTAAGAAAGCTGAACATGCTTCTGTAAAATCACATTTTAAAAGGAACAAACCCTGGGAAAAACTCTCTTGCTTCTGGCTTTTGAACAGGTAACTGAGAGCCCATGGGCCCTGCTCTGCTGCAGCACTGGCTGAGCCTAGTCCCGCTCCATGGCATGGCTAGGCTGAAATTCTGCTGCTGCTGAGTTCCAACCGCAGCTCAGCAGGTGGGCTGGGCTGGCTCTGCCTGAGCTTCGGGCAAGGCTACCCCCTCGCCGTGCTCCAGCCGCAGACTGCCAAGCCATCCTGACGGGACTATCCCGGCACCGCAGGAAATCATGGGGTTAAGAACAAAGGCAGCCCTGCAGCCCCACACAGAAAGCATCCCCACAGCTGGAAATGACCCCAGCAGGAGCTGAAATCAACACCTCAAGCAGTTCCACGGCCGCCACCAGGCAGAGGTCACATGACCATCCACAGGCCCGGGTGAGATATTACCTCTTTCAGTGCACGGATGAAACCTACAGACCTCAATCCTCTCTTGAATAAGAGAAAAGGAAAGGGTGAAGACACGTAAAGAAAACAACATGGAGACACCAAGGTCAGTGAAGGAGTCAAATCCCAGATGGGAGGAGATGCCTTACTGTTCAGCTGAAATTCTTTTGTAAAGCCATGGTGATGGACTATGACACACTAAAATACCCCTGTAATTCATGAAAAGCATGGGGGGGGTGTGCTGGTTTGAAAGCAAAACCAGTGAAAGACTCCAAGTCAGAAACACAATTTAATAAGAGAAAAAGAAAAGAAATAAAGTAAAATAAAGTAAAATAAAATAAATGCAATAATACAAAAAAACCACTGACAGAGTCAGAATACCACCTGACACCCTGTTAGGGTGGTAGTAGCAGTCCAGATGAAATGGTCTTGTGTCCTAGGGTGATGTGTTTATCCCTCAATCGTCTGTTGGGTGTAAGGGGGGGGGGGGGGGAGAAGTGCAGTTTGTTTTTCCCCAGGAAAACTCTGCTCCTCGGATGGACCTTGAGACGAAGCGGGGGAGGAATCCGCAAGACAAAAGAAGCTGTTGTTTCTCCGGGAGAGGAGTAGTTAGTAGTAGCTTAGAGCTAGTATAGTTAGATCTGTAGAATAGCTGGAGGTTCTTTTTTTTCTTTTTTTTTCCTTTTTCTCCCTCTCCTCGGAACTGTACCGATCTCTCCAGACTGGGGACCTGGGAAAGCGCCGGGGGCCTCCACAGGGGACCCACCCCATCAAGACCAGCCCTGCATAGCAACTCCCTTTCTTCCCAGCACCAGCGGAGACGGGCAAGGTAGCAGTGAACATCTTTCAAAGAGGAGACCTGCTCTTTTCCAAGTTTGTTATCCCTCCGTAAGCGGCACGAAGCTCTTGTCATCGGGTATTGTGCTGGGGAGTGCTTCGCCTGTGTAATAAACAGGTCTTTTCCACTTCTCTCTCAGGAAGTCTTTCTTCCCGAACCGGTTGGGGGAGGGGAGTGGGACCCCATGGGAGGGTTTCTCCCAAATCTGTTCGAAACCAAAAATCTTGTCAAAGCAGTGATCCTGTAGAAAGGTCTGGTAGCTCTTGTCCTCTGGGAGTCCAGTGGGTAAGGCTGGCTGTGCTGTCCCAAATCCCAGATTATATCCAGGTGGGAGTGCTTGGCTCTTCCCCCTGGGTGGAGCATCTCACAATGGGCTGATCTCATTCTATGAGTCATGCAGTGGGTCCTTGATGGCCCATTACCCATTAAACAGAGATAGCTCCCAGAGGGAGTTATCTATGAGTCATGCAGCAAAGCGTTGATGGGCCCATTAACAGAAGATAAGGGAAACACTGCCCCACCTGGCTTCAACAGCTCATGAAGATGGAGATAGAATACATACTTTGGGCACATCTTACATTGTAACCTAGGACAGGGGTATGGAGCAGTCAAACTGTAGACATGAGCAAAGGCACCCATGTTGAAGCAAGCAAATGTTGAAGTAGCTGTGATCCAGTGAGAAGCTTGAAGAGAGAGATAAGAGTGGTGAAGACCCTTTGTCCCCAGAGGAGAAGAGGAAGATCTCTGTTCCCAGAGATGAAGCTAATCTCAGAGATAGATGAAGAGAACCTTTGCTTCTGAACAGCTCATCCTTAAACTTGTACCCTATTAGCCAAAGACTGAGCCCTCGAAAACAGTTGTGGGGAATGCTGTAAGTCGAGGGGAGGGACTTTCACATGGCGATCTGATTTACTGTGACATTAAAGCCACGAGAGATCTGTTTCTTGTGGAGAAGTCTCCACGGCATGGCAAGAGAGACTTCTCTCCCTAAGTGAACTGAAGAAAACTATTTTAGAGGTGGTAAACTGACTGAAAGTCCCAGGTTTTGTCTCTACGTTGTCAGTGGGAAAGTAAAGAGGAAGTGGGGGGGAGGAGAAGTGTTCTGAAAGTTTATTCTGATCCTTAATATTCTTGTTTTAGTTCTGTTAATAAATCTTTCTTTATACCCTTTAAAGTTTTAATCCTGCTTTTGCCCTTCATCTAATTCTTATCTCACAGCAGAAAACAAGTAAATAATTCTAGTGAGTGCACTGGCATTTGGCCAGTGCTCAACCCACCATTTTGGATTGGTGCCGTGACTCGAATTGGTGAACCAAAACCACTACACTTCATTGGTGTTTATGCCAGGTTTAAACCGAAACTGTTACAGCAGGGATAACTCCTTGTCTTCTCCCCAACATCCTCTGTAAATATGATGGCTGTCACAGCAACACCCCAGGGCTGTCCAGAGCAAGGAGCTCATTCTTCTGTCACCCCAGTCAAAGAACTTGGCTTGGGGATTACACAGAGAAAGATATCAGTTGGCTTCAAATGTTGTCAGAAGGACGGAGATTGTTTTGCATTAGTTACTCAGCATGATAAATGCCAAGAACTGAAATAAACAACATGACAATTTTGTAGTGATAAAGTCGCAGTATATTTTTGAGGCCTAGTTTTTTATTCTGACAACGCTTACTTGGTGATTCTCACCTGTAGAACAGTAACATGTTTTATATCTAAATAAAACTAAGCTAGAAAAGAATTTTCAGGTTCTTTGAATTCTTTATTTATTCTTTTCATCAGAATATATATTTTAAAAATATTACTTTTAATCATATCTTTTAAATTGATATTGTCATAAATCACTAGTTTTTGAAAGCACAAAGAGAATGTTCAAAATCTTTAACTAAAGCTTTGCAAGACCAATAATAACATAAAGAAAACTTTTACCTCAAAAGATTCTAAATACTTCTTCAACTAATATAAAAAATATATACAGAGATCACTTCCAACTTGGTTTGGTCATCTCTCTGCACGTGGTAATGGCGGATGCAGCCGGCAGAAGAGATGGAAAAGGGGCTTCCTTTACAAACCCCCAGGGGCAGCTGATCCCAATGCCTCTCTGGATTGCAAAAGGAGCTGTAGCAGGAACCTTGGAAGCAGCAAACTTTAACTGCAGGGATGAGCAAAATCCTGGAGTGGTAGATGAGATGTATCAGAAACTCCGAAGCTGTAGCTGGAACCGCGGGACCTCCCTTCAGGCAGTGGGTGCAGAGGCTACAATGTAAAAAAAAGCCCAGAGCAGTGGCAGAAAAAAAGTTGGGGGCTGGGCAGCTGTAGCCCAGCTCCCGAACACAGTAGGGAGAGGCTCCCTGGGAGGAGGAAAGGGCTTGGGATCTCAGGGTTTCCCCTGAGGCACCTGAGCAGATGGTGAGAGTCCTTTTTCTTTCTTTTTTTTTTTTTTTTTTTTTGTGAGGTACGGTGTTAATAAGGTCCCAGTTCAGTAGCTGCTCTCATGAGCAAAGGCTCACCTCATGGCAGAAGGAGCAGGACCAGGCTGGACACTCCAGTGGTAGCAGTGAATTCCTCCCCAGTAAACAGCAACTTGACTGTCCTCCTCCAAAGCTGAGAGAGCTAGAGAAAGCTAGGAGCTGCACCCAATCCCTTCCCCCAGTCCAAATCTCGTGATAGCTCTGCCCTTCCCAGGAGAATGTCCTTCAGCTACGATAGTAAAGCCAGTTGCACTCCTCCCCCTTCTCTGTGGTTTCTTCTCTCTTTCAAGTACCCATGGGAGAAATTAACCCCACACAATTACCTTGAGAGAGATTTAAGGTCGGAGTTACAATTTAATAGAAAGATGACAATAAATGCAATGATACACAGAAAACTAGCTCAAACCCACAAAGCCAGGGTAGAACCTGGCACCGTGTTGGTCAGGATGGTAGTCACAGTCCTATCAAGTGGTTGTTGCAGTCCTGTTGAAGTGATGGTTGCAGTCAAAAGGGATGGTCATGGGGAAGTTCTAGTCCTCCTCTGGATCTGTCCAGTGGTGGTGATGGCGTCCCCAGTCACCAATTTTATGGGGTCAGGTTCAGGTGGGAATGCTTAGTACCTCCCCCAGGATGGGGAGTTTCACAGTGGAATGATATAATCCTGTGAGTCATAGGATATTTTTTTGAGTCCTTGATGGTTGTTGCAGCTGCCTATTCTGCTGGTGCCATTTAGTTCTTGATGACCCATTAGCAGAGATGACTCCTTCAGGATGGGTGGGACTGTGCTGGTGCTTCCCCGGAGGGAGTTATGACAGCTGAGTCATTGGTGTTGGTGCCTTAAAAATCTAGAAAAAAACCAACACACTTTTGAGACAATATTAGTATAGGAAGTAATATAAAAGCTGATCTTTAATTGCAGGCCTCCAGGGGCAAATATGGAAAAATGCCCTCATGATATAGGGTGAATACAATTTTATAAGTTTCCCAAATTAGCATAATTGACAACAATCCCCAATTAGAAGCACAGATAATGAGGTAATTCTCCCTTCTGGTTCAACCCTCTTCCAGAGCCCCCCTTTAGCTATTAGCTCTAGGGTTTTTTTATGAGAAGGTGTCTTGAGAGAATAGCTCGTCCTTGGTTCCCAGAAAAAGCGAGATTGGGACAGGGTCTTCTGAATGTGTTTAGGAAAAATACTGGAGTTAGCTAGGAATTATATCACTATACAATAATAGTCTACAGAGCTACAAATATATATGAAAAATATATAAAAGCAAAACTCATTTTGGCATCACTCTCCTCTTCAGAGACTTCACAAGACTACCTTGTCTAGTGTTTACTCTTTACATTTAACCACAGCATCACATCATACAGCCAGCTATTATGAAAAAACTAACTACATTTTGGCATCAGTGGGAAGAAAAAGAAACAATATCCTGCCTCACAGTGTCTCTTTTTCCTTATTTCATTTGGCACTCAGCTTGTAGCCTGAGGTATCAAGTGTGCACTGCAAACGACCCATCATTAACAGTCGACCAGAAATGATGTAGGGGGAGTAGAATACAGTTTGTTTACACCCACATAGTGCTAAACTTCTCCTGGAACCACAACATATTTAAAAATTATCATTAAAATCTACATCCAACACACAATCTTCAATTAGAACAAGAAAAACAACCAAACTAAGCAAAGGAAAAATTCCCCACACAAGAAGCAAAATAACATCATCACAACACAGAACAAAAATGGACAATTTACACAAAATTTGACCCTTTACCACAATTACAACAAAAATACCTGATGATCATTCTACTCTATAACATTGTTCAGTACTTGCTTTGCCCATTACCTCTCCCAATTACCATCCTTATCTCAAAATCCTTATGACTGCCCACATTCTCCACCAAAAAGACTGTATTGGGTTAATGCTGGCTGGATGCCAGGCACCCACTAAAGCCCCCTCTATCAGTCCCCTCCACAGCTGGACAGGGGAGAGAAAATATAACAAAGGGTTCATGGGTTGAGACATGGTGTCATTGTTGAGACAGACATGACTTGACACTCCAAGGTTCATGTGGCAACAGCAAATTTTATTGTTCACAACTCACATTTATATGGTTTTCAATAATTGCCTACTTGATCCCAATTGGCTAATAACTTGTTACCACCCAGTTCACTAATAGCTGCCTGCTTATGTGCTCTCCAAAGACTGACTGATGTCTATTCCCTGCAGCCAAGTCCCTCTGTCCTTCAGTGCCCTCCTCCCAAAAGATGTCTACTACTTTTCTTTCATGGGTATAGGCTGATCAAGTTAAGGTCAGAGTCTGTGAGGCCTTCAGGCCAGCTGTTAGCTGTCACAATAAGGACCTGGAGACATCACTCAACAAATACCATCATGGGCAAAACAGGCTCTAAATTAGAGATATTAATTGAATTTATTGCTAACAAAATCAGAGCGAAATGATGAGAAGTAAAATAAACCCTTAAAAACACCTTCCCCCTACCCCTCTCTCCTTCCCAGCTCTACCTTCTGCCCCAGTGGCACAGAAAGACATGGAGTGGGGTTTATGGTCAGTTCATCACCTGTTGTTTCTCTCATTGCTCGGGGAGAGTGATGCCTAAGATTTTTAGTTTTTTATATTTTTCATATATTTGTAACCTTGTAGATTGTTCGTGCATGGCTGTAGCTTCTTGTACTTATCCTATCTTTTGTCCCTACATTTAGGAACAATAAGCTGACCTTATGGACACATTCCTAGATATTGTTTAGTCTTATTCCATGAAGAAAACCAACTACAAGGATGTTCTGTTTTCCAACCAGAATCTGGACCAGACATAACAAAAATGGGGCGAAAGAAACTTCTGGACTGCTTCCAGTGGGGCACGACCCCAGGAATTATTACCTTACCAACTAACCTTTTAATTAGATAGTATATGATAAGTATACTAATCAACTAACCTTATAAAAATTGTAGAATTACTATACCACATGCGATTTTCACCATATTGTGTACTTGAAAGGTTTCAAGTAAAGGTTTGCTTTAATATTCACTCTAACTTTGTTGGGAAGATCTATTCTATTTTCCAGGCATTAAGAAGAATTGTTCCCCTGCTGTAGTGTGGGGTCCCTGCCATGGGAGACAGTTCTCTGTGAACTTCTCCAATGTAAGTGCATCCCATGGGCAACAGTCCTCTCAAAACTGCTGCATCATGGGTGACTCTTCCACAGGGTGCAGTCCTTCAAGAACAGGTTTTTGCTGGAAGAAAACCCAGTCTTTAAGGCATGGACTTGTTTTTTAATTCAACGGGAGATAAAGTATAAGCAACAGACTCTAGAAGTCACTATGGACCTCATAAAACCCTGGAGGCTTGTAAAACAGGCTTTAGAAGCAGCTATGGATGCTATAAATGTTGTAAAGCCCTGGAACTTTGTTTCAAACTTACTGGGGTAGTTGGAAGCCAAGCGAGATGCAGGGACAGCAGTGGAGATGCCACGGACACCACCCGCCTAAATACCCTTCAAGGAGGAGTAGCGGGGCAGAGCAGTGGGCAAGAAACTGAGGGCAGAGTGGCTGTTATTCACCGGAGCTCCTCCATGGCCACCGGCACCAGCGGTGACTGCATCGAGCACAGGTTCACCCATGCTGCAACCGCCCGAGCCGCCACCACTGGGTCCATCCTTGGAATGCCCAGGGCCACCCACACCCCAGCTACAGGGGCCATCTTTAGGCTCTGCGCCCCGTAATGCACCACACAGACAGCCCACTGAAAAACCCCAACTTGGCGGATGCCACATGGAGTGAGTCACTCACCCAAGATGGTGCTTGCCATGTGGTGCAGGAGCTGCCCACTCAAGATGGTGGTGAGCTAGCACCAGAAACTGGAAGAGAAGCCAGCAGCTCCACCGTCGGAGCCCTCCTGGAGCCACCCGAACCAGTGCCAGCAGCGTTTGCATCACACATGGATTTGACCGTGCTGTGACCACCCAAACCGCTGGCTCCAGGTGCATTATCAGAGTGTTCAGGACCGCCTCCACCTCGGCTGCAAGAACCATCGGTTTGCTACATGCCCATGGTCACCATGGACACACCTGGCACACTCACTTACAGCTTCAGCAGGCAGGCAGGAGTCAGAAATCAAGCAGCGTGTGATGCCAGAAGTGCCAATATAGAATTACGTGTGCAAAAACCGGGAACCGGAAACTTTGTTTCATAACAAAGCCAGGGCTCAAAAAGCCTGAAAGACACTGCAGCGGTCGGCACTTGAAATAGTGGGAGACCTGGCCGGGATGGGCAACGCCTGGGACTGCAGGACATCACATCATACCTGCTGTGAGTGGCCCCAGAAACCAGCAGAGCAAAGCGGGGCCACCTGCTGCCACCGACAAACTGCGTTGCCAAGCAACAACAGCCCCAACCTTATCAACTCCTTCTGTGCAGACAACGAACGCCTGTAAGTCTGCTGGGGCTGGGGGAGGAGAGCCAAAACATAGCTGCTTATCCCCCAAGCCATTTAATCCTAAAGGGAACCCTAACAGTGTTATAGGGAACTTATAACTTAGCTTATGCAAACTGTAGTTTGCTGTGTAATCAAGTGTGTTAAGAACAGATAGTCCTTTGCTATGCAATAACAGGATTTCGCCTATTGTTTAAGACTGATAAAACAGGAACTACTGCTCTAAAAAACAGTAAAAACTGGATCTTTAGTTTGGACTGTGGCCAGAAGCCTTGAAGGATGACCAGACACCAAGAGAGCCTGCGCAAAGACCAGGTTCATCCAGAGGACATCATGAGGATGACGACTTACTTCATCCAGCAACCTCTGCCCAAGACCACCAGGAGACAGTACTCAAGCCCAGAACGATTAAAGACTGATTAACATATGAAGCAAGAGTAGGCAGGATAGGTTATGAATATGTATGGATGATGTTGAAACTTTCATAAATATGTATGATCTTAAGTGTATATAAAAAGAGCATCTGCTCTGTTTGGTGCACATGTTTTTAGTGGAGCGATCCCACGTGCATCCAGCGTGCTGAATAAACATACCTAGTTTACAACCTTGCTGGTTGTGGAGTCCTTTCTCCATGTATCAACAGTATCACAAAGAAGCTCTCACTGCTTCGCACCATGCGGCATCAACTGGAGTTGTGTAGCGGAAAGTGGCTGAAGCTGGGAGGGTCCTTCCCAGCATGGTGCTCCCTCTCAGCCTTCCCTCTACAAGAGTCGGCAGAGGCAGCGGGGGTGGGGGGGAGGGCAGCCGCAGGGACCTCATGTTTTTCTTGTGTTTTTCAATCAATTCACAAAATAACCTAGCAAGCCAACAGCTCAAAAGCAGAAGATTGTCAATAGTAAGACAATCTGCCCATCACTCTACCAAACTCCAAGACTGAAATATTTGGAAGACATCAGTGGTAGAAATATGTGTGTTTTTAATTGATATGGTTTTGAGTTGAATTGTTTACTGTTTGCAGTATTAAGTTATAATTTGTAACTATAAGTAGTTAACCTGTGGCATGGTAGCCTGAAGGATTGTGATCTCACCTGACAGCTCCTGGAAGTGAGTGCTGCAATTCCAGTGGTACATGGGACACATCACTGGCTGAGGGGAGCTAGGTTTGTCAGAACTGGGTGGAAAGTCTCATTCAAATCAGACCCATGCTGTCTTTGTCATCTTGTCTGAAAGGTGCCTGCAAGAAGGATAACAAAGAACACTTTGCATTTTTTAATAAAAAATTACAGTACAGCTGGTCCGTAGCTGGACAGATAAAACTGGTCATAATAAGAAACCCAATTTGGATCTCCTAGGAAACGCAGGTGGAAAGAACTCCACAACTAGTAATAGTTGTTAGAGTGGTATGTATTTAATCAACGCCGAGATGCGTGGGGAATAATTTCACCAAAGACACGCATGCCCACCCGATGGTCTTTCCCCTTATTATTCCCCAAGGTCTAACATATGCATAACATTGCACAATCCACCTCATACATATTCATTCTCTGGCCCGCCCATCCTCGCCTAGTATGGTAATTAACTCCACGCCCTTCTGGGAATGCTCAGTTCATTGTGGTGGTCTTCTGGGGGTCTCAAGGGATGAAGGAAGTGGAGTCTTCTTCAATGAACTCTTCACCTTTATCTCTCTTGTGTGTGCTTTGGCACTTTTTCAAGGAGATACTCAGTTTATGCTGGCTAAGAGTCTGTGTTCTTTTCTTTATCTGCATTCTTAACTTTGTTATCCCGGGGTGTTTAGGTTAGTTCTTCTCATCACTGAGAGGCCCCAGATGCTTTTAGTGCTTTAAAATATGCAAGAGGTTATTCACTAAATGCCTTCTAAAATGCAATTTAATATATGTTCTAAAGCACTATTTGAAATACATTCTAACATACAGAGGCCCACTATAAAGGATCATCTAAAATTCCCAGATCTCTGTCTCATCCTAGTTCGATAAACAAGTCCCTGGGTGAGCAATGATAGGATGGATTTGAACTCATACAAGGGACCCTCAGCCAACCCCATTTGATCCTAATTGCAAACATATCATTGGTGAAGGAGCTGGGCAGTGTTAAGACCCAGACCAATCAGCTGTCTAAACCCAGGAAATTCAAACCCCCTATAAAAAGAACTGCTGTAATAAACTCATCTCCAGGAGAGCAGGGCCCTATCAAACATAATGGTTACTCAGGAAGACAAACACCATCATTCCAAACATCACCCCTCTTCCTCCTTCTTCCCCCAACTTTATATATTGTGCATGATGTCATATGGTCTGACATATCCCTTTGGTCATTTGGAGTCACCAGTCCCAGCTGTGTCTCCTCCTAACCTCCCGTGTACCCCCAGCCCCCTTGCCAGCATGGCCACACAAAGGCCTTGGCTCTGTGTAAGTCCTGCTCCGCAATAACAAAAACATCTCTGTATTATCAACCTTGTGTTTAGCACAAATCCAAAACACAGCCCCATACCAGCCACTGTGAAAATAATTGACTCTACTCCAGCCAAAACCAGTACAATATATGGTGCTACTGTTCCTTGGCAGTGGCTGACCACATCTCAGGCAGAAAAACCAAGGCTTGAAGCCAGAAAACCAGTTGTGATGCCTTGGGAAGGCTGACCTGGAACAGAGACTAGACAGAGCTAAGAGAATAAAGTAGGTATTTATTAAAAGGCCTTAAAGGATACACCTTGGGCAGTACAAGAGCCTGGCCAGAGCTACACCCAAGATGGACCCAAAATGGTCACAAAATGGACAACAGGTCACAAGGCTTCACACTTTTATAAGTTTTGGTCCATTTGCATATTGGGGTTAATTGCCCAGTTATAGCTTCAGATTATGAAGTCACATCCTTCTTGTTTTCTCTCTTCAGTCCACCATTGTTTATGCTTTTGGGTCTGAAACTTGCAACGGTTGTCCTTGGTCTCAAGCTGGAAAAGGATTGTTTTGTGTACCTGCTCTGTGAAGATTGCTAACACTTAATATGAGGCTCAGAACTACACCACTAGGCAGCACAGAATCTGAAAAACATGAAAGCTAAAACTTAAGGCATCAGTTCAAATTTGAGTACACTGAGCTTACATATATTTGTCCTTGCATCTGAGCTCCCAAGTTCCCTAAACTGATCCAGTCCTTTGGGATTTTCCTGTAGCAAGGTCTTACTGCCTGATTGCATGAAAACTCCCCATCCATTTTAGCGCAAAGTCACGCAAGTTAATGCAGCAAAGTAGTTCAAAAATCACATGTCCATCTGACTGATGAAGTCTTTCTCAACTCACTCTCCTTTTGGCTACTCAGGGCAATGGGGTTTATGTGCAAATAGGCACTAGGAATTCAGCTAAGGTAGTTAAATCATTTACTCATCAGAATTATACAGTGTAAATGAGGTATGTGAGCAGATATATAGATCTTTTTGTTGTGCTATGAATTTCTTACAGGACACGTCATGTATAAGGATTACTGTCTAACTATTTTATCTGAAAAATGTAACATACTTTATAATGCCAACACCATCCATTTTGTACTATGATGGCTCAGAAAGGCAGATCTTTGTTTTTAACGTGCTATTTTGAATAATAGTTATTTCTTAAGTTCACTTTGCCAAGGGGATAGGACAGACACAGCAGGCTTACATTAAGGGCTGTCTTTTTTTTTTTTACACTGTGGAACTATTTCTTTTTTTTGTTTGTTTTTGCTTTGTTTTGAAATCTCTTAACAGCCTTGTCTGAAACAACAGTGATTTATGTAATATTGAAAACATACTTCTGCATTTCAGAAGAGGTAGTGAACATATTTAAGTTTCAAAATTTCACAGATTATTAATTTCATTATTGAAAAGATAAATAGAAGAGCAGAAATACGAAATGCCTTTTTATGTATTTTTCTGTTACTCCCAGCCAGTGGGTGCTGGGCAACTGTATTGTGCATCACTTGTTTTTCTTGGGTTTTATATTTTTTAATTTCTTTACTGTTATTATTATTTTTGTATTTTACTTTGTTTCAATTATTAAAATGTTCTTATCTCAACCTACAAGTTTTAATTTTGATTCTTCTCCCTGCTTCACCAAGAGGGGGGAGGTGGGAGTAAGAGAGTGAGCAGCTGTGTGTTGTTTATTTGCCAGCTGGGCTTAAACCACAATAGTCCTTTTTGGTGCCCATCGTGGGGCACAAAGGGTTGAGATAATGACAGATCTGACCAGTGTGTTAAAAAAAATTTTGTTATAAGCATTCACTGTATTGGTTTAATAGTCACTGCTTACAATGTGGATTTCTTTGCTCTCACAGTTGTTGCACTCGTTCTCAGGGTTGTGGCCTGTAATACCCGTGTCTTGGTTTAAAAGACAGATGTCTGCCAAGGAGGTCAGGAACCTTCTTGGAATGGAAAGATGACTCCCCTCCCTCCAAATTATTATAACTTTATCTTAGTTTGAAAGACAGGTGTCTGCCAGGGAAAAGCCAGAGCCTCCCTTGGAATGGAGAATGCTAACCCCTTCCCTCCGAATTATTATAACTTTGAAATTAAAGGGCTCTCAGGCAAAGGTATGGGGATAGGAATAACAGTTCTTTACTAGTGTTATAAATACATATTATAAAGTTGGCTTTTGGCAAATACTAAGATGAATGCTATATGTATAATGTTAAAATAACTTTGCTTTTATTTCTGCTATTAACAAAAACTTAGACATGGTAATAGTGGTAGCTGGTATAGTTATGAGTAAACTGTCTGTTTGGTCGGTATAACATCCAGTGAACATATGATGAGGACCCTGCTATTGATATGCCAACTACCAGCACCTACCGTCTGAAGAAAGTATGGACCAAGGCCCAAACCAAAATGTGATAATAAAACCACAGCCAAGAAACATGCATGGTCTAAAAAGGTGGGCCCAAGGAGTAGTCATGCTAAACAATTCCTGGAAAAGTTTGAATATGCATGATGGTCTATGAATATGCAACAGGCTGATGTAATGGAAAAAGTATTTAAAGAATTTCTCTAAGATAGTAAATGTGCTCTTGGCTGAATGCCAAGCACCCGGCTGTTTTAACCCTTTATCTCTGTTTCCTATTGTCTTTTTATTAAACTTTTAAAATTTTACCAGAAAAGTAAACCTCATTTTTCACACTAGTATGTATAACAAGGCAAACAGAACAACAACTACAGCATTAACAGCAAAACAGAGCCAGGAACCTCGAGGAGTTTTGCTTCACAAAGCCCGGGGCACTCTGATCTCGGTGCCCCTGCAGGACTCCGAGGAGCACTAAGCTGGAAAGGGCAGGAATGAGCAGAAACCCTGGGCTGGTGGATGAGATGTATCAGAAGCTCTGCGATCGTAGCTGGAACTGCGGGACATCCCAGCGGACAGGGGGTGCGAGGCTACAGCGTAGCAAAGACCCAGGGCAGTGCCGAAGAAATTACGATGGCAGGACAGGGGAGGCCCAGATCCAGCAGGGCAGGAGAAGGCGAGCTCAGGATTCCTGGATACATGAGCAGATGGTGGTAGATCCCTAGGACTGGACTTTGGTGGTGACAGTGAATTCTCCCCGCAGCAAACAACAGCTTGGTAGTCCTCCTTCCGATGCTGAGAGCAAGAGAGTAGCTGCCCCCAGCCTCCCGTCCTTTTCCTGCCCCCTGCGTTATCTTCTCCATCTGAGAGAAACTCCCAGAGACAAAAGAAGTGTAGACAGGTGCTACAACTGCTCTCCTTTGACCCCTTTGTTCTGCTTAAGTACCTATAAATACACAGTAGTTAGTTTCCTAGCAACTTATGGGAAAAAAAAAATCTATAAGTAAAAAAGAAACAAATCTAACCCCCAACAAACTTCAAAATTATGGAGTTTTCAGGCAAAAGTATGGGAAAAGGAATAACAGTTCTTTACTAGCAAATATATATATAAAAACCAGAACAGAACAAACAACAAAAAAAACCCAGTTGTCAAGTTTAGCGGGCCAACCGAGGAACAAGAGACGCTGCTGCTTGGTGTAAAGTAGTTTATTACATGGCTAAATCAGTCTCACGAAGATAGTGTTACAGTCTGTGCCATTATGCAAAAGCCTTCTAGCAGAATCCCCATGTCCCAAGCAGAAGCAGCAGCAGCAGCAGTCCTGATAAAATGCATTATATTCATAAATCATCCAATCAGCTACAAACACGATGCTGGTAATGTCTTTTTGCACCTATCCTGGTCTAACACAGTTGTGCGACAATGATTCTCATTCCTTACACAAGGCCTATGCATATAGCCTATCTATTCTGTCTAGCAACGTTAGCAATGCTATGTTGTGTTTATATTATGTCTAGGACTTAGTTAACTTTGTAAAAGGTAATGCTACTTGTTATAAACAGGGCAGGAGATTTTTCTCCTTTTAAAAGCCTTTATTGTGATCAGCTCAGGGTGGGGGCCCGACGGGTCGAACACACGCCGCCGCTGCTCCCAGAAGTATCTCGGAGGCTGAGGTGTTCAGCAACTTCGTCCACTCGACTGCAGGCTGCTCTCAGAAGTACCTCGGAAGGGAGGTGTGCAGCAGCCTCATTCACTCGGAATGCAGGCCAAGTCAGGCTCAGGGGTCCTTACGGCCGCCCCGTCCTGTCCCGAAGGCTTGCCTGGCTCTGGAATTCCAGGGGGTTCCCTCTCTGAGCAACATCTCCACCAGTCAGGGTGAGGGGTGAAAACCGCTCAGCTTTGGGAGGAAGCAGTCTCACTCTTTGTATGGTCTGTCCATGTGTCTTGGTGGTTTAGTCTAATAATGTTTTTCTGGTCTGGAGCGATAATTTCTTCTCCCAGCTGACACTGCGTCACTTCTATTTGCATGTCCTTTCATTTTCCCCTCCCCTGGATTCCTGGTTGCTATGTTGGGGTAGCTGCAGGGCTCAAAGGTGTAACAAAGAGGTGAATAGCCCGGTATTTAACAGAGGGGGTGAACATTTAACAAGGAACATTGAACTGACAGAGACTTCATTTACAACACAATTATCTGGTCTATCTCAGTCTCCCCTCTAATTCTTTGATCGGGCCTAGACCCGCATCAATTTACTACTTCGAGGTCATAGACATGGAAGTTCTGGCTTACTTTGTTTCCACTTGAGTAGCTTTCATGGTCTTAAGCTGATACTTTCTCATGACTAGATATCTGTCATTTGGGAGTTCCCACTACAAATAAATTCTTTTTTTTTTTTTTTTTTTTTTTTTTTTTTTTTTTTTTTTTTCCCACACTTTTGGAGGCAGTTGTCTCTTCTATTGAATCTATGAGGTTATTGTTATATACTAGAGCACAGCCACTCTTGTCCCACAGGGCACTCTCTTAGCAATCTTTGTCGATATGTGGCAATATTTCTAATCATCTACTACTGCGCACTATTTTCTAGTCATGGTCTCACTAGGGAAAGTTTCACACATGCTAGGTTCAGCTTAGTATGAATCTACAATAAGGAACTTAGCTTCTCTTCATGGTGGAGAGGCTGATAGCACTTGATGCATGATCTGGGTGGATCTTCTAATGAAGTCTTAATAGACAGGATCAGCACTACTCTTCTCAGGAGTCCAGTATAAGCCATCTTTCAAGATCAGCTTACCTGGTCTTGCCTCCTGGAATTTTCCCTTCTCTGGGGAATACTCTGGAGAAGTTCCTTCTGCTTTGGATTCCTTTTCTTATTATTTATTTTTTATGAAGGGGAGAGTACTCTGCGGGAGATTGGCTTAAATCTCTAAGGTGTTTTATATATATATATATAAAATTTTTTTTTTTTTTTTTTTTTTTTTTTTTTTTTTTTTTCCCCCCCTCCCCTTTTTATCAGCTTACAAAAAGTACTCTTTAGGTTAATGGAAACAAAGCCAGCTTTCAGTACTTCATAGGGAAATTCAACAATCATTACAACTTATAACAATTAACAACACTTCACAGACTTATAGAGCATTGCTACAACTAATCTGCAACTGTGGAACTTCTAACAGGACAATTACACTCTGAGAGGAAACTATACAGCAGTGCTGCTGTCTCTTACTGGGCAGTTTTGTTTTTAAAGGTTAATTTCAAAGACTCTGGATTTCCAGTTACTGTCTATTGAGGAGATTTTGCTGCTGATTTGGGATAGTCTTGTCTCGAATCAGGGGGTATTACTGGCCCTTTTACTCTTGTGATGTGTGTCCATCCTTTTTCTCGTGTCCTTACTGCAGTGTTGGTGGTAAGGAGGACCTGAAAAGGGCCTTCATACTTAGGGGTCAGTGGAGCCACGTCCCATGATTTAATCAACACCCAGTCCCCTGGATTGATAGTATGTACTTTTACATCTAACGGGGAAGTTTGAGGGAGGTATCCTCTTTTTCGTAAGTTCTCTAAAGTCTTACTTATAACTTCTAAGTATTTCTGGGTGGCAGCTTCTCCATCTAAATGAGTCCCAACATTAGAAGAGGTTGTAAGGAAGGGGAGCCCAAACATCATCTCATATGGGGAAACACCTATGTCTGCTCGGGGTCTTGTCCGGATTCGCAGGAGGGCTAGGGGCAAACACTTTAGCCAGTTCATTTTAGTTTCTTCAAGTAATTTAGTGAGTACATTTTTTAAAGTTTTATTCATGCGCTCCACTCTACCGGAGCTTTGGGGGTGCCATGGGGTGTGTAGTTTCCACCTTATCTCCAATGCCTCAGTGACTTGTTGTAACACTTTTGCAGTAAAGTGTGGGCCTCGGTCTGAGTCTATATAATTCACTAACCCATACCGTGGGATAATGTTCTCTAAAATGATTTTAGCTACTACTTGGGCAGTTTCTTTTTTAGTCGGAAAAGCTTCTACCCAGTGGGTCAAGTGGTCAACTATGACTAAGAGGTGTTTGTAGCCCTGCAGTGAGGGCATTTCTGTAAAGTCTATTTGTATACTTTGAAATGGTCTTTGGGCTAATTCCCTCCCTCCCGGTTCGGCTTTCTTCATCACTTTTTGATTGACTTTTTGACAAATTACACACCCCTTAGTGATAGCTTTTGCTAAACCATACATTCCTAAGCATAAGTACCCCCTTAGGAAATGATCACATAGTCCTTGCACCCCCCAGTGTGTTGACTCATGCAGCTCGGTGAGTATCTTTCTGGCTAATGGTTCATTTAGGAACTGACGCCCATCAGGGGTCAACCACTTTCCCGTTTCCCCTAGGTGCAGTTTTAATTCTTCAATCACTCTCATCTCTTTGGCACTAAAGATGAGCTCTCCTCTCTCTTCTCTAGATGTTTCTTCTAGCGTGTGGATTTTCACTGGATCACCTGGTCCTAGTGCTGCTTCTTTCGCTGCTTCATCAGCTAGCTGGTTTCTTCTTACTTCTAGGGCATCGCCCTTCTGATGTCTTTTCATGTGGACTACTGCTATTTCTGCTGGCTTTTGTAGGGCTTCTAGAACTAATCTCACTAGATGCTCATGAATTATACTCTTTCCTTTAGAATTTATATAGCCTCTCTCTTCCCAGATTTTCCCAAACGTATGAACTACTCCAAATGCATACTGCGAGTCAGTGTAAATTGTTCTTGAATTTTTCTCAAGCAATTCCAGTCCTCTTTTTAGGGCATATAATTCACAACTTTGGGCTGACCAGTTTTGTGGCAGTTTTCCTGTTTCTATTACTTCCATGGCTCGTCCGTCTACAATTGCATAACCTGAAGCCCTTTTCCCATCTATCATCCTAGAGGACCCATCTATGAATACTACTTCCCCATAAGGCAACGGTGTGTCCTCTAAATCTTCTCTTACTTTCGTCTGGAATGCTATGAGTTCAATACAGTCATGCTCTAACTCTTCTAGGGGTTCTCCAGAAAGGAACTGGGCTGGGTTCAGGCACTTAGAAGTAACTATTTCTAGGTTTGCGGTGTTCATTAAAATCACTTCATATCTCAGGATCTGGGCATCTGTCAGCCATTGCTGTGCTTGTTGGCTGAGCACAGTTCTCAAGTCGTGTGGGGTATGTACTTTTACTCTCCTATATAGTGTTAGTTTTTGGGCTTCTTCTAATAGGACAGCAGTGGCAGCTATAACTTGCACGCATACTGGCCACCCTCTGGCTACTGGGTCCAGTAACTTTGAGAGGTATGCTATAGGTTTTTTACAATTCCCCCACTCCTGGGTCAATACTCTATATGCTGTTCCTTCTTCTGTGTTTACAAATAAGTCAAAGTCCTTTTTCAGATTGGGCAGGCTCAGGACTGGGGCTGTGGATAATTTGTTTTTCAGAGCTTGTAGTTGCTCATCATCCTTTATGGTCTAGTGTATGGGCTCTGGGCTGATTAACTTTTCGTACAGAAACCTCACACATTCTGAATATTTCTCTATCCATAACTTGCAATACCCCACCAATCCCAGCAGCTTCCTTACGTCTCTCTTAGTTTTTGGTGCTCCAAGGGACAGAATCCCCGAAATTCTTTCCGGGCTTAGTTTCTTGTACCCCCCCCCAATTAGGTGCCCTAAGAATTTTACCTCTGGTTCAACAAATTGTAATTTATTTTGGGATACTTTCAGTCCTTGTCCCCCTAAGAAATTTAGAAGTCTGATACTGGTATATTTTACCTGGTCTCGATTCTCCCCTGATACTAACAAATCATCTACATATTGGAGAATTTGCACTTCTTCTTCTGAGACAAATTGTTCTAACAATTTTTCTAAAGATTGCCCAAAGAGGTTTGGAGATTCTGTAAATCCCTGAGGGAGGCGTGTCCACCTAAGTTGTTGTTTCCTTCTTGTACTAGGGTCCTCCCACTCAAACGCGAACCAATCCCTGCTTTCCTCTGCTAGGGGGCATGCCCAAAAGGCATCCTTAAGATCAATTGTTGTGAACCACTGGTGTTCTCTTGGTACCTTACTAAGGAGTGTGTAGGGATCTGGGACCACTGGGTGTCTTGAGATTGTTCTCTTGTTTACCTCTCGCAGGTCTTGCACCAGCCGGTAAGTTTTGTCAGCCTTCTTCACAGCTAGAATAGGAGTATTATGTGGGGACATACAAGGTTCTAAAATTCCTTCCACTAGTAACTGCTTGATTATTTGGGCTAGCCCTTTCCTCCCCTCAGGCGAAATGGGGTATTGTTTAACCCTCACGGGTGGAGTGTGCTCCTCCATTTCTACTGTTATCGGGGGTATCTTTAAGAGTCCTCTTTTTCCCTGCCCAGCCTACACTTCCGGATTAATTTCTGCTAAGTCATGTTCTGTGAGTGCTATAATCTTTACTACCATTTTGCCATCTTCTGGAATCACTCTAACTCCTAAGCGGACTTGCAGGTCTCTCCTCAGTAGACTGCTCTCCAGCTTAGGTAGATAAATAAGATCTACCCAACACTGCTTTGAATTCCTTCTGATTTCTACATTCTCAATTACAGGGGCTCTGAAAGGCTTCCCTTCTGCCCCCAGTACTTCACATGTTTTCCTTCCCAAGGTGACCCCTATCGGTAGCTTGTTTATACTAGACCTCTCAGCCCTAGTATCTATTAAAAATTCAAACTCTTCTTTCAATGGACCCACTTCAAAATTTGCCAAGGGCTCTGTCAGGTGTTTCATGGGGTCTTCGATTATATAGAGCCCCCGACACCCCTAATCGTCTCTATTTGGAATTTCCTCTAGGGGATCTTGGTCCCTGGCTACAGCTTCATCAAATGAGAGTTTCTTACAGTTCCTTTTGATGTGTCTTATCTCTCTACAATAGTAACACTTTCTGTTGTCACTAGGGGTTCTTGGCTTATTTTCCCAAGGTAGCGAAGGTTCATCTTTCTTGGGTTTTCTGAGTGGGGGCCCTGGCTCTTCTCTTGGTTTTGGCAGGGGTGCTGACCTTTTCTTCCCTCTCCTAACACTTTCTCTCGCTATAGCTACTATTACTTTAGCTTTAGCTCTTGCTTTTTCCTCCTCTCTTCGTAGGTAAACTCTAAGGGCTTCTCTTAACAGCTCATTGATCCCCTTCTCTTGCCAGTCTTCCATCTTTTCTATTTTTTTGCGGATATCTGGCCATGACTTAGTAACAAATTGGACTTTTAGCAACAGCTGCCCCTCAGGGCTGTCAGGGTCAATATTAGAGTACAATTGAAAATTTCTCTTAAGACGATTTAGCCAAGTGGCAGGGGTCTCATTTTTCTCTTGGGACCCGTCAAACGCTAACTTTGTATTGTTTCCACGTGGTATTGATTCTTTAATTCCTTTGACTATGAGGGACCGATAATCCCTCATGTTTTGTCTACCTTCTTCCTCATTAGGGTTCCAATGGGGTTCTGCAAGAGGCATCTTGCGGTCTCCTGGGGGTCCTAACTTATTTTCTCTTTCCCAGATTCTGATGCCTGCTGCTCTTATCATTCTTACTTCTTCTGCAGAAAACAATATATTTAGAATTGAATTCAATTCGCTCCAGGTATAAATATTTGGCCCTAGAAATTGGTCCACTTGGTTTGATATGCCTACAGGGTCCTCTACTAGGTTTCCTAGATCCTTTTTGAACCCCCTCACTTCTGTTGATGTCAGTGGAGCATTCACAAATCCTACCCCTCTGGCTATCCCTCCCATTGGGACTTCCCGAAGAGGATATAACTTCTCTACTCCTGTTGTCTTTGACTCTGTGTCGTGGTACAGGTTATTGGATATATCAGGAGTGCAGGTTGTAGGGGTTTGATGGTTGCATGGGGAGGAACTTGAGTTAGACGGGGATAGACTCAACTCGCAGTTGGGAGAAGGTAGAGGGGCAGTGGTGGATGAAGGAGAAGGGACTGGGTTGGTTGCAGAGGTCATGGAAGACAGAACTGGGGAGACTAGTGATGGGGTTAAGGGAGCGGTTGGAAGCATAGGAGGTAGGGGACTTGGACAGCTTGAGATAGGAGTGTTAGGTTCAGGTGGTAGAGGAATGGTAGCTGGAGTTACAGCAATTGTTGCGGAAGTTTGGTTAATTAGGGGAGAGCACTTCTCATAATTTTCATTTTCTCCTTCAATTATGTGGTTTTCCTCTTGTAGTTTACAGACTTTCATCCCTTTGTCTCTTCTAGCGTTCTTTAGCTAGCAAGCAGCATACTCTAATTCTTCTAAATCAGGGTCTTCCCTTGCTTTCAAATATTCATTCAACTGTCTACACATCCATCTATCCTGTGTTCCTACCTAAGGCCATTCTACCTGTAAATCTAATTCTGGCCAAACCTCTACACAAAAGTACACCATCTTTTCTTTGTCTAATTTTTTAGTCACTTCCCAAATGTTCCATTTAGCTAGTAACCTTCCCAGGGGACTATTGGAAGGAATATTCTTAACTCTCTTCTCTTCGTTTTCACTTGTACTTGCGCTTTTGCTTATATAATTTCCCATAGCTTAGGCTCTAAATTAAACTACGAAGGTGCCCCTACTCAAATAGAGACTCAACTACGCAAATTAACAGATGAGCAACTCAAATTCTGAAATCTCTTAGGGTTAAAAGTAGTGGCACCCAGAAAGCGTGTCTACACTTGGGGATACCCCCGACCAGTGCCTGCGCTGGCACCCGGAAAGCGTATCCACACTAGAGGGACACCCCCGACTAGTGCCTGCGCTGGCACCCGGAAAGCGTGTCTACACTTGGGGATACCCCCGACCAGTGCCTGCGCTGGCACCCGGAAAGCGTATCCACACTAGAGGGACACCCCCGACCAATGCCTGCGCTGGCACCCGGAAAGCGTATCCACACTAGAGGGACACCCCCGACCAGTGCCTGCGCTGGCACCCGGAAAGCGTATCCACACTTGGGGACACCCCCGACCAGTGCCTGCGCTGGCACCCGGAAAGCGTGTCTACACTTGGGGATACCCCCGACTAGTGCCTGCGCTGGCACCCGGAAAGCGTATCCACACTAGAGGGACACCCCCGACCAATGCCTGCGCTGGCACCCGGAAAGCGTGTCTACACTTGGGGATACCCCCGACCAGTGCCTGCGCTGGCACCCGGAAAGCGTATCCACACTAGAGGGACACCCCCGACCAATGCCTGCGCTGGCACCCGGAAAGCGTATCTACACTTGGGGACACCCCCGACCAGTGCCTGCGCTGGCACCCGGAAAGCGTATCCACACTAGAGGGACACCCCCGACCAGTGCCTGCGCTGGCACCCGGAAAGCGTGTCTACACTTGGGGATACCCCCGACCAGTGCCTGCGCTGGCACCCGGAAAGCGTATCCACACTAGAGGGACACCCCCAACTAATGCCTGCGCTGGCACCCGGAAAGCGTGTCTACACTTGGGGAAACCCCCGACCAATGCCTGTGCTTTATTCCTCTGTTCACTCGTCTATCACTCTTGCCCTGGGGATCCAAGCTGCCGGCCCTCCTGCCACTCACACCTCCCTCTTGCCCTGGGGATCCAAGCTGCCGGCCCTCCTGCCACTCACACCTCCCTCTTGCTCTGGGGATCCGAGCTGCCGACCCCCTGTCCCACCTCCCTCTTGCTCTGGGGATCTGAGCTGCCGGCCCCCTGTCCCACTCGCACCTCCCTCTTACTCTGGGGATCTGAGCTGCCGGCCCCCTGTCCCACTCACACCTCCCTCTTGCTCTGGGGTCCCACCCACACCTCACCAATTTATCTCACCAATCTGTCGCTGCTCTTTTGCTGATCTAGGTCCAGGTCACCAGCGATTCCTGAGGGTCCCTCGAAGCAGGCAGCCGTCGTCTCCGAGGGTCTTCCCGTCACCAATTTATCTTACCAATCTGTCGCCGCTCTTTTGCTGATCCAGGTCCAGGTCACCAGCGATTCCTGAGAGTCCCTCGAAGCAGGCAGCCGTCGTCTCCGGGGGTCCTCTTCAGGCGTGGTGATCCCGGACGAGCCCCCAGCTGTTATAAACAGGGCAGGAGATTTTTCTCCTTTTAAAAGCCTTTATTGTGATCAGCTCAGGGTGGGGGCCCGACGGGTCGAACACACGCCGCCGCTGCTCCCAGAAGTATCTCGGAGGCTGAGGTGTTCAGCAACTTCGTCCACTCGACTGCAGGCTGCTCTCAGAAGTACCTCGGAAGGGAGGTGTGCAGCAGCCTCATTCACTCGGAATGCAGGCCAAGTCAGGCTCAGGGGTCCTTACGGCCGCCCCGTCCTGTCCCGAAGGCTTGCCTGGCTCTGGAATTCCAGGGGGTTCCCTCTCTGAGCAACATCTCCACCAGTCAGGGTGAGGGGTGAAAACCGCTCAGCTTTGGGAGGAAGCAGTCTCACTCTTTGTATGGTCTGTCCATGTGTCTTGGTGGTTTAGTCTAATAATGTTTTTCTGGTCTGGAGCGATAATTTCTTCTCCCAGCTGACACTGCGTCACTTCTATTTGCATGTCCTTTCATTTTCCCCTCCCCTGGATTCCTGGTTGCTATGTTGGGGTAGCTGCAGGGCTCAAAGGTGTAACAAAGAGGTGAATAGCCCGGTATTTAACAGAGGGGGTGAACATTTAACAAGGAACATTGAACTGACAGAGACTTCATTTACAACACAATTATCTGGTCTATCTCACTACTGAACTTTAAACTGGACTTTAGGGCTTTTCTGTGAACTAATACAATCTCTTATTTGCTTAAGGCACTTAAGGCATATTTTTACTTACCTAAAACTATAACTTACATTCCCTATTGTTATAAGTGCATATTATGTTATTGGCTTTTTGCAAATATTAAAATGAATACTATATGTATAATGTTGGAAAACTGCTATATTAATATAGTTTCTTTTAATTCTGCTATTAATGAAACTTAGAAATAGTAGTGTGATGAATATATATATTTCTTAGGCTATAGCATGATATTAAAATAAAGACTGCTTTTGTTTGTATAACATCTAAACTGGAGAATGGAAAAGATTATCAGAAATTTCCCCCCCCCCCCCGCATTCCTGAATTATCTTATCCAGATGAAGATGGCCGTGACCAGAGCTCCAGGGAAGGAATTTATTGAACCTCTGTTATCAGGGAGCTGGAGACTGGATGAAGCCACCAGAAGAAATAAAACATATTGAAGGAATGGGGGAAGGTCGGAGGTTAAAACCAACATCTACAAGGAATGTTTGAATAATGCATAAGGGGTCTATGAATATGTAACAAACTGGTACATTTAAAGAAGTGTTTTCTGAGTAAGTGTGTGCTCTTGGCTGAGTGCCAGGTCACCTGGCCATGTTTATTAATTTGCTTTATTTCTGTCTCCTAATTGTCTTTTTAGTAAACTTTTTAAATTTTACCAAGAAAGTGAACTTAATTTTTACACACTTTGTGAAAAACAAGGTTCACTTTCTTAGAAAAATTTATAAGTTTAATAAAAAATAGACAATTAGGAGACAGAAATAAAGCAAATATTATACGGCTGCGTGGCTTGGTATTCAGTCAAGGGCAAAAGGCTCACTCCTTAAAAGTATCAGCCTGTTGCATATTTATAAATTCACATGCATGATTCAAAGATTCCTTTTGAGTATGAATTTCTTTGTTCAGTTTCAGCTCTCCCCCAGCCATTTTATCTGCAAGTGGCTCCATTCAGTCTAATAGCATACTGTTCAGTAAATTCCTCTCCTGGAGTTTTTGGCCATCTTCATCTGGATAAGATATTGATAACAGAGGTTCAAGAAATTCCTTTTTGTAGCTTTTGATCAACAATCTTCATTTGGTTAATGCAGGAGGATCTCCCCTACCTTCTGGTTTGACTGGTTTTAGATGCTACAAAGAATCCTTACAAGTCAAAAGGAAAATTACACATTCTTCACATTTCTAAACACTGCTAATAGTAAAAGAAAATACAGCAAAACCTTCCCATATTATACATATAACATTCATTTTAATATTTGCGAAAAGCTAACTTTACAATACGCATTTATAACACACTTTGTCTGTGTGACTTTATGTATCTCAGTTTCTCTGAGGGTTTCAAACCAGCCCCTACATTCTTTTCTGCCTCTAAGCCTGTGTGCATGGGGTCCTGAGAGATTTCTATCTGGTTTCCAACACCCAATAACAGAAGTTTTCCCACCTGTTAAGCATCACTTTTCCCCTTTGGTGAAGTTATGACCACAACCGGGGCAGCAATCGGTCTTGGTATCGCCACCAGCAGCAGACAGAAAATGGTGAAGGCAGGCAGATCCAATCTTAGTGCCAAGTTACAATGTAGCAATATCCCCAGCCAGATACATACACTCTACCACCCATGCGACCGCTCTCCTTGATCCCTGAACCCAAAGGGGAGAGACAACCCAGCCTCCTCCCCAGGGTTGCAGCTGAGTTTACATCTCTCATGATATCCCCTGATCCATGAAGATGGGGGGGAAAAAGTGGCAATTCCTGGTACAAATTATTATGGGATACACCTTATGAGCCCTCCCCAAGACAGCTGGTAATACCTTACTTGCAGTATGTGTTCCCTGTGGTGATGTTTATTGTCTTTGGGTCCTGGGACAAGACTATCATTATGGGGTACTATTGTGGGGTACTTTGTAGTACTGGCTTATGATATGATAGTTACTTTTCTTATTTCATTTCTGTTTTCAGCAAATTATTCTTTTCCCATGATATTTACCTTTTGTGCCTCCAGTTCTCCTCTTCTGTCTGCAGTGGGGGGGGAGGGGGAGTGAGCAAGTGGCAGTGTGATTTGGAGAGTCTCAGTGGGAGCACTTAACTTAGGACTACCATTCGTAAACCACAACACATGGTCTCACCTGGAGCCTCTGGCAAAGATCAGGAGAAACCTGAGGTCAACCATTAGGGTTTTGGAGCCAGGGTTATTGAGGATCAGAAGCCCATTACACTCCAGCTGAAAGAGAGATATTTACTGATGGATCCTGTCATGTGATAGGAAACCATTGGAGGTGGAAAGTTTCTGTGTGGAGTTCCACATGACAAGTTGTTGAGGCTGCTGAAGGGGAAGGTGAGTTAAACCAATATAATACAAAAGTGGATCTTTATTGAAGGCCTCCAGGGACAGTTATGGAAAAAATTCCCACAAAATCTCACCCCCATGGGGGTGCACACAGTTTTATAAGTTTGGTAAATAAGCATAATTGACAAAAAAGCACCAATTAAGAGCACAAGTGGTGATGCAATTCCCCCTAGTCCAAGCCCTTTCTAAGTCCTCCCCTGCTCAGATGGGTCTGTGCTTTGTTGATGAAAATGTGTCTCAAAAGACTGTTTCTCAGCTTTGGTTTCTAAGGAGAACTAAGACAGCATAGGGGCTTCAGAATGTGTTTTGTCTTTCTGCCTAGGAAAATAGTGAAGCTAAGCTACAATAATAGACTACAGAGTTACAAATATACATGTAAAGAATACAGAGAATATATAAAAGAAAAAAGGCAAAAACCAAAATTGTTGTGAAGCTACGGGAGACGAGTCTCATGATATCATGGTCAACAAGTCTCGTTTATTGTATACAAAGGTATCATACTTATACAGGCACTAATTAGCTCATACATATTGCAAAAGCATAGTTCAGGATTGGTTAGTTACTTGCTAAAGCATACATCTTTTGTAGTTACAGTTTTCTTTAGTCTACTTATCTTTCAGCATACCAAGGTACTATCATCATGTGATTTATTAGAGACACTAATCTTCAAGAGCAGCTTGTTTTCATCCTGTAGGCGCACAGCTGGGCTTTGTAGTGTTAAACCTTAATTAACTTCAGTGTGTCATGACTTTTGCTACAGAGCTATTGCTCAGATACATTGTCTACACAAAATGGCATCACAACTAGCTGTAGAGATTGCTAAACAAGAAAAGTGGCCTGTCCTCTATATACAGACTCCTGGATGGTGACTAATGTCCTATGGGGGTGGTGCAGCAATGGAAGAAAACCAATTGGCAATGCAAGGGTAAACCCAGCTGGGCTGCTGCATTGTGGCAGGATATTGCCACACAGGTAGAAAACATGACTCTGAAGGTACATCATGTAGATGCTCATGTGTCCACAAATCATGCCACTGAAGAACATCAGAACAATCAACTGGTAAATAAGGCTGCCAAGATTGGAATAGCTCAGGTAGGCCTGAACTGGGAATGAAAGGGTGAGCTATTTATAGCCCGATGGGCTCAGGAAACATCAGGACATCTAGTGAGATAGACCAGGTAATTTTGTTGCAAATGAAGTCTTTGTCAGTTCAATGCTCCTTCTTAAATGTTCACTCCCTCTGTTAATCACCGGGCCATCCACCTTTTTGTTCCCTTTCTGTTACACCTTTGAGCCCTGTAACTACCCCCAACATAGCAACCAGAAACCAAGGGCAGGGAAAACAAGAGGACATGCAAATAGAGGTGATGCAGTGCCAGCTGGGAGAAGAAATTAAGAAGAGAAAATTAGAAAAATTTCATTAGACCGAACCACCAAGACACATGGATGGACCATGCAAGGAGTGAGACTGCCTCCTCCCAAGGTTGAGCGGTTTTCACCCCTCACCCTGACTCTGGGAGACGTTGCCCAGAGAGGAACCCCCTGGAATCTCAGAGCCAAGCAAGCCTTCAGGATTGGCTGTGAGAACCATGAACCCGACCCTGCCTGCACTCCAGTGGACGAAGCTGCTGCACACCTCCTCCTCCGAGTTGCTACTGGGAGCAGCAGAGGGTGTGCACTCGACCCGTCGGGCCCCCACCCTGAGCTGATCACAATAAAGGCTTTTAAAAGGAGAAAAATCTCCTGCCCTGTTTATTACATCTAGGAAAGGATGCAACATACAGATGGGCTTGTGATTGAGGGGTGGACCTTACCACAGAGGTCATCACACAGGTTATTCACATGCTGCCATCAAGTGACCCACGCAAGTAAAATCTCCTTGGAATAGAAAGCAGTGGATGGGTTTCCAATACAGTGAGCCCTGGCAAATTGACTTAATTGGACCTCTGCCATGAACATGCCAAGGCAAACATTGCATACTCACCATGTGGGAGGCAATGACTATTTGGCTGAAAATATACCCCATAAACCATGCCACTGCTCAAAACACTGTCTTAGGCCTTGAAAGGCACAATTCAGAGAGAATTGAATCAAACAGTGGGACTCATTTTCAAAATAACCTCATAAACTCTAGGCAAAGAAACATGGCATTGAGTGGATATATCGCATCCCTTATCACCCACAAGCTTCTGAAAAGATTGAGAGATATAATGGACTGCTAAAGACCATGTTAAGAGTGTTAAGTAATGGGGCATGGAAGCATTGGCATGAAAATTTAGCAGAAGCCATTTAGCTGATTAACAGGAAATTAAATTTTTAGGAGTAAAATGACAAGGATGTTGTCAGATCACAGTGGATATGATTAAGAAGAAAACAGCAACGTCTCCACCAACTAACAAGAAAGAAGGACAAGATTTTTTAGGTGCTGTGGGACTTTGGAGAATGCACATTCCAAATTACAGTCTGATTGTTAACCCTCTCTATCAAATGACCCAGAAGAAGAATGATTTCCAATGGGGCCCTGAGCAATGACAAGCCTTTGAACTAGTCAAGCACCTACTGCTGCTGCTGCTGCTGCCATTGCCGCTGTCTGGGTCAGCATTTTCAGCAGTGGGACTCTTTATTCAGACAAATTAGCTCTCCAAGTTTTGTTTTGTCCCTGTTTTCTGTTGTTTCTGGGATGGAGGAATGATGTTAAACTGTGGAAACTTTGCCACATTGCTTTTGTTTTCCTGAGCCATGTGGTCCAGAACAGGGGGTGCAAGGTGCCATCTTGCATTTGTCTGGGAAAACCATGCTGGGCACTATCTTTGGAGAAAGTTTTTGTTTGTTCGGTGGTGATAACCTTTCTTGTGGGTAGAGCACTCTCCCTTTGTGTCCTCTTTTATCAATATTTGTTGCGGTGTGTTTTGTATTTTCATGTTTTGTTTATATCTATTTTTCATATGCAAGTTCTGTAATGGTTTTTCCCAAGTTCCCCCTGTACTTCTCCCCATCTGGTACAATCTCCCGCCTGGGAAATTCCCTGTTCCACTCTGTTGCAATCTGTTGTCAATCATCTATTGCTCTCCTCCCAGTGCTTGCCCCCCTCCGGGAAGCCTCTCCCCCTCATTCCAGAGACTTCGGAGAGACTCGGTCCCGGATTGGAGCAGGCTGGGGAGTCCCCCACCCCTTGTTTCCTATTTGCTGTCTGTGTGCCATCCCCATTCCCCTGATTGGTTTTCCCTCTTGTGTCCACCCCCTTCCCCTGGTCCCTTATAAGCAATGAGCCTGCCCCTAGCTCTCTCTCTGCCTCTCTGCCTCAGGCTGGGGCCTCGTTCAGGGCCTAGGCCTGGCTCTGGCCTTGGCCCTCTTAGCTCTCTCTCGCTCTCTTCGTCTTCTCTCTCGCCCCCAGCTCGCTCTCTCTCTCCTGGGACGCGTGGCTGCCTGCACCATGGGGTGCATGTGACAATAAACTCTATCTTGCTATGAGGCCTCCTTCTTCTTACCTTCGTCGAGCCTCACTAACAGTCTCGTGTAGCTCCTGAACTACTAAGGAGGTAGTGGCCGGTCTGCTAGCCACTGCCCAACCAGACTTGAAACAATTCCCAGGCAGGGCAGCCGGGATTAGCTGGAAAACCATCTCCAGCGGGCACAGGGAATTATTTCAAATATTGTTGTGTTTATTGAGACTTACCTAGACAGGCTGGATAGATGGGCTGAATCTAAAAATATGAGGTTTAACAAGCCCAAGTGCTAGGTCCTATACTTTGGCCATAACAACCCCTTACAGAGCTACAGGCTGGGGACAGTGTGGCTAGACAGCAGTCAGGAGGAAAGGGACCTGGGGGTGCTGGTCGACGGCCGACTGAACATGAGCCAGCAGTGTGCCCTCATGGCCAAGAAGACCAACGGCATCCTGGCCTGTATCAGGAATAGTGTGGCCAGCAGGAGCAGGGAAGTAATTCTTCCCCTGTACTCGGCACTAGTTAGACCGCACCTTGAATACCGTGTCCAGTTCTGGGCCTCTCAATTTAGGAATGATGTTGAGATGCTGGAGCATGTCCAGAGAAGGGCAACAAGGCTGATGAAGGGTCTTGAACACAAGCCCTATGAAGAATGGCTGAGGGAGCTGGGGCTGTTTAGCCTGGAGAAAAGAAGGCTCAGAGGAGGCCTTATCACTCTCTACAACTACCTGAAAGGAGGTTGTAGCCAGGCAGGGGTCAGCCTCTTCTCCCAGGCAACCAATGACAGGACGAGAGGACACAGCCTTAAGCTGCACTGGAGAAGTTTATGCAAGATATTAGAAAAAAATTCTTCACAGAAAGAGTGGTTTGGCACTGGAATGCGCTGTCCATAGAGTTGGTTGAATCACCGTCCCTGGAGGTGTTTAAAAAGACTTGATGAGGTACTCAGTGCCATGGTTTAGCTGATACAGTAATGTTAGGTCACAGGTTGGACTCGATCTCAAAGGTCTTTTCCAATCTAGTTTATTCTGTGATTCTGTGAGTTTTTCAGTAAAACTGTGATTCCCACTTATGGTCTCTCCTATTATTTCCTCTGCTGTCAGAAGAGGGTGTGGGGGATGCCTTGGGAAGGCTGACCTGAAACAGAGACTGGACAGAGCTAGAGAATAAAGTAGGTAATTATTAAAAGGCCTCCAGGATCCACCCTGGGCAAGACAGGAGCCTGACCAAGGCTGCACCCAGGGTGGACTAAGAATGGTCACAGAAATGGCTGACCAGTCACGAGATCTTACATTTTTATAAGTTTTGGTCCATTCACATATTGGGGTTTAATTGTCCAATTATAGCTCCAGGTTGTGAGGTCCCATCTTTCTTGTTCCTCCTTTCAGTCCACTGTTTATGCTGTTGGGCTGAAAGTTGTCCTTGCTTCCCAGCAGGAAAAGGATTTGTTTTGTCTACCTGCTCTGTGAAGAGAGCTTACTGGCACTTAATATGAGGCTCAGAACTACATCCCTAGGCAGCACAGAATCTGAAAATATGAAAGCTAAAGCTTAAGGCATCAGGAGACGCAGCTTGAGTGTGATTAATTTTGCCACTGGATTTTTAATCAGCACAATGGTGAAGGAGAAGGTGAATTAAGTCAGTTTTCAGAGGTGCAAGCTATCCAGTTGGCCTGGACATAGCTGAATGAGGAAGATGGCCAATACTTTATACTGATTCATGGATGGTGGCAAATGCCTTGTGGGGATGGGGTGGTTGCAGCAATGGAAGCAGAATAACTGGCAGCATAGAGGGAAATCCATCTTGGCTGGTGCGTTGTGGCAAGATACAGATTTTCCTCCTTGGGTGGAGAACCTGGTTGTGAAGGTACCTCACATAGATCCTCATGCACCCAAGAGTTGGGCCACTGAAGAACATCAAAACAACCAATTGGTGGATCAGGCTGCTAAGATTGAAGTGGCTCAGGTGGATTTGGATTGGCAACATAAGGGTGCATTATTTCTTACTCAGTGGACCCATGACACCTTGGGCCATCAAGGAAGAGATGCAACATATAGGTGGGCTTGTTATCCAGGGTTGGACTTAACCCAGGACACTATTGCACAGGTTATCCATGAATGTGAGAAGTGCCAAGTGGTTAAAACCTCTTTGGTATGAATGTTGATGGCTGAAATATAAGTATGGGGAGGCCTGAAAGATTGACTATATCACTGTTGGTTTGAAAGACAGGTGTCTGCCAAGGAAGGCAGGAACCTCCCTTAAAATGGAAAATGTGACCTCCTTCCCTCCAAATCATAACTCCAAAATTATGGGGCTTTCAGGCAAAGATATGGGAAAAGGAATAACAGTTCTTTACTAGTATGTATATGGATAACAAGGCAATCAAACAACAATGGCAGCAACAACAGGCAAAACCAGAAACCCAGTAACAGCCTTCTCTCAGCTGTCAGACACTTTCTCCTTTGGTATAGTTAAGGTCACAGCCAGCAGAGGCACTGTGGCTCCAGGCAGGGCAGGTACCATGATTCTCCACGGCTGCAGGGGGCACTGTGGAGCAAGCTCGGCCACCTCCTCACATGGGTAATGGCAGGCGCACCAGTGGATAAGATAGAAAAGGAGCTTCCTTTACAACCTCACAGGTGCAACCAGTCCCAGGTGCCCCTCCAGATGGCGAAATGGACTGTAGTAGGAACCTCAGAAGCAGCAAACTGGAACAGCAGAGGCGGCCAGCACACTCAGGGTAGCAAACAAAATGTATCAGAAAGGCCACAGCTGTATCAGGAGTCACGGGTTGTCCTGGCAGGCGCAGGGTGCTTAGTTACAGTGTAGCAAAAAACCCGGAGCAGTGGCAGAAAAATGGCAGGGCTGGGCAGCGGCAGCCAGGTTCCCGAACGCAGCTGGGTGAGGCTCCCTCTGAGGGGGGAGGGGCTCGTGGTCCCTGGTTTTTTCCTGAGGCACCTGAGTCAATGGTGAAGGTCCTTTCCAGTGTCGGGAAAATCCACAAATGCCAGAGATTTATGTCCAAAAAGGAGACAGAGGAGTCGTTCGACTTTATTCGAATAAAGAGAGAGAGTCCACTGGGGCACACACCCACAGTTTTCTGTCTCGAAGTTTTGGAGGGCACAGTCCCCTTTTATCCTAACTCCCGGCTGCATGTTGGCCTCTTCCTTTCCCCATTGGCTGAGATACTAGGAAGGTACAGTCTTCCCAAACCGCCTATCCCATATCCCCCCTTGAACCTGTCATTTTGCCCCAAAGATCAGAAACTCTGGCTTGTTTGTAAAGACACAAGCACACATCTTCCCTCACCAGTGAGGTAGGGTGTTAATAGGGTCCCAGTCCAATGGCTGCTCTGATGAGCAGAGCTTCATGCTAGAAGACAGTAGGAGATGAGACTGCAGTGGTGGTTAATTCTTCCCACAGCAACTGCAGCCTGTCTCCCCTTCAACCCTGAGAACGAGAGAGAGAGAGACAGCAACTGAGCCCAGTCTCTGACCCTCCAGCCAAAATCTCGTGGTATCTCTGCCCTTCCTAAGAGAAACCCCTCAGATAAGAGAAGTGCAGCCAGCTGCACTCCTTCCCCCTTCTTCTCCCCCCAGCCAGGTCTATGTCAATGGAATGTTGCGACACCCAGCTACATCTTTTGTTTCCTACTGTAATAAGTAGAATAAATAAATTCGTGTGGGATTAAGCTATTAATAAAAAGATACCCGAGAATGCCTCCAGGATTCCGAAGTTCCCAAACACACCTACTACTGTAACAACAAGACAAAGCCAGAAGATGGCCCGGCCCTTAAGGGTGGACCCTCGCTTCACAGCTCCTCAAACACCAGATACCAATCTTGGTAGAGATCCTGGACAATCAAGATCACCCCTCCCAAGATGAATTCCGGAAAAACTATCAAGCAACCTTTTCATGCAGACAGGACTCTTTTGGAAACACAGCATACCTAGACTTTCAATAGACTTAGCCTTAAGGTAAAAAAACTGTATAAAACCCACGGGCTGAAACATAGCAGTGTGGCAGAATTCGGAGGGTACTTCTGTACCGCCTCTCTGTCCACCCAGCATTCGATCAATGTTGTTTCTTTTTATTGTGGCTTTATTTCGGTGTTGAAATTGTGTTAAATAAATTTTGTTATTTTATTTTGAATTGGCCTCTGACCATTTATAACAGATTTGGTGCCGTGACTCGGATACAATTTGGCTGCGGAGGACTCCCTTTGCACGGGGGGCGCCCTGCCGGTTTTTTCGGCAGCCCGGCAAAGCAGGAAACCCCTTCGCACCTATTGTATTACGAACCCAAAAATTAGATAAAAGTGCCACAATAAAAAGGGAGAAGGCCTGGATCCAGCAGAAAACCCGGGAAAAGACATAGGAGTCTTTTCGGAGCCGCGGCTACTTTTCACTCGTAAAATTTTTTTTTTCTCCGTGCACGAAGATCTCCAAGCAAGAAAATAGCTGTAAGTAATGCTTGGTTGAGTGGGTGATTGAGTGGGTGAGCGAGACGTGGCCTTGCCACGATACAAGGGTAGATCTGTAAGCTCTTGTACCAGGTTTCCCGCAAAGGTTTTTTTTCAGCTAGTGGGGAAGAGAATTAAGGAAAACTCGTTTGCTCATCAAAGCCCAGACTCGGGGAGTCTGGGGGAATCGATCACAAGGAAGCAAAAGGGGAAGGATACGTCCCTCTGGGTTTGGGGAACCGGTAAACCCTTTTGCTACGGGCTAGTAAAAGCCCAGGATGCAAACCGAAGACTTTTTCATCGGACGAACAGACCCCCGGTTCAGCTCACCGGACAGGTAAGTAAGCCGAACGATTCGGGACCCAGTTTGCAATTTGTAACAGTCGGGGAGAAGATTCCTGCTCTTAGCCAGAGCTAAGGCTAAGAAAGAATTTAGCGTTGCGATCCATTACCAAAAAGTAAATTTTTTAAAAAAAAGAGCAAAGAAAGAGTAAACATCAAAAAGAATCAAAGAAAAAGGTGTGCTCCCAGAAAGGGAAAAGGTGCTTTTGAAATCCCACCAGAAGTCCACTGAGATAGATCTTAGAGCAGTAGAGAGAGTGCCCCATTTTGAAAAGTAAGTCTAAGAAAAACTAATTTATTATTGTACCGAAGTTAGAGAGAGTGAAGAGCCCGGTAGACAGTGCCGCTGCCCGCCGCTGCCAGCCGCTGCTAGTGCCGCTGGGGGGGGGCCGCTGAGCCGTCAGGAGCCCCCTGCGCCAAGCCGCGACTGCTGCCGCTGCGTGCCGAGGGCCAGCCCGCGAGGTGTAGGGCCGCCGTCCAGGGCACGCTGGCAGAGAGGGTGGCCGCCATCTGCGCCCGGGCCCTCCTCTGCGCTTGTAAGCCAAGTACAGCGGGGGCCCGCAGACCTTCCGCAGATAGCAGGTCAGGCCGGGCGCGCCGAGCCCGTGCTGCGCCTCCCCCACCCGTGCGCCCCGTCTAGCGCCGCATCCATCCCGCTGCTTCCCGCGGCCAGCACCGCCACCTCCATAAGCTCCTCGTGTCCAGCAGACGATTGTCCTCCTGTTTGCCTTCTCTGTCTCTCTCTGACCCCTTTTCCCAATCCTGCTTCTAGCCCCCCTTCCCCCAAAGAGCCATCCTCTTCCCATTCTCAGTTCCCCCGAGGTGAGAACAGAAACCGAAGAGAAGAAGAGGGGGGGGGGAGAGATTCATATGCAAATGCAGTAGTTTCAGCTTCTCAACCACACCCTGCTAAACCATTTCCACCAGATACTACCGTAGCAACTGCAGAGTCACTCCATCCCGAAGTGTCTAACAGTTTTAGCTACCCTGTTAACTTTTAAAGTTATAAACATAAACAAGTTGTGAATTCTATTCCATGATTCTCTCTCCTATTGTTCAGAGAGCAAGATAAAGAGTAGAACTTGCCGAATGAGCACAGATAAGCTTGAAGCTGCTGTTGCCTTTCTGCTACCCCATATCCCTGTTCGTCGTCCCTGCCCCCGTTCCTATTTCAAAAGTAAGTCGTTAGCAGCAAACCACACAGCGCAGAGTAGCCCAAGATGTCTGCAGTCTCTCTGGCTCCCTGCGACCCCCCCCCCCAGTTCCCAGTTCCTATCCACTAGTCCTGACCAGAAAGAGCTCGCTGGCTAAGACGCCTAACCCAAAATCCTCTATCCTTTATACCTTTTTATGCAATACCTTATCTTCTTTCCACTTCCCTCCAATCCCCATAGAATAGTCTTTACAATTGAATGTTTTATGTTGTTTCCTCTAATTGCAGAGTGTCCCGTTTTCAGTTTTAAGAGTTTTGCCTGTCACGAGAATAAATCCTACAAGAAGCAATTTTCAAACTGTCTCTTAAGAGCGTGTGTTCCAGTAGCATTAGGCTACTGAAACAAGAAAACGCTGTTGAGTTTATGCTGTCCTTAGTTAGGCTTACCAAAGGTGACTGACAACCCTGTTAAGATAATGCCTGAGAAAGTATGAACAGTTTTTAGTTTTTTTAGTTGTAGCCGATGTTCCCTAACAAAGTAGTAGCAGAAGCTACAGATTTTATTTTATTTCACAGCGAAAGCTAAAACCTAAACTAAGAGTGAAAGCCATAGCTGAGAAAAAGCCAGTTGAAGAGAAAAAGAAGATGCTGCCACTAGGCTCAGATCCAAGAAGATGAGGATCTGAAGCTACAAGGCTCAAGAAAAGCCAGCGCTGCAGCCCAAACCGGGGGCTGTAGTAGTCTAGAAAGCCTGTTAGAGTATGTTAAGTGCTTTAAGCCAGTCACGTCGACAAAGCTAACCCCAAAACTTCTATGTGAGCTTAGTGCCAAGAGCCGAGAGCCTAAAAACCACTAAGTTAGCTGCAGAAATGCACTCAAAGTGCCCCTAAATACCCTTTCGTTTACAAAGCAAAGAATCTAAATAGCTTAGCTGTGAGAAGACCTCAGAGTCCTTAAAGCACTAGCCCATGTTTAGTTTCATAAACAGCTTCATTTTAAGTACCTATTATGCGTTTCATTATTCATTTTAAATCTGCAATATTGACCCACTTACCCCATTTGTTATAATTGTTTGTTTTGTTAAGTCACAATTACATATGTCAGTTGTTTGAATCAATTCCTGTTACATTTTGCTTCTTGTCAACCCTATTTGTTGTTTTCTTAGTCCTGCCCTGTGTCATGTAGACATCTCCCTGAGCAAAATATCTAGAGAGCTTCCTCTTTAAAAGTTCTTGAGCGTGTTTCATAAACACCAAAAATGAAATCTGTCTTTTTTTACATTTCTGAATGTTAAATCAGATGAGCAGCTTTCATTATTTACAAGAGTTGCCTTTAGCTGAGCCATGTAAGCTGTAATTCTCTTTTGTTGACATGAGTATAAAAGCACTAACAATGCCCTAGTAGTTAGAAGAGTTCAGATATGCCTTAGCCTTAAACTGCTCTGAGAGATGTTTCAAATTTTTAAACAGTTTTTAAGTAATCATTTTCAGCAGTAGATTAATGCTTCCTATTTTTTCACTAATTACTAATATTGTTCTTACTTTGTGTTATGCAAGAATTGATGCTAAAGATCCCCCCTTTAAAATACATGATTTGTCTAATTGTGCTAAGCTTTAACTAGTTGCCTATCACCCATTCAAAAGAATCCCAGTAGATTTCACTGATTTACCTAAGATACAGCAATTAAGACAGCAGAAAAAGGGTAGACCCACGCTTCAAGAGTGAAGAAGGTAGACTCACAATACACTACTCAGAAATGGAGAGTGACCTCATCACCTAGAGAGCTGAAAGTCAGGTTGCAACAACACCGATGAATGAAAGAGATCAGATAAAGTGTGAAAGACCAGATTGTGAATGTTTTCCCTTTGTTCACTTCAAGTGTGTATATTGTAAATTGATTTGGGTTGTTCACTGTAGAGGGGGGCGTAGGCCAAAAGGATTATGTACCAACTGTTTAGAAAAAGAACAAGAAGAGACTAGCTATTTCTTAGTAATTGCCACTAACTTGGGTCTGCTGGAGTTGGATTCTCCAGAATGGTATTATATATATGAAAAGGGGACAAAAGGGCAATTGGACGCTAAAGTTGAAGTGCTCAAAGTCGAGTGCAGAAAGACAATCAAAGTACCTTGCTGGTCCGATACAATCAAGTTGTCCCGGTGGAGTGCCTTTAAAAGAAGGTTTGCAGTTCGGACTGACAGGACTCCAGAAGCATATGCCTGCTGCCGAGAAGATGGATTACCCCGCCACGGGCTGCAACCCCGTAGGCGAAGGGAAAGGCAGAGGCATGTTGTGATGGAAAGTCCTCATAGTCCTGAGCCGAGAGACAGGGGGACCCCCCCCCAAGAGCCCACAGAAGCTGACCCTCAAGAAGAAATGTGAACTATAGTTAAACATAGCACCAGAGGGAACCTGAAGTATCAAGAGCATTATGATTGTCCCAAAGATAAGGGAAAAGGGTATTATTTCTTTTATGACACTCAATACTAAATTTTGTAAATCAGAAAAAGGGGTAGAATGCCACGACTCAAAAGCAATTACTAAAGAAGGGCAATCCAACACACACGAATTTATTTGGGTAAATAAAAAGGTGAGAGACTGTAATAAGTAGAATAAATAAATTCGTGTGGGATTAAGCTATTAATAAAAAGATACCCGAGAATGCCTCCAGGATTCCGAAGTTCCCAAACACACCTACTACTGTAACAACAAGACAAAGCCAGAAGATGGCCCGGCCCTTAAGGGTGGACCCTCGCTTCACAGCTCCTCAAACACCAGATACCAATCTTGGTAGAGATCCTGGACAATCAAGATCACCCCTCCCAAGATGAATTCCGGAAAAACTATCAAGCAACCTTTTCATGCAGACAGGACTCTTTTGGAAACACAGCATACCTAGACTTTCAATAAACTTAGCCTTAAGGTAAAAAAACTGTATAAAACCCACGGGCTGAAACATAGCAGTGTGGCAGAATTCGGAGGGTACTTTTGTACCGCCTCTCTGTCCACCCAGCATTCGATCAATGTTGTTGAGATAAACAAAGTTACTTTGTTGCAAATGAAGTCATTGTTAGCCCAGGACTCCTTGTTAAATGTGTCACCCCCACCCTGTTAATCGCCTCTTTTGTTCTTTCTGCTATACCTTCCAACCGAGCCGAACCCCCTGGCTACCCCTGGTTACCCACATAGCAACCAAAGAAGCCAAGAGGAGGAGAAATCCAGCAGACATGCAAATAGGAGAGATGCAGTGCCAGCTGGGAAAAGAAATTATTACTCCGGACCAGAAAAACATTATTAGACCGAGCCACCAAGACACATGGATGGACCATGCAAAGAGTGAGGCTGCCTCCTCCCAAAGCTGAGCGGTTTTCACCCCTCACCCTGATTCTCAGAGACGTTGCCCAGAGAAGGACTCCCCTAGAATTTCAGAGCCAACCAAGCCTTCGGGACAGGACGGGGCGGCCGTGAGGACCCTGAGCCTGACCTGCCTGCATTCCGAGTGAATGAGGCTGCTGCACACCTCCCTTCCGAGTTGCTTCTGAGAGCAGCCTGCAGTCGAGTGGACGAAGTTGCTGAACACCTCAGCCTCCGAGATACTTCTGGGAGCAGCGGCGGCGTGTGTTCGACCCGTCGGGCCCCCACCCTGAGCTGATCACAATAAAGGCTTTTAAAAGGAGAAAAATCTCCTGCCCTATTTATAACAGCTGGGGGCTCGTCCGGGATCACCACGCCTGAAGAGGACCCCCGGAGACGACGGCTGCCTGCTTCGAGGGACCCTCAGGAATCGCTGGTGACCTGGACCTGGATCAGCAGTGACAGATTGGTGAGATAAATTGGTGACGGGAGGACCCCCGGAGACGACGGCTGCCTGCTTCGAGGGACCCTCAGGAATCGCTGGTGACCTGGACCTAGATCAGCAAAAGAGCAGCGACAGATTGGTGAGATAAAGGGAGCGAGGTGTGAGTAGGACAGGGGGCCGGCAGCTCAGATCCCCAGAGCAAGAGAGAGGTGTGAGTGGGACAGGGGGCCGGCAGCTCAGATCCCCAGAGCAAGAGTGAAGTGTGAGTGGGACAGGGGGCCGGCAGCTCAGATCCCCAGAGCAAGAGTGAAGTGTGAATGGGACAGGGGGCCGGCAGCTCAGATCCCCAGAGCAAGAGTGAAGTGTGAGTGGGACAGGGGCTGGCAGCTCAGATCCCCAGAGCAAGAGTGACTGTGAGTGGGACAGGGGGCCGGCAGCTCAGATCCCCAGAGCAAGAGTGACTGTGAGTGGGACAGGGGGCCGGCAGCTCAGATCCCCAGAGCAAGACTGAAGTGTGAATGGGACAGGGGGCCGGCAGCTCAGATCCCCAGAGCAAGAGTGAAGTGTGAGTGGGACAGGGGCTGGCAGCTCAGATCCCCAGAGCAAGAGTGAAGTGTGAATGGGACAGGGGGCCGGCAGCTCAGATCCCCAGAGCAAGAGTGAAGTGTGAGTGGGACAGGGGGCCGGCAGCTCAGATCCCCAGAGCAAGAGTGAAGTGTGAGTGGGACAGGGGGCCGGCAGCTCAGATCCCCAGAGCAAGAGTGAAGTGTGAATGGGACAGGGGGCCGGCAGCTCAGATCCCCAGAGCAAGAGTGACTGTGAGTGGGACAGGGGCTGGCAGCTCAGATCCCCAGAGCAAGAGTGACTGTGAGTGGGACAGGGGGCCGGCAGCTCAGATCCCCAGAGCAAGAGTGACTGTGAGTGGGACAGGGGGCCGGCAGCTCAGATCCCCAGAGCAAGAGTGAAGTGTGAGTGGGACAGGGGGCCGGCAGTTCGGATCCCCGAGGCAAGAGTAAGGTGTGACTGAGGCAAAAAGCCAGCAGCTCAGATCCTCAGGGCAAGTGTCGACCCCCCTTATTGCACCAAGGTTCTAGACTCCCATAAGGGGGCTGGCTGGGAACAAAGAGAAGTGTAAGAAAACTGTGAGTGAGGGGTCTCCCAGAGTATAAGGCAGACCCCCCTCCCCTGCTAGAAGGTAGCAGAACAATAAAGTGCAGGCACTGGTCGGGGGTATCCCCAAGTGTAGACACGCTTTCCGGGTGCCAGCGCAGGCACTGGTTGGGGGTGTCCCCAAGTGTGGATACGCTTTCCGGGTGCCAGCGCAGGCATTGGTCGGGGGTGTCCCCAAGTGTGGATACGCTTTCCGGGTGCCAGCGCAGGCACTGGTCGGGGGTATCCCCAAGTGTAGACACGCTTTCCGGGTGCCAGCGCAGGCACTGGTCGGGGGTGTCCCCAAGTGTAGACACGCTTTCCGGGTGCCAGCGCAGGCACTGGTCGGGGGTGTCCCCAAGTGTGGATACGCTTTCCGGGTGCCAGCGCAGGCATTGGTCGGGGGTGTCCCCAAGTGTGGATACGCTTTCCGGGTGCCAGCGCAGGCACTGGTCGGGGGTGTCCCCAAGTGTGGATACGCTTTCCGGGTGCCAGCGCAGGCACTGGTCGGGGGTATCCCCAAGTGTAGACACGCTTTCCGGGTGCCAGCGCAGGCACTGGTCGGGGGTGTCCCCAAGTGTGGATACGCTTTCCGGGTGCCAGCGCAGGCACTGGTCGGGGGTGTCCCCAAGTGTAGACACGCTTTCCGGGTGCCAGCGCAGGCACTGGTCGGGGGTGTCCCCAAGTGTAGACACGCTTTCCGGGTGCCAGCGCAGGCACTGGTCGGGGGTGTCCCCATGTGTGGATACGCTTTCCGGGTGCCAGCGCAGGCATTGGTCGGGGGTGTCCCCAAGTGTGGATACGCTTTCCGGGTGCCAGCGCAGGCACTGGTCGGGGGTGTCCCCAAGTGTGGATACGCTTTCCGGGTGCCACTACTTTTAACCCTAAGAGATTTCAGAATTTGAGTTGCTCATCTGTTAATTTGCGTAGTTGAGTCTCTATTTGGGTAGGGGCACCTTCGTAGTTTAATTTAGAGCCTAAGCTATGGGAAATTACATAAGCAAAAGCGCAAGTACAAGTGAAAACGAAGAGAAGAGGGTTAAGAATATTCCTTCCAATAGTCCCGTGGGAAGGTTACTAGCTAAATGGGACATTTGGGAAGTGACTAAAGAATTAGACAAAGAAAAGATCGTGCACTTTTGTGTAGAGGTTTGGCCAGAATTAGATTTACAGGTAGAATGGCCTTGGGTAGGAACACAGGATAGATGGATGTGTAGACAGTTGAATGAATATTTGAAAGCAAGGGAAGACCCTGATTTAGAAGAATTAGAGTATGCTGCTTGCTGGCTAAAGAACGCTAGAAGAGACAAGGGGATGAAGGTCTGTAAACTACAAGAGAAAAACCACAGAATTGAAGGAGAAAATGAAAATTATGAGAAGTGCTCTCCCCTAATTAACCAAACTTCCGCAGCAATTGCTGTAACTCCAGCTACCATTCCTCTACCACCTGAACCTAACACTCCTATCTCAAGCTGTCCAAGTCCCCTACCTCCTATGCTTCCAACCACTCCCTTAACCCCATCACTAGTCTCCCCAGTTCTGTCTTCCATGACCTCTGCAACCAACTCAGTCCCTTCTCCTTCATCCACCACTGTCCCTATACCTTCTCCCAACTGCGAGTTGAGTCTATCCCCGTCTAACTCAAGTTCCTCCCCATGCAACCATCAAACCCCTACAACCTGCACTCCTGATATATCCAATAACCTGTACCACAACACAGAGTCAAAGATAACAGGAGTAGAGAAGTTATATCCTCTTCGGGAAGTCCCAATGGGAGGGATAGCCGGAGGGGTAGGATTTGTGAATGCTCCACTGACATCAACAGAAGTGAGGGGGTTCAAAAACGATCTAAGAAATCTAGTAAAGGACCCTGTAGGCATATCAAACCAGGTAGACCAATTTTTAAAGCCAAATATTTATACTTAGAGTGAATTGAATTTGATTCTAAATATACTGTTTTCTGCAGAAGAAGTAAGAATAATAAGAGTATAATTCATGAGAATCTAGTATGACCAGCTCTAGAAGCCTTGCAGCAGCTGGCCAGAGTAGCTGTAGTCTGTAGAGGGACATCAGAAGAGCAATACTCTAGAAGTAAGAAGACATCAGCTAGCCGACAAAGCAGGGCCTAGACCTAGTGTTACAGTGAAAATCCACAAGCTAAGAGAAGCATCTGGAGAAGGGAGAGCCCATCTTTAGTGCCAGAGAGATGAGAGCAATTAGGGAGTTGGGATTACACCCAGAGGAGGCAGGGAAGTAGTTGACCCTTGATGAGCGTCAGTTTCTAAATGGACCATTAGCCAGGAAAATACCCGCCGAGCTACACAAGTCAGCACACTGGGGTATGCAAAGACTATGTGATCATTTCTTAAGAGAGAATTTATGCTTAAGAGTGTATAGTTTAGCTAAAACTATCACTAAGAGGTGTTTAATTTGTCAAAAAGTGATGAAGAAAGCTGAACCGAGAAAGAGAGAATTAGCTCAAAGACCATTCCAAAGTATACAAATAGACTTTACAGAAATGCCCTCACTGCAGAGCTACGAACACCTTTTAGTCATAGCTGACCACTTGACCCACTGAGTAGAAGCTTTTCCTACTAAAAACAAAACAAAACAAAAAAAAAAAATCAAATAACCTCATAGACGTAATAAATTAGAAATACTAAAAGAAAGAATTAATTTGTAAACTTAGTAGAAAGAATTAAACATAACCAATTGTTAAGTATGGGAGAACACTCGAACAACAGACCTCTGGCCATGGGAAGGAAGCAGCTTAAGATCATTAGAGCTATTCAAGTAGAGACAAAGTAAGCCAGAACTTCCATCCATAAAGATGAGAAAGCAAGAGCAATAGAACTTAAAGACTAAAGTAATAAGTAAAGAACTTATCTTGTAGAGAAGAAAAAGATTTAACACACCAGTAAAGAATATAGCCTACGAGCGTTACCTAGCGATTAAAGACACAGTAACCAGATAGATTCCTAGAGAAGAAATTTATATCAAGTTCCAAAAGTTAAGATCTATGCTCAAGATCTCAAGGTAGCAAATTGATGCGGGTCTAAACCCGATCAAAGAATTAGAGGGGGGATTGAGATAAACAAAGTTACTTTGTTGCAAATGAAGTCATTGTTAGCCCAGGACTCCTTGTTAAATGTGTCACCCCCACCCTGTTAATCGCCTCTTTTGTTCTTTCTGCTATACCTTCCAACCGAGCCGAACCCCCTGGCTACCCCTGGTTACCCACATAGCAACCAAAGAAGTCAAGAGGAGGAGAAATCCAGCAGACATGCAAATAGGAGAGATGCAGTGCCAGCTGGGAAAAGAAATTATTACTCCGGACCAGAAAAACATTATTAGACCGAGCCACCAAGACACATGGATGGACCATGCAAAGAGTGAGGCTGCCTCCTCCCAAAGCTGAGCGGTTTTCACCCCTCACCCTGATTCTCAGAGACGTTGCCCAGAGAAGGACTCCCCTAGAATTTCAGAGCCAACCAAGCCTTCGGGACAGGACGGGGCGGCCGTGAGGACCCTGAGCCTGACCTGCCTGCATTCCGAGTGAATGAGGCTGCTGCACACCTCCCTTCCGAGTTGCTTCTGAGAGCAGCCTGCAGTCGAGTGGACGAAGTTGCTGAACACCTCAGCCTCCGAGATACTTCTGGGAGCAGCGGCGGCGTGTGTTCGACCCGTCGGGCCCCCACCCTGAGCTGATCACAATAAAGGCTTTTAAAAGGAGAAAAATCTCCTGCCCTATTTATAACAGTTGTTTCTTTTTATTGTGGCTTTATTTCGGTGTTGAAATTGTGTTAAATAAATTTTGTTATTTTATTTTGAATTGGCCTCTGACCATTTATAACACTACTTGCCCCCATTTGTCTCTCAGGAAACGCTGTCGTCCTTGTCCCCCCCCTCCCCCCGTCCTGTCCCTCCCCCCCCCTCCCCCCCCTTTTCCTTCTTCCAGGTTACAGATGGGAGAAAATTCACTGAAAAAAACAAACCCAGAACAATCACACTCCCTCAAACCCATTATAGCAAGCTTTCAATGGTGGAAGAAACCACTGGATGCCTGGAAACATATCCTGTGTCCCATGCCTGTCGTGACTGAGTGTTTTAATGTCGCTTTAAGAATAACCAGCAAAGATATTGGCAAAAGCAGATTTAATATAAAAGTGAAATAGTGACAAAGCTCATCGTCAAGGTTCACGCTATTACTTACTAGATGGTTAAAGCACACAGATGTTATGAATATATATTATTGGCTTTTCACAAATATTAAAATGAATGTTATATATATAATGTTGGAATAACTTTGCTGTATGAATATAGTTTTTTTTTTTGCTGTTAACAAAACTTAGAAATAGTAGTGTGATAAATATATATATCTTAGGCCATAGCAAAATATTAAAATGGAGACTATGTGATGTTAAAATGCTTTTATTCATGTAACTAACTCAGAGAATGGTGAAGGCAATTAGGTGATTCCTCACATTTGTGGATTATCTTATCTGGATGAAGATAACAGTGACAGAAACCAGAACCCCAAAGGAAAAATTTATTGACTCTCCATTATCAGGGAGAGTAAAAACAACAGGATGGAACCACGAGAAGAAATAAAATATATTGATTTTATCTACCAAATGGCATGAAGACAAGTCAAAGGTTAAAACCAAGCAAAAGAACATCTAAACTCAAAGGAATGTTTGAATAATGCATAATAAGATAAACAAAGCAATTTTGTTGCAAATGAAGTCTTGCCAGTTCAATGCTCCTTGTTAAATGTTCACCCCCTTTCTTAATCACCGGTCCATTTACCTTCTTTTGTTCTCCTTCTGCTGCACCTTCGAGCAGAGCCCCGTAGCTACCCCAACACCCAACATAGCAACCAAAAAGCTAGGGGAGGGGAGATCCAGCAGACATGCAAATAGAAGTGATGCAGTGCCAGCTGGAAGAAGAAATTAAAAAAGAGATTGCTCCAGAGCAGAAAAACGTTATTAGACAGAACCACCAAGTCACATGGATAGACCATGCAAGGAGTGAGACTGCCTTCTCCCAAAGTTGAGAGGTTTTCGCCCCCTCACCCTGACTCTTGGAGACATTGCCCAGAGAGGGACCCCCTAGAATTTCAGAGCCAACCAAGCCTTCGGGATTGGCCGTGAGAACCGTCAACCTGACCCTGCCTGCACTCCAGTGTACGAAGCTGCTGCACACCTCAACCTCTGAGTTGCTTCTGGGAGCAGAGGCGGCATGTGCTCAACCCGTCAGGCCCCCACCCTGAGTTGACCATAATAAAGGCTTTTAAAAGGAGAAAAATGTCTTGCCCTGTTTATAACACATAATGGTCTATGAATATGCAACAGGCTGAGGTATTTAAAGAGTGTTTCCAAGATAGTAAGGGTGCTCTTGGCTGAATGCCAAGCACCCGCCTCTAATTTTTTTATCCCTTTGTTTTATTTCTGTCTTCTATTGTCTTTTTATTAAACTTTTAAAATTTTACCAAGAAAGTGAACCTCGTTTTTCACACAGAGGAAAAGCAAACAAAAATCTAAAATCAATCAATCGACAACTGAAGAGAAACAAAGACTCCACAACCAAAGATTATGAAGTAGGTATGCTTTACTTGGTGCCCAGACACATGGGCGATAGCTCCACCAAAGATGTGTGTCCTGAACAGAGCAGGCACTCTGTTCAAATACACCTAAACTTATACCTATTTATGAAAGTTTCAACATCGCCTATGTATATTCAGAATCTATCCCCGCCTACTCTCGCTTTGTATGTTAATCAGCGTTTTGTGGTCTGTGTTTGCGCATTGTCTCCTGGTGGTTTTGAGCAGGGGTCACTGGATGAAGTAAAATAGTCTTTGTCAAGTGTCCGCTGGATGAACTTGGTCTTTGCACAGGCTCCTTTGGTCTCTCGCTGTCCTCCAAGGCTCCTGGGCATAGTCTAAACTACAAATCCATTTTTTTCCAGTTTCGGTTTTTTTTGAGCACTGGTTTCTGCTTATCAGTCTTAAACAAATGGGCAAGTTTCTGTTTTTGTATGGCGAAGGACTATCTGTTTTAAACACACTTGATTACACAGCAAATTATAATCTGTTTAAATTTAGTTAGAATTTCCCTATATGAGTCTCCCCTTTTTCTATACCATAGGCAAATTCTTTTGCCTTTTAGGCAATACTGGGATACTTTTTATTGCATTTTCATGTGCTTCAAGCATTGCGATTATTTCATTCATATACTTTATTATTTTAACAATTCAAAAAAGCATAAACAATAATAAAGCAAAACTTATACAAACTAGAATCAAAAGCACTATTATAGGATGACACAACATGTTTAACATCCCAGTGGCGGTAGGGGGCCAGCCAAAGAGTACATCCCACCAATGGTGAGTTGTGTCATCCTTTACTTGTTTTAAAACTTTCCCTATCTCTTCAGCATCATGGTGGACTGTGATTAAATTTTTCTTTCTAGTCTCCTTTACCTCTTTGAGAATCTTCTCTAGATCTTCATGTCTTAATAATTGTTCTACTAGAGTAAGGTTCATCCCAATGGATGTGGGTAATATCTCCTGAACTGTAGTAAAATAAATTTTACATATTGGTATGAAAAAACTGGTGCTTGATAAGAAAAATTGCACCAGTCTATTTTGACAAAATTGCAGATACAAAGATTAGAATGGTTATTGTTCATAGCCAAATTATCTATCACTATGGTGGGGCATGCTGTTCTTAGACATACACAGCCTTGGCCTATATACACAAGCATAGTTGTCTGGTTAACCAAATGAACCTCAAAATGACAGATATTCTGTTCAGTATCTGAGCAAAAGTCTTGTTCATTTATTGTGTTGCTTTCCCAAATGAATCCTAGTTATTCCCTTGCAATACAAGACTCTATATTTACAGTTCACCACTTCCCCTCAGTCTTTTGTGCCCAAGTTCTATATTCAGAAGGATATAACACAGCTTTGCCATGGTTCGATCCTAAGGCAATGATGGGGTGGATCATGTGTATTGAGGCATTATGTACAGTCAACATGAAAGCAGTCACTGTGCTAGTGACAGGCTCATAAGTGAAATTTACTAAAGTCCATCAGGATTGAAGCTCTCTCTCTAACTCAGTAACATTGTCCCAAACAACCCTTTCAGACCTCAGTGGGGAAGGTGCCCTCCCCTCCCTCTCATATAATTGAGGCAGCCACTGATTGCATTCATAGTTGTGCCTGTACACAGCTAAGGGCTAAGGAAATGTTGTCTTGAACTGTATCTAGTGCAATTATTGTTAATTCATGATCCTGTTCCTCTGTATTTTCCCACCCTGGCAATACTTTAGATAATTTCCATTGACTAGTGCCTAGTGCTAGTAAGGAAGACTGTAGAGGATTTTGTAGTTTAACTAGATTGCCACCTGTCACAGCTAATCTGTTCATTAGTACTTCTGAATCTATTGCATTTAAAACCCCCAGTCCTGTTCCCAGTGCCCCTGTAAGGTCTCTCTTCCTTTGAGTTGTGTGGGGCATAAGTTTCCGTAGCCAATTAGTCCATTCCATGAAAGAAATCTTAAGGAACAGAGCACATTCTGACCGGATGTTAGAAGTATTTACCTGCATTGCCATTTCAACTTGTTTCAGGGACCATTCTGGGTTAATCAATAATTTTTGAATTCTTGTATTTTTAATGGCATATAGCCCTATTTTTGTAATTGCGGGTTGGAGCTCCTCATGTTGGGGCTTTTCTTTATTTGTTATATTTTTATCAAGATCCTTGTTTTCAGTTAAACAAATTTGTGTTATTGTATAGAAACTGTGTTGCCCCTTGTTCTCTGCTTTCAATGAGATTTCAGAAACCTTAAAGGTAATTAAGCATTTACTGCCAATTTCTGTTGAACGTATGAGCCTATATTTTGTCGTATTGTACAACGCTCTCCCTGACCAGTTTGTTGCGTTCCCAGTAACAATCATACTTATAGACCCATACAAGTCATCCCACAACTTACTAACAGTCGTGGTGCCATTGCAGGTGCTTGTGGGTATTACATTTTTTGTTTCTTCCGTATTCTCATATCTTTTGATTAAAATTAGGATTGTGAAAAGAGTAACTTTCTTGGATGTACTTGCATGACTTTCCAGGAAGACTGTGGAGCCTTTTTGATTCTAGTGTGATGTATCCATGATGCTTGTTCCTTGATCTTGACTGCTGTGAATGAAGTGAGGAGCACTTGGAATGGTCCCTCTCACTATGGTTCCAGAGTTTTTTCTGCAAGAGACTTTTCATATACATAATATCCAGGTTGTATGTTATGCACAGGCCCATCTAAACCCCTACTTCGAGTCCCAAGTACATGTTTCTGAATTTTGCTGAGTTGTTTGCCTAATGCCACCATGTAGGAGGTCAATTTCATCCCCATCTTGTGTGGACATCCCTTTTTGTATTCCATAGGGTCTCCCATACAAGATTTCAAAAGGGCTCAATCTTTCTTTTACCTTTGGCTTGGTTTGTATGTGCAAGAGTGCTAGAGGAAGAGACTGAGGCCAGGCCAAGTTAGCTTCCTGTCCTAATCTCACAATCTGCTGTTTGATCAAGTGGTTCATCTTTTCTACTTGGTCACTTGACTGAGGACAATATGGGGTATGAAGTTGCCAATCAATACCCAAATGGTGGCTGATTTGCTGTACTACTTTTGAGAGAAAATGTGGTCCTCTGTCAGAGGACATAGTTGCTGGAACTCCAAAGTGTGGTATTATCTCTTGTATTAGTATTCTGGTTACCTCCCGAGCTTTGGCTGTTCTGGTAGGGAATGCTTCTGGCCAACCTGAAAAGGTATCAGTTAGTACCAGCAGATATCTGTACCTCCCTTTTCTTGGGAGTTCCGTAAAATCAATCTGTCACTGGTGCCCAGGCCCATTGCCTTTCCCAGTTTGGCCCAATTTTGGTTTAGGGGTATTTTTGGGATTAGTCTGGAGGCAAAGATGACATTGCTGAGTCACCTGTTTTACAGTGGCGTATAAGTTTCTAGCTACAATTCTTCCAAGTAGGTGATTGTATAGGGCTTATGCCCCCCAGTGCCTTTTCTTATGTTCTTCCCTGACCACGGACCATATTAGATAGGAGGGAATGATCAGTTCCCCTTGTGGGGTGAGAGCTCACCCTCTTTCATTATATGACCTGTCTAGGTCTTCAATGAGTCTTTGATCCTGTTTGGTATAGTTTGGCTCATCTTCTAGGGAAATTTGCCCATCAGGGATCAAAGCTCCCTCTGTTTTTGCTGTGATGGTTCTGGCTTCTTTTTCTCTGCCAGAGTCAGGATTAACACATGGGAGTCGCAGTTCATGTTCGGACTTGGATGTTTATTAATTCTTATCTATTTACAGACTCACGAGACCTGAGCTCTAACTAGCAAGTTAGAGAACAAAGGTAAAATGGAATGCTTTTAACTCTTTCCAAGGTTATTTAAGTGATAATCACCCAATAACAAGATGACACCTATATTATTTATACTTTTGACCCAATAATGACCACCCAAGGCCCGCAATGCAGACCTTTTTCACCCCATTACAGAAAACCACCCAAACCCATGAAGAAGAAGGTGAAGAAGGACCCAGACAACACCCAAAGCCCTCCATCTTGACTCACATGTATTACTATATACTAAAATCCTAAATCTAAGTTTTTCACCCTGTGAGATCACACAATACTATTCAAAATACACACCCACAACCCCAGTGCTATCACTCAGTCTCGGGAGCCTGTTCCAAGGCCTCAAGTCAAATGTGGTGCTTGCTTGAGGGTCAGCACCTTTCAACACAGAAAGCCTGAAATTTTCAGCATCTAGGGTTCCAACATTTACCTCTCATTTGACTGCCTGTTTTCCCTCTCTGTCCACCAGCTCATTTCCTTTTTCCAATTCCAAGCTTACTTTCTGGTATGCCTTGATATGTATAATTGCCACCTTCTCAGGGAGTTGGACTGCCTTCAACAGTTTCAGGATCTCTTCTGCATGTTTAATGTTTTTGCCCTGTGAATTTAATAATCCTCTTTGCTTCCAGATTGCTCCATGTGCATGTGCGACTCCAGAGGCATATTTTGAGTCTGTATAGATATTCAGTTTTGCCTTGGGCCAGTTCTAAGGAGCCTGTTAGAGCAATTATCTCTACCTTTTGTGCAGAGGTGTTGATGGGCAAAGGTCCTGACTCTATTATTTCCTGACTGGTGGTGATGGTGTACCCAGCGTGTCTTTTACCGCTTAGGACATGACTGCTTCCATCTGTGAACCAGTTTTCCGTGTTCTCTATAGGGCTATCTTTCAAGTCCAGACAGCTCGAATACGTTGCTTCGATGGTTTCTAGACAGTCATGATGCACTGGTTTCCCTGTATTTCTACTGAGGAAAGAGGCTGGATTGGCAATGTTAGTTACTACAATTTCTACATCATCTTGCTCTACCACTGTAGCCTGATATCTCAAAAATCTTTGTGGGGAAAGCCAATGCCCACCTTTCATCTCTAGTACTGCAGATACTGAATGGGATACTAACACAGTCATTTTCTGGCCCAGGGGAAATTTTCGGGCCTCCTGGATGTTTAGTACTGTAATAAGTATAATAGATAAATTCGTGTATGTAATATTGTATTATGGATTTGAGCTACTAATAAGAAGCTACGAAGGGTGTCTCCAAGATTCCAAAGTTCCAAAACATATTTACAACTGAAACGACAAAGCAGAGCAAGAAGATGGCCCATCCATCAAGGGTGGACCCTCACTTCACAGCTCTTCAACATCCGATACCGATCTTGGTGGAGATCCTGGATGATCAGATCACCCCTCCCAAGACAAATTCCGGAAAAACTATTAAGTAATCTTTTCATGCAGACGGGACTCCTTTGGAAAATTGAGAAACACAGCATACCTAGACTTTCAATAGACTTGGCCTTAGGGTAAAAAAACTGTATAAAACCCACAGGCTGAAACCTAGCAGTGTGGCAGAATTCGGAGGGTACCCTTGTACCGCCACTCTGTCCACCCAACTTTCGATCGATTGTTGTCCTGTTTTTATTGTGGCTTTAATTCGGTGTTGGAAATTTTGCTAATAAACCCTGTTATTTTTGAATTGGCTTCTAATCATTTATAACAGATTTGGTGCCGTGACTCGGATACAATTTGGCTGCGGAGGAATCTCTTTGCACGGGGGGCGCCCTGCCGGTTTTTCAGCGGCCCGGCAAAGCAGGAAGCTCCTTTGCACTGATTGTATCACGAACCCAAAAATTAGATAAAAGCGCCACAATAAAAAGGGAAAGGTCCTGGATCCAAGGAATAGCAGAGAACTCGGGAAAAGACCAGGAAAGGTCTTTTCGGAGCCGCGGCAACAATTTTTCACTCGTAAAATATTCTCCGTGCAAGAAGATCTCCAAGCAGGAAAATTGCTGTAAGTACTGCCTGGTTGAGTGGGTGTGATTGAGTGGGTGAATGAGACGTGGCCTGGCCACGACATGAGAGTGGACCTGAAAAGCCGCAGTTCCAAATTTCCCGCGAGGGGTTTGGTCGGCTGACGGGGAAGCGAATCGGGAAAGTTCGTTCACTCATCAAAACCCAGACTCAGGGGAGTTTGGGGAATCAATCACAAGGAAGCAAAAAGGGGAAGGATACGTTCCTTTTGGGTTCGGGGAAACTGGTAAACCCTTTTTTGCTATGGGCTGGTAAGAGCCCAGGACGCAAACCGAAGATTCTTTCATCGGACGAACAGACTCCCGGTTCAGCTCACCAGACAGGGTAAGTAAGCCAAACATTCGGGACCCAGTTTGCGATTTAAAACAGTCTGGGAGAGGATCCCTGCTCTTAGCCAGAGCTAAGAAAGAATTTAGCATTTTGATCCATTACCAAAAGGTAAAGAAGTTTTTTTTAAAGTGGAGCAAGGAAAGAGTAAAACATCAGAAAAGATCTAAGAAAAAATGCGCCCTCAGAAGAGAAAAAGGTGCTCCTTAAAGAAAGTCAGCTGAGATAGATCTTAGAGCACTAGAGAGAGTGCCCCATTTTGAAAAGTAAGTCCAAGGAAAACTAATTTATTATTGTACCGAAGTTGGGGAGGGTGAAGAGAAGAGCCCAGTAGACAGTGCCGCTGCCCGCTGCTGCCAGCCGCTGCTAGTGCCGCTGTGGGGGGGGGCCGCTGGGCCTTCAGGAGCCCCCCGCGCCAAGCCGCGACTGCTGCTGCTGTGTGCCGAGAGCCAACCCGCGGGGTGCGGGGCCGCCGTCCAGGGCACGCTGGCAGAGAGGGGGGCCGCCATCTGCGCCCGGGCCCTCCTCCGCGCCTGTAAGCCAAGTACGGCAAGGGCCCGCAGACCTTCCGCAGATGGCAGATCAGGCCGGGCATTCCGAGCCCGTGCTGCGCCTCCCCCACCCATGCGCCCCGTCTAGCGCCGCATCCATCCCGCTGCTTCCCGCGGCCGGCCCCGCCACCTCCATAGCCTCCTCGTGTCCAGCGGAGGATTGTCCTCCTGCTTGCCTTCTCTGTCTCTCTCTGACCCCTTTTCCCAATCCTGCTTCTAGCCCCCTCCCTTCCCCCAAAGAGCCATCCTCTTCCCATTCTCAGTTCCCCCGAGGTGAGAACAGAAACCGAGGAGAAGAAGAGGTGGGGGAGAGATCTGAGAAAATCTTTCCCTTAGAATTCTCCCTTCCAGGTCCCCAGCTTTCCCCATCCCCCAAGAAACCCCCACCCCACTCTCAGCTGTACTCATATGCAAATGCAGTCGTTCCAGCTTCTCAACCACACCCTGCCAAACCATTTCCACCAGATACTACTGTAGCAACTGCAGAGTCACTCCACTGTCACCCTACCCCACCTCCATCCCGAAGTGTCTAACAGTTTTAGCTACCCTGTTAACTTTTAATGTTAATGTATGTTTACTTCATAAACATAAACAAGTTGTGAATTCTATTCCATGATTCTCTCTCCTATTGTTCAGAGAGCAAGATAAAGAGTAGAACTTGCCGAATGAGCACAGATAAGCTTGAAGCTGCTGTTGCCTTTCCGCTACCCCATATCCCTGTTCGTCGTCCCTGCCCCCTGTTCCTATTTCAAAAGTGAGTCGTTAGCAGCAAACCACACCGCGCAGAGTAGCCCAGGACGTCTGCAGTCTCTCTGGCTCCCTGCGACCCCCCCAGTTCCCAGTTCCTATCCACTAGTCCTGACCAGAAAGAGCTCGCTGGCAAAGACGCCTAACCCAAAATCCTCTATCCTTTATACCTTTTTATGCAATACCTTATCTTCTTTCCACTTCCCTCCAATCCCCATAGAATAGTTTTTACAATTGAATGTTTTATGTTGTTTCCTCTAATTTAAGTGTGTGTTCATATTGCAGATTGTCCCATTTTCAGTTTTGGGAGTTTTGCCTGTCACGAGGATAAATCCTACAAGAGGCAATTTTCAAACTGTCTCTTAAGAGCGTGTGTTCCAGTGGCATCAGGCTACTGAAACAAGAAAACGCTGTTGGGTTTATGCTGTCCTTGGTTAGGCTTACCAAAGGTGACTGACAACCCTGTTAGGATAGTGCCTGAGAAAGTATGAATGGTTTTTAGTTTTTTTTAGTTGTAGCCGATGTTCCCTAACAAGGTAGTAGCAGAAGCTACAAGTTTTATTTTATTTTACAGCGAGGGCTAAAACCTAAACTGGGGGTGAAAGCCATAGCTGGGAAAAGCCAGTTGGGGGGAAAAAGAAGATGCTGCCGCTGGGCTCAGATCCAGGAAGATGAGGATCTGAAGCCGCAGGGCTCAAGAAAAGCCAGCGCTGCAGCCCAAACCGAGGGCTGTAGTAGTCTAGAAAGCCGGTTAGAGTATGTTAGGTGCTTTGGGCCAGTCACGTCGACAAGGCTAACCCCAAAACTTCTATGTGAGCTTAGTGCCAAGAGCCGAGAGCCTAAAAGCCACTAAGTTAGCTGCAGAAATGCACTCAAAGTGCCCCTAGATACCCATTAGTTTACAAGGCAAAGAATCTAAATGCCAGTAGCTTAGCTGCGAGAAGACCTCCGAGTCCTTAAAGCACTAGCCCATGTTTAGTTTCATAAACAGCTTCATTTTAAGTACCTATTTTGTGTTTCATTATTCATATTAAAATCTGCAATATTGACCCACTTACCCCATTTGTTATAATTGTTTGTTTTGTTAAGTCACAATTACATGTCAGTTGTTTGAATCAATTCCTGTTGCATTTTGCTTCTTGTCAACCCTATTTGTTGTTTTCTTAATAATATAATTTCATTTTCTTGTACATCCTAAGTATCAAGTCAATTTAGTCTATAATTAAAAGCTCAAAAGAAAAAGCAAAAAGTGTAGGGGAAAAAAAAAACAAACCAACCGAAAAACCTGCAGTGCAACTGAAGACCAGCAAGCAAGATGTGAGCCACAAAAAAATAGACAGCGTGTTGCAACCAAGATGAACTGAGTAAAGAAGTTACTCACCACCAGCTACAAAGTCAGAACCAGACATTACCCACCATCAAGTGCAAGCATCAACTAAGTGTTTGTGAGTAATGTGTCTGCATCTGTGCTGCATCGAAAGCAAAAAAAAAAAAAAAAAAAAAGTTTCTATCTAGACTTCTCAGTGAGGCAGTTTCACTTCCTTTGTGCTCTGATTTCCACAGCACTTTTTAGCAGTAATATTCTGCTGCTCAGTCTAAGAAAAGCAGCCAAGTAGCATATCCATGCTGTTCCCAAAGTTTTCAGCAGCCTAAGCTCTCTGTGTAGTCCTGCCCTGTGTCATGTAGACATCTCCCTCAGCAAGATCTCTGGGGAGCTTCCTCTTTAAAAGTTCTTGAGCGTGTTTCATAAACACCAAAAATGAAATCTGTCTTTTTTACATTTCTGAATGTTAAATCAGATGAGCAGCTTTCATTATTTACAAGAGTTGCCTTTAGCTGAGCCATGTAGGCTGTAATTCTCTTTTGTTGACATGAGTATAAAAGCTCTAACAATGCCCTGGTAGTTAGGGGGGTTCAGATATGCCTTAGCCTTAAATTGCTCTGAGAGATGTTTCAAATTTTTAAGCAGTTTTAAAGTAATCATTTTCAGCAGTAGATTGATGCTTCCTATTTTTTCATTAATTACTACTATTGTTCTTACTTTGTGTTATGCAAGAATTGATGCTAGGGATCCCCCTTTAGAATACATGATTTGTCTAATTGTGCTAAGCTTTAGCTAGTTGCCTATCGCCCATTCAAAAGAATCCAAGTAGATTTCACTGATTTACCTAAGATACAGCAATTAAGACTGCAGAAAAAGAGTAGACCCATGCTTTGAGAATGAAGAAAGTAGAGCCACAATACACTACTCAAAAGTAGAGAGTGTCCTCATCTCCTAGAGATCTGAAAGTCAGATTACAGTGCCACCGATGAACAAGGGGGATCAGATAAGTTGCAAAAAAACCAGATTGTGAATGTTTTCCCTTTGTTCACTTCAAGTGTGTGTATTGTAAATTGATTTAAGTTGCTCACTGTAAAGGGGGGCGTAGACCAAAAAGATTATGTACCAACTGTTTAGAAAAAGAACAAAAAGAGACTAGCCATTTCCTAGTAATTGCCACTAACTTGGGTCTACTGGAGTTAGATTCTCCAGAATAGTATCATATATATAAAAAGGGGACAAAAGGGCAATTAGATGCTGAGGTTGAAGTGCTCAAGGTCGAGTGCAGAAAGACAATCAAAGTACCTTGCTAGTCCGATACAATCAGGTTGTCCCAGTAGAGTGCCTTTAAAAGAAGGTTTGCAGCTCGGACTGACAAGACTCCAGAAATATATGCCTGCTGCCGAGAAGATAGATTACCCCGCCGCGGGCTGCTACCCCGTGGGCGAAGGGAAAGGCAGAGGCATGTTGTGGTGGAAAGTCCTCGTAGTCCTGAGCCGAGAGACAGGGGGACCCCCCCCCCAAGAGCCCGCAGAGGCTGACCCTCAAGAAGAGACGTGAACTACGGCTAAACATGGCACCAGAAAAAACCTGAAGTATCAAAAGCATTATGATTGTCCTAAAGATAAGGGAAAATGGTATTATTTCTTTTATGACACTCAATACAAAATTTGTGAATCAGACAAAGGGGTAGAATGCCATGACCCAAAGGCAATTACTAAAGAAGGGCAGTCCAACACACACACGAATTTATTTGGGTAAATAAAAAGGTGGGGGACTGTAATAAGTATAATAGATAAATTCGTGTATGTAATATTGTATTATGGATTTGAGCTACTAATAAGAAGCTACCCAAGGGTGTCTCCAAGATTCCAAAGTTCCAAAACATATTTACAACTGAAACGACAAAGCAGAGCAAGAAGATGGCCCATCCATCAAGGGTGGACCCTCACTTCACAGCTCTTCAACATCCGATACCGATCTTGGTGGAGATCCTGGATGATCAGATCACCCCTCCCAAGATGAATTCCGGAAAAACTATTAAGTAATCTTTTCATGCAGACGGGACTCCTTTGGAAAATTGAGAAACACAGCATACCTAGACTTTCAATAGACTTGGCCTTAGGGTAAAAAAACTGTATAAAACCCACAGGCTGAAACATAGCAGTGTGGCAGAATTCGGAGGGTACCCTTGTACCGCCACTCTGTCCACCCAACTTTCGATCGATTGTTGTCCTGTTTTTATTGTGGCTTTAATTCGGTGTTGGAAATTTTGCTAATAAACCCTGTTATTTTTGAATTGGCTTCTAATCATTTATAACAGTACCATGGCTGTGACCGCTTGCAGACATCCGCAGTTGCATCCAGTTGTTTGGACAAGTAATCCACTGCTCAGCGATATGGGCCCAGATCCTGTGTTAATATTCTTAGAGCAATCCCCTGCTTCTCATGAGAAAAGGGAAAAAATGGTCTACTCACATTTGGGAGTCCTAAGGCTGGAGCTGACATCAGAGCCTTTTTCAGTGACTTAAAGGCTTGTATAGCTCCTTTATTCCATTGAAGATGTTTTTGTTCAGTGGTTGTCAGCACATATAGAGGTTTAACCAGCAGTCTATAGTTGTAGATCCATAGCCAACACTACCCAGTCATTCTTAAAAAGGTTGTAACTCTTTCACTGTTTGTGGCCTCGGGGTTTTGCATATTGCTTCTTTTTGGGCTTGTCCCGAAGTTCTTTGTCCAGCACTGATCTCATATTACCTTCTGCTGCATTACGTGGTCCTTCTTCTTAGATACCCGGTATCCCTGGAGCCCTAAGTGTCGTGACAGGTAGAAGAATGATAAAAGAAAGGCCTCATAAAATCAGGCCTGCTCTGCTAAATTGCCAAAGTTAGCCTGTCACTTCTAAGTAATTTGCAAGTTCCCATGGGAAAACAATCTTGGTATGAATACTCGTTAGCATAACAACCTATTCCTGGGTTGAAAACCAAATGCACCTGTAATAACAAGGGATTTGACCCATGAGAATCAGTAAGGAAAATATGTAAACAATCCAAGAATAGATTTGATGGACAAGTAGAATACCTTTTACTAACCAATAGAGTAATTGGCAAGAAAGCTATTAACCAATTAAAGTTGCACACAAGATCTGTAAAAACTGTATAAAATAAGTTATATGAATAAAGAATTGGCTTTTCCTACATGAAAATAATGAAGTCTCGGCTAACTTATTACAATACCTAAGAAATTTAGCAGACTCACCATCCAGGTCAGGCAAGTGTCCTTTGTCTTGGTGGCAATCAGGATATCATCCACCTATTGTAACAGCTTCCCTTCTTCAGATAAGGCCTCCCATGACTCAAGATCATTTGCTGGTTGATTGCCAAATATAGTGGGGCTGTTCTTAAATCCTTGGGGTAATACCGTCCAAGTAAGCTGGGTCTTACACCCACTTTTGGGATTCTCCCATTTGAATGGAAATATTTTCTGGCTGGCTTTATGGAGAGGGAGGCAAAAGAAGGCATCCTTCAGGTCTAAAACAGTAAACCAGCTTAGTTCAGGTGTCAATACAATCAACAAGGTGTATGGGTTTGCCACGACTTGATAGAGGTCTTCAGTTATTTTATTTACAGCTTGTAAGTCCTAGATCACTCGATATGACCCGTCAGGTTTACGGACAGGTAATATGGGAGTATTCAAATCAGACTCACACTCCTTTAACAATCTCAGTTGTAAAAATTTTCCTATCACTGGTCGAATTCCTTCCCTGTCTTCCCTTTTTAGGGGATACTGTTTGATTCTTACTGGCTGCTGTCCCTCTTTGAGTTTGACCTCAACAGGTGGAGTGTAGCAACGTGGGATTTAGATGGTTGCTGCTACTATTCACAATAAGCATCTCTTTTGGAGAAGCTGCTTGGATAGGCACTCAAGCAAAGCAGTCAAGTCCACATACCACACACACCACTGCTAGCTCAGCAAAGAGAGGAAAGAAGGGCCTTTTGTATGATAAATTCCAGCAAATGTTTATTCCAACATATTGAAGGGAATCAGGGACAAAAGACCAGACCATGTGGTGTGCACAGGGTTAAGTAGGGGTCAGGAACCAATGGTCTGAGGGCACAGGGGCGGTACAAAGGGCAGGGTAAAGGGCAGTGCCCTATAGGGAACACCAGGCAGGCCACCAGGGATACCACAACCAATGGGGAAACAGGGAAAGGAGAAACCACGAGAATTAGGGACATATGAGGAGAACAAAACCAGGGTAGACCACATAGTATTGCAAGGAATCATGGGGGAAGTCTTTTCTTTTAGCCTAGGTGGAGATTCTATGGTATATTCTTCCAGGGCAAGGTCCTGGGAATTCCCCTGAGGGGGTTCAAAAGATTCCACAGAGGCGCATTCTTTGCTTTCCCAGGCACATCAGTGGCCCATACCCTGGGATATACCTGGTCTGTGATTTCTTCACTGATTTTTTCCTCTGTAGGAACACTAGCTAGGGATAAGCTCATTATTTGTATATACTGCTGGTCATTTACCTCCAGAGTAATCTCCCCTTTTCCAAATTTAATTACTGCCTCCAATTGCTCTAATAAATCTTTTCCCAAAAGTGCCCTTGGGGAATTAGGCATATACAGATATTTGTGGATGCCTCATTGTTTTCCCAGTTTATATCTCAGAGGTTCACAAAAATACATCTTTTCACTTAGGCCAGTTGCATCTTTTACCATGATATAATCATTTCCCAGGGGCATCAAAGCTTGGTTCAAAACTGAATATGTTGCCCCCGTGTCAACCAAAAATCCTACCTTCTTTTGCTCTTTTCCTAGCTTCATTATAACCAAGGGGTCTGCTAGGGTGGATTCCCAAGGTCCCCATCAGTCTACCTCTACAGAAGCCACTATCCTCCTTCTCTGGTTCTCCTTATCCTTTGGTTATTCTGGACATTAATTTTTCCAGTTATCAAGGTTGGAGGTTAAAGTCATGGACTAAAAGATTTCACCAGACATTTCTGTGGGCATTTTATGGACATTTGAAGAGGTGTTCCATGGATTAAGGAAATTATATCTGTGTGTATATCTATAGAAATAGATAAATAGGGAAGGTGATGGAGTATTGGGAAGTGTGAGACCTGGCATGACAAATGGTATGGAATAAGGGATGGGTATTGTCCTGGTTTCGGCAGTATGCCATTAGTTGCCTTGAAAATCAACTGATATACTCCTGATGTGATGGGAAAAGTAGAGTGTGGTTCCTTCTTTAAGCCTCTTTGTGCTGCCACAAGAAGCAATAATGTGAAGCTGCTTTTACAAACTTGTTGTGGTACAAGGAGAAGTGGTTTAAGCCCTTATTTTACCCTCTGAGGCTGAGAAACATTCTCAATGCTCCTTTTCCAATACCAGTCTTTCATACAATATGCACATTGAATAATACCAAGTCTCCTGGGGAGGAGCTTGAGGTAGGTTGTCCATGCCCTCGTCCCCTTCCTTTCCCCAGGGGCACCATTCCGTTTAAAATTCCTTCCATAATGGCAATCTTTTTGTTTTCTTTTATTTTCTTTTTTCCTCTTTTTTTGTTTTTTCTTGAGTATTAGAAAGTAGGTGCCAGCCATCGACTTGCAATTATTAAGATCTTTTACTTGAAAACAGCACTTTTACTGTGATTAGACCATCTGCACATATCACCTGACAGAGGGGATCTACTATCACATCTCTGTTTAGCTCTAATTCCACATGATATTGGATTAAAGCCCTCTGCTCCTCGATACATCCTCCCTATCCTCTCTCTTTTCTTCTAGATGTGCTAAATCCACTTCTTCATGTGCTAGCTACCTCATAATGTCAGTCTCAGCAGCCTGATTATCTGTTCCCCTCTCTAAGCTGCAATTAGGACTTACCATAAAATCTAAATCGTCTTCCCTATCAGTGTCTTGGTTTGAAAAGACAGGTGTCTGCTAAGGAAGGCAGGACCCTCTCTTGAAGTGGAAAATGTAAACCCCCTCTCTCTAAATTATTATAATTTTGAAATTAAGGGGCTCTCAGGCAAAGATATGGGAATAGGAATAACGGTTCTTTACTAGGAAAATTAAAATAAAAATGCAGTAGTACACAAAAACACTGACAGAGTCAGAATACAACCTGACACCCTGTTTGTCAGGGTGTTGGTAGCAGTCCAATTAAATGGTGGCTGCAGTCCTCCTGGAGTGACAGATGTGGTTCTGTTGAAGCAATGATCCTGTAGAAGGGTGTAGGTTTCCTCTGAAGGTCCAGTGGTGGTGTAGATGGGTCTACTCTTCCTCTGAGAATCCAGTGGAAAAAGACTGGCTGTGGTATTCCAAATCTCAGATTATATCTAGGTAGGAATGCTTGGCTCCTCCCTCTGGGTGGAGCATCTCCCAATGGGATGATGTAATTTTATCAGTCATACAGTGAGACTCAATGGCCCATTAACAGAAGATATCCCCTGGAGGGAAGATGAGTTATGGAAAAGATAAGGAAAACTGCCCAACTTGGTTTTAACAGCTGGCCCATTTACAGAGGATATCTCCCCCAGAGTTATGAGGGATGGGTCACGGAAGAGATAAAGAACACTGCTCCACCTGATTTCAACAGATGGTGATAGAATACATACTTCTGGTTACATCTTGCATTGCAACCTAAGACAATCGGGGAGATGTTTAGAACAAATTTGTCCCCTTCTGCACATAGAGCAGCAATGTTTTAACCATTTCCTTTGATTCTCCTTTTCAAGAGTCAGCACAAAAGGGTCTGAGGAGGCTGAATTCAAGCCATAATCTTTCTGCCATTCTGGATAATTCTGCAAAGTGAAAAACATAGCATAAATAACCTCATCTCATTTCTCTTCTTGTCTTAACAACATTAACTGTAACAATGTATTATATTTCAAGGTTCCATTTTGTGGCCACTTTTCTCCAGAGTCTAGTTTGTACAATGGTCACCACTGATTACAGTACTTAATCAAATTCTCCCTGGTCGCTGTTCCCCCAGGGGCCCACCAATGTTGCAAAATGCAACCAAGTAGGGATTTTTTCAGAATGTCCCCTTTAGATTGTTCACTACCCACTTCCAAATTGTAGACCCAAAATGTTACAATACAGATACAAATACAAAACAATTATCAATTGATCAAATCAAGTCAAATATCAAATTCCAGAATGCCAAATAACCCACCCACTGTGTTGGTGTGCTGGAAGATCCACAAGTCTTATTTGGGCAGGATTCCCAAAAGAATGCCTTATTATCGAATAGGATCTTACCTGTGTTCCAGACTGGTCCGAGGGTCTGTGATCCTCTCCAGGAAAGTCCTGGTGCCGGCATGAAGATCCAGAGAACCCTCAGATCCACAGGAGATCAGGCAGAGTGTCTCATCTGGAGTTGCCAAAAATGATACCAAAATCAGCCAGATAGAAACTAACACAGTTTTGAGTATTAGAAAGCAACCACTCTTTATTACAGCATGCTGGTCACTCGGGGGAGCCGCCTTCTATTCAAGTTTTCCAAGCGTCAGGTGAACAGGTTTTTTATCATACACACTGATTACATATACATTAACTATCCCCACTTCCTTGGCTTTATTTGACATGCTTGCACCCCTTATCATAAGTCTTTATATGGATCTTTGAGGTCTGTCTTCAACGTCCAGTGTCCTTTTTAGGTAGGTGTTGCTTGACCCCCACTTTTGAGTAAGTGCTATATCTTTGTTTTGCATAACTTTGTGAAAAACAAAGTTCAGTCTTTAGAATTTTTAAGAATTTAATAAGGGAATTAAAAGGGACAATGTCTAGCACCGGGGTGTTTCTAGATATTGACTAAAAAACAGTTTTAAAACAACACTCTCTATATACTGTTACATTACTGGGGTACATACATATTCATGAGTTTATACATTATTCATTCTTTTTTTGATATTACAGGAACTCTTTTGTTTGGTTCTAACCTCTGACTTGTCTGCATGGCATCCTGTAGATTAGTTCGATATATTGTATTTCTTCTTGTGGTTTCATCCTGTTGTTTCACACTCCCTGATAACAAGGAGTCAATAAATTCTTCTCTAATATTTTCCTGGTGCTCCAGTTCCTGTCACTTATCACTTGGAGAGGTTAGTCCTCAGATGTGAGAAACAACAGGATGAAACGAATTGTTTTTGCACCATTCTCTGAGTTAAAGGCATTTTTAACATTCCATATTTTGCTCGGGCCTACAATATATTCATCACAACACTATTTATATAAGCTATACGTTGCAGACATAAACTTATAGATTATTTTATACTAACGAGCAGTTAGAAGGACTTATAAATTGTACCATATCAAAATACTTGTGATTAATAACAACATGCAAAAGCTAATACATAAATGCGAAAGCCAATATTATAGTCATTTATAACAACTACTTTGTCATTTTTGCAGAGCTGAGCTGGCATTCTGCTTGTGCTTTGCATGACTTCTCTTTGCCTAAGTTATATCCTTTATTTTTCCAAGGCTGTTCTGTTCTACTGTCCTTGATAAGAGTAAATTGTTGTTCTGTTGTACTGCCCTTAAAAAGTGAATAAAATTCTGTTCTGTTCTACTGTCCTTATCAAGAGTTTTTTCATACTGGTACCAACATGGAGGAGGTTTTTGTTAGTGTTGCAGTCAACCTCTGAAATATGAGAGGGACCCATGGATGTATTGCAGTGGAGAGGTGAGACAAACCCATAGAAAAACTGAGCCTAATTAAATTGCTGCTAATAGAAAAAATTCTCTCTGAATGCAGTGAAACCTCCACAAAGCAAGTGCTGTGCTGGCTGAATACCCTGTATCTGTTTTCAGGTACAACATTCTTGGAACAACTCCTTATCTTTTAAAAACATGATGATAATCTGTTAGCAGCTCTGCATTTTCTGCAGCAGGGATCTTCTCTGTTTTACTTTTGTGTTTATTTCATGACTGGCTTGAATTTCATTCTGATGAAACTGGGGGAAAATACAACAAAAAAATTAAGCCACGTCTGCTTCAGGCTGGGAAAATCCAAGCACAGATGAGGCAAGAAGGAAATTTCTGAGTCCACATCTATCATTCTGCCAGAATTATGTCGGAATGATGAGAGAGGTGTCTCACCTGGCTTCTGGGAATACTAAACCTATTGAGATGAGATATATGCCCAAGACACTGAATCATAACGCCTATGTCATTGAGTGCAGAAACTGAGTATGAAAGAGGAGCATGTCTCTGGAAAGTCAACTGTTACATTGGTGATATGTGACCTCAGGTATAAAAGAAGTGGCTGCAGTTGAAATATATGGAAGGGGTGATAGCATTGGGGTTAAAATCTTAGCCGCTTAGAATCAAGATTTCAGAGGAGAGTGGAAAATCTATGCGGGGGGGTGGATAGAAACCAGCAAGCTAGTGAAACTAATAGTCATGGGCTTGGTAGCTGGCTTTGCTTTGTACAAGTTAACCAACTATGACCATGCGTAGATATAGCTATTAAGTGTAATTTGACCTAATCAAGGAATAACGTAGGAATATAGAGAACAATTGTAACCGTAGTAATGAAATATTCTTCCGAAACTCAAAGTCTTATGTTTCAGTAGAATCAATAAGAAGAATGGAAAATATTGAAGTTAATCATTGATGTTTCATGTAACTAAAAGGTATAAATTGTAAATCCGAATGTATCTCCACAGAACTGGATTTGGGTCTTAAAACCCCCATTCTCTTGGGCCCAAATAAAAAGCACTGCATATAGCCATGCTGCCGTGACTATATGTGTTTATTCCTACGCTAACAGGGGGATAAGGAAAAGTATCAAAAAGTAGAAGCAGAAAACCACAGTATCTCCAACAGACTTACAGCAAAGCAGGAACAGACCTTTTTCACACAAAGGAACCCCATTAAACTCCCATCTTGTGTCTTTCCACTCATGCTTTTTTTCCATACCTGCTGGACATCACTGCAAGGACCTCTGCAGACAAAGCAGTGATGAGTTTCACATGCCAACAGGTCCTTGGCCATGCAATTGCAGGAAACAGGCTCTAATTTACTTGTGGTGAGCCTGGGCATTTACTTAGGTGCAGGAATTCAGTTACATTACATCATTACCACACCACAGGTGGTTAAAGCTGTGAGAAGTCTACTTAAAGGCAACCACTAAAAAAATCCCAAAAAAACAATATGAGGGGAAAACCGCTCTCTTAAGAGCCACTGAATATGAGTGAGGTCCAGGCAGCAGCAGGCAGAGGTTGGCCACGAAGGTTTCCGGGCTGCCTTATCTCAGCATCATATCTTGGGAACTGTTGGGATCAAAGCAGCTCCAAAGGCCCCATCCTTGACTGAAGCTATTATGCCATTGCAGGAGATGAAGCCTTGGGTAGTTTAAATCTGTTTAGAATCATGGAATCATTAAGGTTGGAAAAGACTTCTGAGTCCAACCCTTAACCCAGCAGAGAAATCCACCACTAAACCATGTCCCTAAGTGTCACATCTACATATCTTTTAAATCCCTCCCAGAATGGTGACTGTTCCAATGCTTGACAACATTTTCACCTAAGAAATATTCCCTAATGTCCAGTCTAAACCTCCCTTGGCACAACTTGAGGCAATTTCCTCTTGTCCTTTTGCTGGAAATGATAGAAGTTTCCTAACTAATTTTAATTATTTGTTTTAATTAATTGTAAGCAGCATCCACTTTTAGCCAGCACTAGTTAAGTTTCTTCACAAACGCTTATTGTTACATTGATCATTAAATCACTGAAACCTTAAGTTTTTTAAAACTAACCCTGACAAGCTTCAATAAACAAAGCCAAGAGGATTTGAATTCTAGGCATCTGGGATCTTAAATGTCTGGCACTTCAAGGATGCTGGAGTAACCAGAAGATACAGAGGAGATTAAGGCCTGGAAAGCTGGAGATTCCCCGCCTGAGAAAAAGGTAGCAAAAGGATTACAGAATGTGGACCAGATTAGCATGAAGAGGGAGAAATCAATAACCAATAGAGGATAGAATACTAATTAATGATGAGAATTATGTAACTTAGAACCAATGAACATTAATTTATTTGTTTGCTGAAAACATAAATAAGTGAAAAAATTTTGTATTGGCATCTGTGTGGAGGCCAGAACTTTGTCAGCCACACACACACACCTCTTGTCCAAGAGTAAAGCAATGTCTTACTTGCTAACATTAAAAAGACTGCATTAGGGGGTTTTATTTATCCCAATGATTTCAGTGACAATTTTTGGTGACCATGAAGGGACAACGCTTTTGATGCTCCACAGATTTGTGAGGTTTGGAGAAGCCTCAGCATGCACACCAAAGGTTTCTTGGGGAGGTCTTCTGATCCCCGGGATACAATGAGTTCAAAGTAAGTTCCCCTTTATTTTATTAAGGCATTACTGAGGGTATAAAAGTTCTACCTAACCATAAACTGCAGCAGAAAATACCCACAGAAAATGAGCTCTATAATACAATTGGATTATAAAATCACAGAATCAACGAGGTTGGAAAAGACCTTTGAGATCATCAAGTCCAACCTATGACCACATTGTCAACTAGACCATGGTACTAAGTGTCCCATCCAGGCTTTTCTTAAACACCTCCAGAGACAGTGACTCCACCACCTTCCCAGGCAGCCAATTCCAATGCCCAATCACCCTTTCTGTGAAGAACTTCCTAATGTCCAACTGTGTTGATTTGGCACGGCCTGGTTTTTTGGTAGCAGGTGAGTGCCACAGAAGTGGCTTCTGTGAGAAGTTGATAGAAGCTTCCACCATGTCCGACAGAGCCAATCTCTGATGACTCTGAAGATGGACATGCTGCTGGCCCAATTAGAGAGGTTGGTAACGCCTCTGTGATGACATATTTAAGAAGAAAATCAAAACAGCGCAGTAGCAGTTGTTTTCAGGGGTGGCGAGGTGCCATGGCTGCTGCCATCTCAATGCAGCCCATGGCCAGCCTTGCCTGCCTAGCCATGCTGTGGACAGAAGGGCAGGGCCAGCAGTGGCAGCTTCTCCTTCTCGGGGCCCCGCATGAAGAAAGGCATTAAATAGGACCACTGCTCGCCTGGTGGTGGCAAGGCCTCCTGGCCAGTGGCAGAAACATGGCAAGCGACTCCCTGACTTGGAACCTAGACAAGATCAACGTCTTGGCACTGCAGGATCCTGCAAGTATTTTTTAATTGGTGGAACTTGTTGACAATGGTACCTATAGGCAGCAGTATTTCTTTAAGTCAGAGAAGAGGAAGGGAGGACATGTGAGAGAGAACAACATGGCAGCAGCAAGGTCAGTAGAAAAAGAGGAGGAGGAGGTGCTCAAAGCACCAGAGTCAAAATCCCTCTGCAGGCCATGGTGATGATCATGGTGAAGTAGGCTGTCCCCCTGCAGCCCATGGGGTCCATGGGAGATGCAGAGATCTGCCTGCAGCCTGTGGGAGAAGTGCTCAAGCCAGAGTGAATGGATGCCAGAGAAAGTTGTGATCCACTGGATCCTAGGGTGATGTGTGTATCCCCAATCGTCTGTTGGGTGCAAAGGGGAGGGGAAGCGCGGTTTGTTTTTCCCCAGGAAAACTCTGCTCCTTGGAGTGACCTTGGAAGTGGGGGAGTTGGAACACGGTGAGAAGGGGAGAACCTCTGGGTTTTTTTCCCTTTTTTTCCCCCTCTCCTCGGAACTGTTCCAATCTCTCTGGACTGAGGACCTGGGGGAAGCGCCGGGGGGGGGGCCTCCATAGGGGACCCATCCCACCAATACCAGCCGGGTACCGCAACTCCTTTTTCTCCCAGCGCCAGCGGAGATGGAGCAATGGAACATAGTGACTATCTTCAAGAGGAGACCTTCTCTTTTTAAGTTTGTTATCCCTCTGGAGCAGCACGGAGCTCCTGTCATTTGGTATTGTGCTGGGAGTGCTTTGCCTGTTTAATAAACAGGTTTTTTCCACTTCTCTCTGAGGAAGTCTTTTCCCAAACCAGTTGGGGGAGGGGAGGAAGGGCACCGTGGGAGAGTTTCTCCCAAATCTGCCTGAAACCAGAACAAACTTCCTGGTGCCCAAACGTGGGGCAAGAGAGAGTGGAAAAACCCTGTATTGATTGGTTTTTGGGGTTTTTTTGTTTGTTTGCTTGTTTGGGTTTTTTTTGGGGGGCTGCAAGTACTCTGTATTGGCATAAAGCAGTCAGTAACTATGTTGCTTGAATTCATGTCTCTTGGGGTGGGGACCTTGATGTGTTTTGGACCCTTAGGCTTCTTTGAGGTCTTAATACCTTTGTGGTCTTTAGGTTTATTTTCTTATCCAGAGATAGCTCCGGTATTGTCACTAATACGCATTTTTTACAGCAGAAGGACGCGGATTAGAGTAGCTATTGGCCTTGGCTTGGTGATAATGATTTGTAGGAAGTTTATAAAGGTGCTGGAATCTATTCCTAGTATGTATGGGTCATGGTTATGGTTATTCACCCTGTTTGTGGGAGGAGGAGCAGAGGATGAAGCGTTGTAGTCTTTCATTTCCTTCTTCTCCTCTAAATCAGTTACATCACTGTTGGACAATGTTCAGTGTAGAGGAATTTCTTAGAGAGCAGGGGCATGATTTGCTATGGGATGTAGCATGAGCTATCCTAGACTAGGCCTCAGATTTGGGCCTGAATTAGGCCTCAGATTTAGGCCTTGTTAGTAGTGAGCAAGCTTGTGGCGCAGTTAGAAATTAGATTAAGGTGTGCTTGGATTTAATTAATGTAGTTTTAGTAATTTTACTGTGGTGACCTTAAAGTTAAGATTGTTTACATTCCTTTTTAATCTAGTGCCAATTAGAAAACACCTGTTCACATAAACTATCTGAGACTGTATATAAACCACCATTTTGAAGCAATAAAGGGAGAATACATGATATGACCAAATTGGTTGGACCTGTATTGCTCTGTCAGCCTCCCATGGAAATGCCCTGGCTTCAGTTCAGTTTCCCCTGAGTGTTAAAGAGACCATCTTTCTGGTATTTAATCTGCTAAGCCTCCTCTATACAGTCTGCAGCTTCTCTGAGAAGCTGAGATTTCTAGAAGGGCTGATGAAACTCCTGACCCAGGCAGAGGAAATCCTGAGTGGTGTGGAGAATGGGAGAATATGGGCCAACTCCTCAGGGAATTCTCTGACCCTGTAGTGTGGGATTTTCCACAGGAACAAATTCAGAATCCAGCAGAGCTGGGGAAATACCTGAAAGAGAAGTACTATGATGACTCTAAGGGGGCAAAGATCGTTGCAGTAAGCTAGGCTCTGGCATATGCTTATCGCACACTGCTAGATACTGTAGGGCAGCAGACAGAGGCAGGGGGGAAGGGATACAACTCAACAGCCACCCCAGTCACTCAGGCTGCAGCCAACACCCCAGTTATGAAGCCAGCAGCTAAACTAGAACCTGAGCCTGAGTCGGCAGCTAAACCAGACAGTAAGCCTAAGCCCCTGGCAGTTGCTCCAGCAAAGAAACACACACACAAAACCGATTGACCAGTGGACGATGATGACCCAAGAGAAGGACCTTCACTGAAATCAGAAGCCAAAGCTTCTAGCACAGGATCAGAAGCCAATATTGATTCCTTTTCCCTGAAGGACCTTCGGGGCCTAAGAAAGGATTACCGGCAACAACCTGATGAATCTATAATTAGTTGGTTAGTCCATCTTTGGGATGCTGCAGGTGAGGCTACAATTCTGGACGGCACTGAAGCGAGGCATCTGGGATCCCTGTCACATGATCCAGTCATCGACCAAGAGATGATGAGAGGGGCCAGTCTGTGCAGTCTCTGGGTACGGGTCCTAGGAAGTGTGGCAGAAAGATATTTGTGCGCAGATGATCTCTATATGCAGCAAACCCCGTGGAAGACCATAGAACAAGGGATTCAACGCTTGAGAGAAATGGCAGTGGTAGAGATGGTCTTCTCAGATGACATAAACACTAGGAACGCAGACTTGGTATCATGTACATCTGTGATGTGGTGAAAACTTATACGACTTGGGCCATTGGAATACTCTTCTGCTTTAGCAGTAATGAAGCGGGAGGATGTGGAGGAGACTGTGCTTGATATGGCAAAGAAGCTTTGAGCATATGCAGACGCTGTGCATGGCCCAACACATGCCAGAATCATGGCTGTGGAGACACGCCTACAGAAAATAGAGGATAAGATAGAGGAGAATCATAAGAAACTCAGGGAGGAGATTAGAGAGGACCTTCTCCAAATCTCAGCAGTACAGATCAGAGGTTCTGGTACCCAACATAGATGCTCCCCAGGTAGGGAGAGAGGGTACACTCCACGAGCTGAGCTGTGGTTCTTCCTGCGGGATTGCGGAGAAAATATGAAGAGATGGGATGGAAAATCTACGGCTGCCCTGGCAAAATGGGTACGTGAATTGAAGGAAGGCAAGACTCAGAGAGGGAGTTCCACCAAAAGGGAAGTGGCTCCAGTTGCCCGTAGCCGAACTGCCAGGTATGATGATGATGACAGGTCCAACCCCCTTGAAGGAACCTCTAAGACATATGCTCAAGAAAAGAAGGATAACCAGGCTTAGAGGGGCCCTGCCTCTAGCCAGATAGAGGCTAGGGAGAACCGCATTTTTTGGATTGTGTGGATTCGTTGGCCTGGCACATCTGAACCACAAGACTATGAGGCCTTGGTCAATACTGGTGCGCAGTGCACATTAATGCCATCAAGACATGTAGGGGCAGAATCCGTCTCTATTGCTGGCGTGACAGGGGGATCACAGGATTTTACTTTGGTGGAAGCAGATGTGAGCCTGACTGGAAAAGAGTGGAAGAAACACCTTATTGTTACTGGCCCAAAGGCCCCATGCATTTTGGGCATAGATTACCTCCAAAGTGGGTATTTCAAAGACCCGAAAAGACTCAGGTGGGCATTCGGGATAGCGGCTGTAGTGACAGAGGGCATCCAGCAATTGAACACCTTGCCTGGACTGTCCGAGAATCCATCTGCAGTAAGACTCCTGAAAGTACAAGAGCAATGGGTACCAATTGCCACTTCTATAGTGCACCGCCGACAGTATAGAACAACTCGAGATGCTGTGATACCCATCCATAAGATGATTCGAGAGCTGGAGAGCCAAGGGCTGGTTAGTAAAACCCACTCACCCTTCAACAGCCCCATTTGACCTGTGCGTAAATCTGAAGGAGAATGGAGATTGACTGTGGACTACCATGCATTGAATGAAGTGACACCACCGCTGAGCGCTGCCGTGCCAGACATGTTGGAGCTCCAGTACAAGCTGGAGTCCAAGGCAGCGAAGTGGTACACCACTATTGACATTGCCAATGCATTTTCCTCCATTCCTTTGGCAGCAGAATGCAGGCCTCAGTTTGCCTTCACGTGGAGAGGAGTGCAGTACACCTGGAACCGACTGCCCCAGGGGTGGAAGCACAGTCCTACCATCTGCCATGGACTGATCCAGACTGCACTAGAAAAGGGTGAGGCTCCAGAACATCTACAATATATTGATGGCATCATTGTGTGGGGGAACACAGCAGCAGAAGTGTTTGAGAAAGGAAAGGAAATCATCCAGATCATCCTGGAAGCCGGTTTTGCTATCAAGAAGAGTAAAGTTAAGGGACCAGCTTGTGAGATCCAGTTCCTGGGAGTCAAGTGGCAAGATGGACGGCGGCAGATTCCTACTGATGTCATCAACAAGATTACAGCGATGTCTCCACCAATCAATAAGAAGGAGACATGAGCTTTCCTAGGTGCCATAGAGTTTTGGAGAATGCACATTCCCGAATATAGTCAGATTGTGAGCCCTCTTTACCTGGTCACCTGCAAAAAGAACGATTTCCACTGGGGCCCTGAGCAGCAACAAGCTTTTGCCCAGATCAAGCAGGAGATCGCTCATGCAGTGGCCCTTGGCCCAGTCAGGACAGGACCAGATGTGAAGAACATGCTCTACTCTGTAGCCGGGAGCCATGGTCTGTCTTGGAGCCTTTGGCAGAAGGTGCCTGGTGAGACTCGAGGATGGCCACTAGGATTTTGGAGTCGAAGCTACAGAGGGTCTGAAGCCAATTACACCCCAACAGAGAAGGAAATCTTAGCAGCCTATGAAGGAGCTCAAGCCTCCTCGGAGGTGATTGGTACAGAAGCACAACTCCTCCTGGCGCCCCTACTGCCTGTGCTAGGGTGGATGTTCAAAGGAAAGGTCCCCTCCACCCATCATGCCACCGATGCCACATGGAGCAAGTGGATTGCTCTTATTATGCAGCACACCTGTATGGGTAAACTGAATCGCCCTGGGATTTTGGAAATAATTACCAGTTTGCCTGAGGGTGAAAATTTTGGTCTCACAGATGAAGAACAAGAGCAAGTGACACGGGATGAAGAGGCTCCACCATACAACCAACTGCCAGCAGAGGAGACGCATTATGCCCTTTTCACTGACAGTTCCTGTCGTATTGTACGGGATGAACCGGAAGTGGAAAGCAGCCATGTGGAGCCCCACACAACAGGTTGCTGAGGCCACTGAAGGAGATGGTGGATCAAGCCAACTTGCAGAACTCAAGGCCATTCAATTGGCCCTGGATATTGCTGAAAGAGAGAAGTGGCAGAGGCTCTACCTCTATACTGATTCATGGATGGTAGCCAATGCTCTGTGGGGATGGCTGAAGAGGTGGAAAGAGGCTAATTGGCAGCATGGAGGGAAACCAATTTGGGCTGCTGAGGAGTGGAAAGACATTGCTACCAGGGTAGGGAGACTACCTGTGAAAGTTCGCCACGTAGATGTCCACATCCCCAAGAGTAGAGCTAATGAGGAGCATCGAAACAATGAGCAGGTAGATCGGGCAGCAAAAATAGAGGCGTGAAAGATTGATTTAGATTGGGAACACAAGGGAGAGTTGTTTTTAGCTCGATGGGCCCATGATGCCTCTGGCCATAAGGGTAGAGATGCCACCTATAAGTGGACCCGAGACCGAGGGGTGGATCTAACCTTGGACAGTATTTCTCAGGTTATCCACGACTGCGAGACATGTGCTGCCATCAAACAGGCCAAGCGGGTGAAGCCCCTATGGTATGGTGGATGGTGGTCTAAATATAAGTATGGAGAAGCCTGGCAGGTTGATTATATTACCCTACCCCAGACATGTCACGGTAAGCGCTACATGCTCACAATGGTGGAAGCCACCACGGGGTAGCTGGAGACCTACCCTATGCCTCACACTACTGCCCGAAACACCATCCTGGGCCTAGAGAAGCAAGTCCTGTGGAGGCATGGTACCCCTGAGAGAATTGAGTCAGACAACGGGACTCATTTCAAGAACAGCCTTATCAACACCTGGGCTAGGGAACATGGCATTGAGTGGGTGTACCATATTCCCTACCATGCACCAGCTGCAGGCAAAGTGGAGAGGCACAATGCACTGTTAAAAACCCAGTTGAAAGCATTGGGTGGGGGATCTTTCAAGAATTGGGAGCAGCATTTGACAAAGGCCACCTGGTTGGTCAACACCTGAGGCTCCACCAACCGAGTAGGCCCCGCCCAGGCTGAGCCTCTGCATACAATAGACGGAGATAAAGTCCCAGTGGTGCATGTCAGAGGTTTGTTAGGGAAGACAGTGTGGATCAAGTCTGCCTCAAGTACAGACAAACCCATTCGTGGGGTTGTCTTTGCTCAGGGAACAGGTTGCACATGGTGGATAATGCAGAAAGATGGAAGAACACGATGTGTACCACAGGGAGATCTGATTGTTGGGTGAGGATCATTTGTAAACATCACTGTCTGCTGGATGCTACTGCCATTGTCTGTATATTAAACCATGCAGAAAGAAATAGAAGGAAATGTGTAAGTGAGACGGTATGTGTTAAGTGTTGGAGGTATGAGCAAGTGTTGAAGGTATGAGTAAGTGAAAGAGGGAGTTTGGGGTGAGCAAAATAAGAGAGAGGGGAATCCTGCTGCCCTGCAGCCTGGGGCCTGGATTCAGTGGCTCAGTGTGGAATGTGACAGGAGAATGACAGGTATTGCTTGTATTTTTTGTGGGGAGAATGAATGGAAGTTTTATGTGGATAAATACATGATGTAGAATATATGTTGGTTTTGGCCATAAGTTGACGATATGGGGATAAGGGGTGGAATGTCCTAGGGTGATGTGTGTATCCCCAGTTGTCTATTGGGTGCAAAGGGGAGGGAAAGCACGGTTTGTTTTTCCCCAGGAAAACTCTGCTCCTTGGAGTGACCTTGGAAGCAGGGGAGTTGGAACACAGCAAGACTGAGAGAAGCTCTGTTTTCGATTTTTTTTTCTTTTTTTTTCCTCTCCAGAGTTAGTGGTTGCGTAGTTAGATAGGTCTTGTAGAATAGCTGAAATATTTTTTCCCTTTTTTTTCTTTTTTTCCATTTTTTTTCCCTCTCCTCAAAACTGTTCCAATCTCTCTGGACTGAGGACCTGTGGGAAGCGCCAGGGGGCCTCCACCTGGGACCCACCCCACCAAGACCAGCCGGGTGCAGCAACTCCTTTTTCTCTCAGCACCAGAGGAATGGAGCCACAGAACACAATGACTACCTGTTACAACCTGCTGAAAATGAGCTAAGTTCGTAGAGATCTCAGAGTACAAAGGAGACAAAAAATGCTGTTTAACCAAAAATCAGTATACTTTATTCAATATATATACCCACCAAAACTGATATGCTTTATTTAATATACCCACCAAAATGAGATACAATAACAAGAGAAGGAAACTGAGGAAAGAAAGCTATATAGATGAGAGCAAGAGAGAGAAAAGAGAGATAGGAAAGATAGGATAATTACCACAGTGAGAGAAACGGAATCCTCGCAGCAGTCCAATAGGTCTGCCTTCACAATCCTTGTGGCTCGTGGCCAATAGATCGACGCCGCAGGACCCTCGTGGAGCTGATAGATTTCGTCTTCTGTGGGGAGGTCCTCGAAGGGGGTCTCTTCCGAAGCAGAATATATAGTTCTTTCTGAGGCGAGAGGCAATCAGCCAGAGTAGGGGAGAAATCTCGTGAGTCTAGGCCCAATGCACAATGCGGGGGGGGAGAAGTCCTGTGATGAAGTCCAGGCCCATACACAATGGGGAGAGAAGCAGGGCAAGCTGGCCTCTTTGATGCAGGTGCGAGTGTTTCACCTGAAAGAAGGCAACGCTTCGTGATTCCATTGTTTTGAACAGGATGCAAAATCCGGCTTCACATATTCCCAAGTAAACACCCGGACGGATGTAGTTCCTGTTAACACCAAGAGTCCAAAAACCCCCATTCTTCCCCCAAAGTCATCTTCCATGCAGAACAAGCGTGAGACATTGTAGAAGGGTCTTCGGGCCAACTTTCACACTACCTTCGAGGGGAGGCCTTCTCTCTCTAAGTTTGACATCTCTCCAGAGCGGCACGAAGCTCTTGTCATCACGTATTGTACTGGGAGTGCTTTGCCTGTTTAATAAACAGGTTTTTTCCACTTCTCTCTAAAGAAGTCTTTTCCCGAACTGGTTGGGGGAGGGGAGGAAGGGCCCTGTAGTAGGTTTTCTCCCAAATCTGCCTGAAACCAGGACATAGGGTAATGAGGAGTGGCCTCCTGAGCGAGTGATACAAACATATGGTCCAACCACCTGGGCACAGGATAGGAGTTTGGAATATCATACTCCAATTTATATGTTGAATCATATTATAAGACTCTGTCTTGGTTTGGAAAGACAGATATCTGCCAGGGAAAGCTAGAGCTTCCTGTGGAATGGAAAATGTAAACCCCCTTCCCTCCAAATTATTATAATTTTGCAATTAGGGGGTTTCAGGCAAAGATATGGGAATAGAAATAACAGTTCTTTACTAGGAATATTAAAAAAACAAGCAAGCAAACAAACAAAAATCCTAGAAAACCCTGACAGAGTCAGGGATACTACCTGACACCCTGTTGGTCAGGGTGTTGGAAGCAGTCCAAATAAATCCTCCTGGAGTAACAGATGTGGTTCTGTGGAGTAGAGATGATCTTGTAGAAAGTCCAGTGGTGGTGAGATTGGTCCGGTCTTCCTACGGGAATCCAGTGGAAAAACTGGATACCTGGTGTTCCTGAGTCTCAGTTTTTATCCAGGTAGGAACGGTTGGCTCCCCCCCACTGGGTGGAGCATCTCACAATGGAATGATGTAATGTGCCATGTCATTGGTGAGCCTTAATGGCCCATTATCAGAAGATATCGCCCAGAGGATGGACGGGTGGAGAAAGAGATAAGAAACACTGCCCCACCTGGTTTTAACGGCTGGCCCATTATCAGAAGGCATCTGCCCCCCTCCCCCCTGGAGTTACAAGAGATAAAGAAAAAACGTCTCCCCAATTGCTTTCAACAGATGAAATAGAATACATATTTTTTTGGTTACATAACCCAAGACAGACTCCAAGCAGTTGTAGAAATCATAACTAATGAAACAGCTGGGGCCATGGAATTAATAGCCAGCCAGCAAAGGCAAACCAGAGCTGCAGTATATCAAAATCGGTTGGCGTTAGGCTATTAGCAGAAGAAGGATGTGTGTGCAGAAAATTTAATACATCTGATTGTTGTCTGCAAATTGATGAAAATGGAGATACAGTTTTAGATACAGCAAAAAAATCCAGAAAACAGCCCATGTACCAGTCCAAAAGTGGGAATCTATAATTAATAAAGGATGGTAGAAAAAAAATTTTTTAATATCCTGGTGGAAAAAGGTAGGATTTATAATGCTATATGGAATGAGAAGTTTAATTTTTCTTCCATGTTTCATTCCATATCTTGTCAAATTAATTACTTATATGGTTCAAAATATGCAAGTAATAACAATGTCCAGAAATCTCAAGTCAGGAACTTTAAGAGGAGCACAAAAAATTATGGTATTAAAGAAATAAAGGATGATAACCTAAAAAAGGCACTTATGATCTACAAGAGGTATCAGTGTGCCAAGAGCACAGAGGTTAAAAACTGTATCTTAAGCCAAATAAAGTAAGAAAAACAAAGGGGGGAAATTGCTATAAATGACAATATAGTATTTGCTTTCACATTTATGTATTAGCTTTTGCAAGTTATTATTAACCACAAAGATCTTGATATGGTATAATTTGTAATTACTTTTAACTGCTTTTTGGTATAGTATAATCTGTCAGCTTTCGTATGCACCACATAGTTTATATATATAAATAGTAGTGTCATAAACATATATCTTAGGCCTTAGCATAATATTAAAATAGAGACTATGTAATGTTAAAATGCTTTTATTTGTGTAACTAACTCAGATAATGGTGTGACATAGCTATGTTGTTTCTCACATTTGTGGACTATTGTTGCAGCCTCGGAGGCTGTGAGGCCTCCCTGGCGGTCAGAGGCCTGAGATAAGGAAATGCAAGTCACGATGAGTGGCCAAAAAGAAGCCGCTTGGAGCCCCCAGACCTCTCTTATCTATCTGTAAGACTATAGGCCAAATTGTACTCAATTCTCCCATTGGTCCACTTTTCAAAACCCCTCTACCCTATATAAACCCCGAATATTGCCCTGTTAAGTCGGAAGAGCTGTCACTGCAACCCTTCGAAGAGAATGCCAGAATAAAGGACATCATCTGAGGAACTGCATATGGCCTTCTCCTCTCTCTCCCTGTGTTTGCCAGGACATTTAGCAAGCTAGATCTGATATTCATTGCTAAATTACACTGCTAAGAGCTATTACACTGCTGAGCTGAATTCACTGATATTGCTTGCTAAGTTTGCCTGAGGCTAGATACCTCGCCTGAGCTTCGGGTCGGTTGATTCCTAACGGTGTCATTCTATCCGGGACTTGCGGCCAGAATTGGACCCTCATAGAGGTATCGAAAAGCCCAATAACAAGTGGCGCACCGAACTGAATGCTAAAATAATGGCACTTCAGAGAGCAGAACTTCACTGCCTTCGGCTCGTTACTCCCTTAGAAGACGGCACCTTCGTTCTAGCAGGTGCTATCTGAAGAGGCGTCTGAACGACCCTCACACCTGACATCTGGGAAACACCTTCCCGAGGAGTTCAGACAAGGCAGACCACCCATCAGCAGCTGACCCATTTGGCTGAGAACGTAAGTAAGTATGAAACAGCTTTTTCTGCGCACATATTTTTTTTAATCTTGGGTCTTTTGGGATTTTCTTTTTTTTTCTTTTTTTTTCTCTTTTTTACTGCTGTTTGGGGTACGGGAACTAACATCATGGGATCGAAATTCAGTAAATTAAAGCAATCCCAGAACGAGAGAGAATTATATTTGCAACTTCTTTCCATTGCTAACCCTAATCTATCTAATCGCAACATCTCAAAAGCTAAACTTAAGGACTTTGCTAAATGGCTAAAATCTCATTTCCCTGACGTACATATGAACTCTATTACTTCTGATTCCTTTTGGGATGAAGTCGGGACTAAGATCTATATTTCTCAGATTAACTCAGACTTCTCAGTAACGCAGTTTTTGCCGATCTTTCATGTTATTACTAAAGCTGTAGAAAATATGAATCTGAAAAAAACTTCCCCAACTGAAAACATTCCTACCCTTTCAAATGCTAATTGCCCTCGACCTCCCTCTGAAACTGCTGTTACACCCTTAGCCGATTGCTCAGGCACAGGGGACACGCGCCCCCCCCCCCCACCCCCTCCGCGCGGCTCCCCCCCACAGCCCCTACGCTGCTTCTCCCCACTCTCTCCGCGCGGCCCCCACCCCCCAAACCCCCTGCGCCGCCTCCCCCCCCACCCATTCCCCCTGGGGCCACCTCTCCCCCTGCAGCGAACACGATAACAACTGCGATAACGATCAGCGAGGAAACCCTGCCCCATTCCAACTGTGCTGTGCCTGCAGCAGCTCCTGTCAACCCCCCCCCCCTCCCTCCCTCCCTCCCTCCCTCCCCCCCGCTCCCCCACTGCCCACAGACCCTGCAGGAAAATCCCCACCCTCCCAGCTTCTCGGACGGCAGCTTGGGTCCAGTCACTGCCCACCAGGTTCCCCTGCATTGTGTTACTTGTACCAATGTAATTTCTAAATCGCTCCTACCCCCCTGTAGCCAAAACTTGCAGTGCGCCTCTATTTCCCAAAACTCCGTTAAAAAACGCCAGAAAAAGCATGATGCTCCCTCTCACTCCTCGGACACTAGTGATAGCGACTCTGATTCTGATGATGATATAGATCCATGGGCTGTAATTAAGTTGGAAGCAACAAGGGCTGGAGACTGGGAATTGGCACAGAGAATTTCTGCTTTCCCTGTAACATACATTAAAGGCAGAAGGGGTGGTGCATCCACTAAAGCTACCTGGGAACCAAATAAAAATAAAGAGCTCTTTGAACTTAGAAAAGTAGCTAAAGAGCATGGACGGAGCTCACATATTTTTAAAAATTTCCTAGAAGCTATCTTCTCAACACATGTTTTAATACCCCACGATGTTAAGAATATTGCCCACTGCCTTCTCTCCCCAGCAGAATATATGCTATGGGAAAGGCATTGGAAAAGACAATTAAAAACACTATCAGATAGCTACACTAGAGATCCAAATAGACTAAATTACACAGTCGACCAGCTGGCTGGAGAAGGGAATTTACAGAAACCCTCTGACCAGGCTGATATGTTATCTGAGGCAGCACTACAAGAATTGGCTATTGCAGCTAAAACCTCCTTGCTTCTTACCCCAGATGACTCTATTCCTACCCAACACTTCTCTAATATTAAACAAGGAGTAGATGAAAGCTTTATTAAATTTGTGGATAGGATTAAAGATGCTCTGGATAAACAGATAGAGAGCATAGAAGCAAGAAAGGAACTGTTGTGTAAACTTGCCATGAGTAATGCTAATGATCAGTGTAAAACAATCCTGAGAGCCTTACCCTTGGATACAGAACCCACCATTGAACAGATGGTAGAAAGCTGTACACGTTATTTATCCACAGAAAATGCTGTGGCCCAAGCAGTTGCTAAAGGTATTGCAGAAGGAGTTTCTGGTGCATTCGCAGTCGTGGCTTCTAAAGATCAGTCTCGCTGCTATCATTGTGGGGAGTTTGGACATTTTATAAAGGACTGTCCAGATAAATCACCTACCAGAATACCCCGTAGCACCTACCAAAAACCCCAGAATCAGCACCGCTTCCAGCAGCGTCCGGGAAACGCCCTACGGAACGCGGTCGGGCCCCGCGTGAGGACAGCAAATCAAAAGCCCTCCAGACCAAACCATGCATCGTCCCAGGAGACTCCAGGACACATGAAGAGGATGCAACATACGGAGCAATACAAATGGGAACCCGGTGTCAGCTGGTAACTGCTTTATCCATTGACTTTAATAATAAAGATGTTTATCGTGTTCCCACTGGCAAGTATGGGCCACGAGATGGTCCTTTTGACATTTTAATCATAGGTGACACTTTTCATGGCCCAGAGGAAATCTTTGTTTTTCCAGAAGTACAAACAGTGTACCCAGGTCAAGAAATCTTGGTTCAAATATGTTGTACAGACTCACCTTTTTATCTTTCAAAGGGTACTCCCATTGCACAGGCCTTTCTACTCCCAAAAAACCACAGGGAGCAGCTTCCTCTCAACCCTACAGTGATGTGGGCACAGGGTTTGGGACCAAATAAGCCTACCATCGAGTGTGGCCTATCCTGCAGAGGAGAAAAAGTCCACCGACTAGGGATGCTGGACTCGGGTGCAGACATTACCATTATTGCTCGCTCAGAATGGCCATCAAACTGGGAACTACAACCTGTACCAGGTGTGATTACAGGGATCGGTGGAGCCACGGTGTCCATGCGGAGCAAGCACAACATCCTTGTCGAAGGACCTGAAGGCAAGTTGGCAACCATCCGCCCGTTCGTGGTAAGGGCCCCCATCACCCTTTGGGGAAGGGACGTTCTATCCCAATGGGGGGCTTCCCTACGCATTCCCAGTCGGGATTTTTAATTGGGGCCACTGAGGAACGCGCACTACCAGATACCCCTCAGCTCACCTGGAAATGCCATGACCCGATCTGGATCGAGCAGTGGCCCCTTTCTAAAGTAAAGCTGCGCGCACTACAAACCCTTGTAGAAGAACAGCTTGCCAAAGGTCACATCGTCGAGACCACCAGTCCGTGGAACTCTCCAGTCTTCGTACTACCAAAACCTGGAATGGACAAATGGAGACTCCTCCACGACCTTCGCAAAATCAATGAGGTCATTGAGGACATGGGCCCCCTTCAGCCTGGCCTGCCTTCACCATCGATGCTGCCCAGAGACTGGACACTTGTTGTCATAGACATCAAAGACTGCTTTTTTAGCATACCTCTCCACCCACAAGATGCTCCACTGTTTGCTTTTTCTGTCCCCTCTCTTAACAGAGAGGCTCCACTCAAAAGATATCATTGGCGTTATCTTCCTCAAGGACTTAAAAACTCACCCACTATATGCCAGTGGTATGTTGCTCATGTTTTGTCTCCCATTCGGAACTTATTTCCAGATGCAATCATCTACCACTATATGGATGACATACTGATTTGTGCATCAGAAAAAGCTTACCTAGATAAAGCAGTTAAAGAGACTATTGAAACCATAGAAAAAGCAGGATTTGAGATCCGTGAGGACAAAATTCAATACACCAACCCATGGACTTATCTTGGATACCAGATCCGTGAGAGGACCATCGTTCCCCAGCGGCTCACCATCCAGGACAACCCAAAAACCTTGAGAGACTTGCACAGTCTATGTGGATCTATAAACTGGGTACGTCCTCTGCTAGGGATCACCACAGAGGTTCTTGCTCCTCTATTCAACCTTCTCCGTGGTAAAGAAGATCTGGATTCTCCACGCACTCTCACAACAGAAGCCCGAGATGCCATCACCAAGGTCCAAGAAGCCTTGTCTTCACACCGAGCCCATCGCTTCGAGCCCAGACTGCCTTTCCAGTTCGTCATCCTAGGAAAAGCATCCCGCCTCCATGGACTGATTTTCCAATGGGATTCTCAGCTTAGAGACCCTTTGTTGATACTTGAATGGATCTTTACAAATAACCCACTTTCCACATGTCAAGTAGGGATTCCTTTCGTACCAGATGATTGGCCCGTCTATAACTCAGAACTTCTCTGAACCACAGGTAAGAGACCCAATGCAGTAGATACTTGGGATGAGTGGACAAAAATGCTGCCTGATGCTCTAGAGGAACCCCAAGAATTGGACCTGCTGGGGTCCTCCAAAGCAGCATATTGTGTCAAATTTTACTTTAGACGTCCAAAAATCTCCTGGCCAGACATTGATCAGACAAAAAACACATACAGAAAAGACATATCACCCATTAGCAAAGCCTACAACTATGTGGATTGGTGCAATTACACCACTCGCGTATTATCTGTATCCTCTCTCCATCCCAAAGTACTACCTAAGGGAATGTTTCTCATCTGTGGTGACCGAGTATGGGCTGGGATCCCCTCACGCCTCCAGGGAGGTCCCTGTAGCCTTGGGAGACTTTCTACCCTCACGCCAAACATCACTTTGTTACATAATTGGAGGAAAGAAAGTGAGGCAAATCGCCACAAAAGATCCTACACGGAATTTGATGAAAGTTGTGATCCCAAATTATACAACTGGAATAAACCAAAAAAGATTGCTGTCTCCATATTCCTACCATGGGTAGCTGCAGCTAAAGCTCTTGGTGAGATAGATCACCTAGGGTGCTGGCTTAGTAAGCAAGCCAACGCCACATCTGCTGCCCTGAGTGACCTCTTAAAGGATGAGGAAACCACAAGACATGCATCACTTCAGAACCGAGCTGCGATTGACTTCCTGCTCCTCCCCCATGGTCACGGATGCCAAGATTTCGATGGGATGTGTTGTTGTAATCTTTCTTCATGCTCGGAATCCATCCACGCAAACATCCAGAAATTGAAGGACCTTGTAAAGGACTTGAAAGTAGAAAAGAACCCAGACTGGGTTAATGATCTCTTTGGTCAATGGGGAATGACAGGATGGGTTGCATCCTTGGTTAAAGGGATTCTGTGGATTTTTCTTGTAATTGTCATTGTGTTAGCTATGTTCTCATGCTTTGTCTATTGCTTTAAGGGAACTATTGGGAACGCCTTTTTTTTAAATACAGAAAGTGGAATTGTTGCAGCCTCGGAGGCTGTGAGGCCTCCCTGGCGGTCAGAGGCCTGAGATAAGGAAATGCAAGTCACGATGAGTGGCCAAAAAGAAGCCGCTTGGAGCCCCCAGACCTCTCTTATCTATCTGTAAGACTATAGGCCAAATTGTACTCAACTCTCCCATTGGTCCACTTTTCAAAACCCCTCTACCCTATATAAACCCCGAATATTGCCCTGTTAAGTCGGAAGAGCTGTCACTGCAACCCTTCGAAGAGAATGCCAGAATAAAGGACATCATCTGAGGAACTGCATATGGCCTTCTCCTCTCTCTCCCTGTGTTTGCCAGGACATTTAGCAAGCTAGATCTGATATTCATTGCTAAATTACACTGCTAAGAGCTATTACACTGCTGAGCTGAATTCACTGATATTGCTTGCTAAGTTTGCCTGAGGCTAGATACCTCGCCTGAGCTTCGGGTCGGTTGATTCCTAACGGTGTCATTCTATCCGGGACTTGCGGCCAGAATTGGACCCTCATAGAGGTATCGAAAAGCCTGTAACAGACTATCTTATCTGAGTGATAAGATAACACTGAGAAGAAACAGGGCACCAAGAGAAAAAAATTACTACTAAATCTCCAATTATCAGGTCATGTCAAAACAACAGAATGAAGCCTCGAGAAGAAATAAAATATATTGATTTAATCTATAGGATGGCATGCAGACAAGTCAAAGGTTAAAACCAAGCAAAAGAATTCCCAGAACATGTAAACCCACAGGAATATTTGAATATGTATAACTCTCATTAATATGCATTTAACCCATGTGATGTAAAAGTATATAAGAACATTGTTTTAAGCTAACAGTGTGCTTTTGGCAGATTGCCAAAGCACCCCAGCACTGGATGTTGTCCCTTTTATCCCTTATTAAACTTTTACCAAAAAAAATTAAATAGTGAGCCGTGTTTCTCACAGAAAGAAAACAAAAGGAAAAATCCTGACCTCCAACATTATCCACCCCAAATTTTTTCCCATACCATCATGTTACATCAAACTTAAACTTTTAAACTATATAAATACATGCATTACTGTCCTGGGGTGACTGTATGGTCCTGTATCCCTTATCATCTGCTTTATGCCCAGACATGAATCCTGTACCTTCAAGTTAGGTCTGGGAGAGGGGGGGAAATGGTGGAATTCTTTTGGCAGCCTGTGTTCAAAACACAGATAACTCACTCATTTTTTTTCCTGTGGCTCTCGGCTCTTTCTCAGGAGAGAGACGGAGAGTTAACATTCTTTGCTTTTAGCTAGTTTTTTGATTGTTAGCTGAGGCAAGAAGTTTTCCCAGGACTGTGGCTTCTTTTTCTTCTGCAACTGTTCAGTTTTTTCCAGTCCGAAACACCAGAACATGGCCTGGAGGCCAGCTCTGAATCTTGGAGGGAGCTGAGCCACACCTACAGAAAGAACTCTGAATCTACCAGCTCTTCTCGGCAGTGAGAGGCTTTATTATTTACCATTATTAATTCTTTTTTCATGACTGTGAACACCCTGCTTGTTAAATAAAGTTTATTTCACTTTCCTCTGAGGAAAATTCCTTTCAAACCTTGTGTAGGGGAGGGTTGCTGAAACCTGCCTTCTATTAGAGGAGATGTTCATTTCAGGACGTTTCCTCCCAATTTGTCTCAAACCAAGAAAATTACCCTGACTATATACATATATACATCTAGGTCCAGATACAGGCACAGTGTGACAGACGGTTGACCCCAAAACAAGGTCCCCTTGAGGCATGCATCATGTCTCTCCATTCTTCTGTATCACCCACCAGGTGCAACCTGGTCCCTGAGCGAAGACAGCCCCATGGATGGGTTTGTCTTTGCTTGAGGCAGAATTATTCAGAACAGTTTTTCCCAGCATACCTCCTATGTGTATCACCAGAGCCTTATCTACGTCTGTTGTTCACAGGGTTTCAGTTTGGGCAGGGCTTGCTCAGTTGGTGGAGCCTCTGGTGTTAACCAACCAGGTGGCCTTTGCTAAATGCATCTCCCAGTTTTTGAAAGTTCCCCCACTCAGTGCCTTCAAGGTGGTTTTAAGCAGGCCATTGTATCACTCAACTTTTCCAGATGTTGGTGCATGGTAAGGAATATGGTACACCCACTCAATGTCATGTTCTCTAGCCCAGGTGTTTATAAAGCTGTTTTTGAAATGAGTCCCATTGTCTGACTCAATTCTCTCGGGGGTACCGTGCCTCCAAATGACCTGTTTTTCAAGGCCGAGGATTGTGGGCCTGATATTTCTGAGTCTTAGATTTTAGCCTGCTAGCAGCTGCTAATTTTTCCCAAGGGAAAACTTCTCAAGAAAGCTTCTTCTCAAAACAATCTTGGCAAACAACTATTCTTTCTCAAAACAATCTTCTCCAGGTGGTGTTTTGCTGTTTCTCTAGTTTAACCAATGGGATTAGAGAGGTGTGGTTCCTATTCACCAATCATGTTAAGTCTGTATCATAACAGTTTATAAAAGGTAGTAAGAATTACACAATAAAGCTTTTTCTATGTTCATTGCCTTCTGAAATATTTGGAGTCTTTCATCTTTCTTTCGTGTCCTACAATGACACAGGATGGCATTCTGGGCTGTAGCATGCAGCACAGTGTAGGTATCCAGCCATTCAGGGGTGGCTTCTACTGTCACGCTGAGACATGAAATGAGCACGCACCACATGCTCAGTCGCCCAAGGTAAAAAAGAGAGCTTTATTTACAGTTTTCTAGAATTTATAGATTCTCTAAAGTGAGAGTGGATTGGAGGATAACATCCCTCCTCTGAATCACACTGGCCAGGTGAACAGTCTGTCAATTTTCTCCTCCTCCAAGAAGGAATGCGAAAAACACATAGTGTTTTGGTAAAAAGTGTGAGAACTCTGACTCTAAGAATGTAAACATCAGAAGGCTTCAAAAACCAGGGTGACATCTCACCCTTTTTCCGTTAAAAAAGAAAAGGAAAAAAGAAAATGAACAATGTTACAAAGGAAGAAAAATGAACAAAGTTTTAGGGTTCAGTCGTGGAGGAATCATCAGAGTGATCACTCGCATCGTCTGCATCAGAGTCATCACTCGACGGTTCATCCGCTTGATGGCTTTCAGTTTGGTCACGGTTTCCATCTTGCCTGTTGGCCGGGTTCTGTCTCTGAGGTCGCAGGTCAGGACGGACACAATTCAAAGGTACCCAGCGTGTCCCAGTATCTGTGGACACGCACGCATACCCACGCCCCAAAATGACAAGGTCGTAGGGACCTTCCCACTGTTTGGTGGCTAGATTTTTCACTCGCACCTTTGCTCAAGGCTGATGTGTCTCGTCCGAAGCCTGTAATGAGAGATGGTGATTCAAGATGACAATGTTATTTGAGTTCTGCGGCACTGTAAGATGATTGATGGTGTACAAGGCCTTTGCCCACCGACTGTGTGGGGTTTCACCCTGCATTCCCTGTTTCTGTTTTTGTAGAACCCGCTTCAGAGTACCATGAGAGCGTTCTACAATAGCTTGACCAGTCGGAGAATGTGGGATACCAAACTTGTGTGAAACACCCCACAATTGCAGGAACTGCCGCACCTTCCCTGATGCATAAGCAGGACCATTGTCGGTTTTCACAGCAGAAGGTATACCAAGAATGGAAAAGGCCTGCCTCCAATGGGCAATGACATCACGGCTCTTTTCTCCAGTGTGAGCAGAAGCCCACATTGCAGAGGAGAACGTGTCCACCGTGACATGCACATACTTGAGCCGGCCAAACTCGGCAACCTGGGTGACATCGGTCTGCCAAAGCTCCAAGGCCCTAAGGCCTCTGGGGTTTACCCCTGCTGGCAAAGGCGCACCAAGGGCATGACAGTCGTCACATGACTCAACAATGTTGTGAGCCTCAGTCGCTGTCAACTGAAATTGCTTTTGCAATGTATGTGCGTTCTGGTGGAAGAACTCATGTGATGCCTTGGCCTGCGCGAGTACGTCTGGCTGAGGTGCTACCCACGCTGGGTTAGCCAACTTGTCAGCCCTTGCGTTACCTTCCGCTACAAACCCTGGCAAACTAGTGTGGCTCCTTGTATGCAGAACATAGTATGGGTGAACCCGGGCCTGGATGGCACACCACAGGGTCTTCAGTAACTGAAACAAGGCAGGATTACTGACCTCCTTCAAAACTGAATAACCCAGTCGCTGTGTGATGTCGGCCACATAGGCGGAATCCGTGACCAAGTTGAAAGGTTCCTGGAAAAACTTCTCGAATGCCATGACCGCAGCCTTTAGCTCAACCAATTGGGCTGAACCATCCTCATGACCTTCTACAACCTGCCACTCTGCTCCATCCTTCCAGGTAACAATGGCCTTTCCTGTCTTTCCCGAACCGTCCGTGAAAACAGTGGGTCCTTGTACCGTTTCCTGGCTATATTTGGGCCACAAAGAAATTTGTGTATTATTCGCCACTTGTAGTAGCTTGTGGCTGGGCAGATGATAAACAATCTGCCCTGTGAAGTTTTCCAGAGCACACTGCATAGTAACACTGTTTGCAAGGCTCCAGTCAAAATTTTCCCGATCAATTGGGATCACGATCTTTGCGGGGTCTGCTCCCATCAATTGCAAACACCATTGCCAGCATCTGATTATCAATCGAGCAACCAGCTCAGCTAACGGAGTTACCGTCTTCTGTGGCTGGTGGGGCAGGAAGACCCATTCCAAGATGTGCAAGGAATCTGACCATTTGTCATTCCATTGGCCGATGATACCTGTAGGATGTAAATCCGGAGCAGTGATGAACACAGTGATATCAACGGAGGGGTCAATGCGGTACACATGGCAAGCGGAAACAGCTTGCTGAACCTCCTCCAGGGCTTTATGTGCCTCAGGGGTCAATTCACGAGGTGACTTTAAATCGGTGTCTCCCTTTAACAAATCATACAAAGGAGACAGTTGTGCATTGGTTAGTTCCAAATACGGATGCAACCACGTGATGACGCCTACCAATTTCTGGGCGTCGTTCAGTGTTTTCACCGAACGCACAAATTGCACCTCCTGGTGACGGATTGTCCGTTCCAGAATCTTGACCCCCAAATACTTCCAAGGAGGCTGTGGCTGAACTTTTTCTGGAGCCACTTGCAGCCCATGAGCGTGCAACGCATCAATCAACTGAGGCTGTATCCTCAGCAGTTCATCCTGGGTGGGTGCAGCCACCAGAATGTCGTCCATGTAGTGATATACATGGGCATTGGGAAACTGCTTGCGAACTCCAGACAAGGCACGGGCCACATACCATTGGCATATGGCGGGAGAATTCCGCACCCCTTGGGGCAAAACCATCCATTGATATCTCTGTGCGGGCTCAGCATTGTTAATTGCTGGCACCGTGAAGGCAAATTTTTGTCTGTCATCAGGATGTAAAGGGATCGTAAAGAAACAATCCTTCAGATCCACGATGAGGATCGGCCAATCCGCTGGAAGCATGGTAGGCAACGGCATGCCCGCCTGCAACATTCCCATGCTTTCCATCACGGCATTGACTTTCCGGAGGTCTTGTAACAACCTCCATTTCCCAGACTTTTTTCTAATGCAGAAGACAGGAGTGTTCCAGGGACTGGTAGAAGGCTCCAGATGACCCTGGTCCAACTGCTCCTGCACTAGATTTCAAAGGGCAATGAGCTTTTCTTTAGGGAGGGGCCACTGATTCTCCCAGACAGGTTTGTCCACCAGCCACCGGAAAGGAGGCATAGGACAGTCTGCGCCCTTCGTCACAGTGGCCCCCATTAAAAATCCGTCCCGATGCGCACCCCCCACGCGGCCAGAACATCCCTCCCCCAGAGGTTAGCCTCAGTTGAAGTAACATGAGGCCGGACCACAGCTGATTGTCCCTCTGAGTTTGTGATGATTACAGGCTGCTGGCTCACGTAGCATTGCTTCGTTCCTCCCAGTCCTGCAACAGGCGTCTGTACTGGACTCAAGGGCCAAACCGGGGACCAGGCAGCAAGCGAGAGGATCGTGATGTCAGCGTCGGTATCAATCAGTCCGCGGAGGCAAATTTCAGGAGGTGTCGCACCAGGGATGGACAGGGTATACAGCTTTATGGGACGGTCGTCCGACAGGACAGTGGTCCAGTGCACTTAAGGCATCCCAGTGGACCCAAAGCCGCTGTCTCCTAGCGACCGGTCAACTGCCCTGCGAACAGAGGATCTAAAAGGCACAAGTTGAGCAAGCCGTGTCCCTTTTGGGATAGTGACGGGGGTTTTGATGTGGATACCATGGCACAAATTTGTCCTGTGAAATCCGCATCAATGAGTCCCATGTGCACAATGAGACCCTGAAGGGTGGTACTAGACCTCCCCATAAGGAGAGCACTCATACCATCACCCAAGGGGCCAAAGGCATCCAATGGGACCTTGTGCACGTCGCTGGTCTCTAACACAGTTGTTTCTGCTGTGCAGACATCAACACCTGCTGAGCCACGGGTGCTGGCTGCAAGTTGACCAAGCAGACCTCCATCGGCTCTGGGGCTTAGAGAGAGACTTCTGTCGGAGCGCGTCCCCCCTTTGCGCTTCGCTTCCCGTTTCCCGAGCCCAGCAAGGCCTGACCGTTAACGTGAACAGTGGCCTTGCACGCATTTGACAGATGATTTTGTCTGCCACAGCGACCACACAAAAACAAGGGAATTGTGGACTTCTTTGACTTCTTCCCCTGTTTCCTGCTGGCCTGCACAAACCTTTTCTGCTGCTGCCTGCCCTGAGGCACTGCCCAGACTGGCTGCACAGCAGGGGCCAAAGCAGGCTGCATAACAGTGGTCATAGCAGGCTGCATGGCAGTGGTCATAGCAGGCTGCATGGCAGTGGCCATAGCAGCCAACTTATGACCTGAAGTACGCAACTTCGCACAGGCCTGTGCCATCTGGGGGACAGAAGGATCCCCAGGAAGGGCCTCTATGACTCTCTTACAGGCAGCATTGCAGTTGTGTTTCGCAAGGTGCTTGAGTAAATGCCTCCTTGCGTCAGGATCTCCCACCTGTTTCTCCATGGCAGCAGTCAGCCTATCCGCAAATCGCAGGAAAGGCTCATCAGCCCACTGGACAACTGCCACGAAGGACTCCTTCGGAGCAGCCATTTCAATGGTTTGAATCAGAGCTGCCATGCCTGTTTCCTGGCACTGCTCAAGCACCAGGGGATCAAAGCCAGCCTGCCCATTAGGGCCAGCAAAATCGTCTGTGCCCAGCAGTACATCAGTGCCGATCACACGCATGGCGTTCCACTCCACGGCCCTGACCGCTAACTGAGTCCATTTGGACTCAAAGATCTCGTATTCCACAGGCTGAAAAAGAACACGAGCTATGCTTCTGATATCATAAGGTGTCAACTGATTAGCAGCAAGTACTCGAGGCATCTGCATGACTTCCACAGACCCCAGACCTTATTTGCCAGCCTGATCACAGAGCTCCATTGTAGCTTTCCAGGATAGGGGTTGATAGGTGTTGTGGGTGACACCCCTAAGCACAGGGAAAGCCTGGAAGCCCCCTGATGAGGCGGCAGCGGCTGTCAAATCCCGTCCCGTGGACCCCACGAGCTCAGGGCCAAGTGCCTGATTAGGGGGCAGCTCGACACCATCTGATATCGCGTCGCCTGCAACATCAGCAGGCCCAGAGAAGTCATCTCCGTAATCCCGGAGACGCTGTGAGGAGGGGAGTTCAAGCATCTCCCCGGCCTTGGCATAGGTAGCTTGCCAAAATCGCATGAAGTCCCTAGGACGCACGGTGATCTGGCACGGGGGGAGTGTCCACAAATACGAGGAGAAAAACCCCCCAGTCTGGGCCCCCCGGCTCCGGGGGTCCAACGGTTTCCCGCTGGACCCATCACCGCTTGCACCAAAGGTGAACAACGTGGTGTCCGCAGTCGCTGCAGCCCCCGCGCCCGCAGGAAACCGGGGCGCCGGAGCAAGGCTGGCTCCAGCTGAGCCCACGCCCTCCAAGGAACTAGCAGCACCGGCCGCATCACAGGCAGGGGTCCCCGCAGCAGCCGGTGTGTGTCTCGGCGTGGACGGGATGGGCGCAGCCGCGGGCATCGCTTCCCGTGGCGCGGGGGGGGAACGGGGCGCAGAGAGGGGCGCGGCTCGCGGGGCCACGTCCCCGCCCCGCACTGTGGCCCGGGGCAGTGACGCGGGCGGCGCAGACGGAGAGGGCAGCTGCGCAGCCCGGCTTGAGCTCAAGGCTGCCCCCGCGCCAGGAGCACCACCACCCACCGCACCCGGCAAGGGCAGCGCAGAGGAGGGGGTATGTGGAACCACCCCCAGAAGGGTCCCTCCTGTAGCTCGGAGACCCATCGGAGGCAACGCCCCCCCAGCTTGGCGCGGGGCGGGCTGCCCGCCCTTTGGGGTGGCACCTGACAGATCGATCAGCGCCCCATCCCCGCCTGCCTCCACTGCCTGGGCACGCCCATCAGGCTGCACAGAGGCAGGGGCGGTTGGCGGAGGTCATGCCGGGGCCGGCGGCAGAGCCGCCGGCTCCGCTTTCCCCGCGCCCAGAGGATGGGTCGTAGAAACACCACAATTCGGGAAGAGCGTTGTCACAGAATCCTGCCCAAGGAGAGGCAGAGACTGATCATGGGGCTCCTCCCCACCCCCGAACGCTGGAAAGGCACAAGGGGAGGGACGTCTACCATCACAGCGCCGTGGGGGGGAGGGGAGGGCTCTGCCTCGCGCCGCGGCTCGAAATCCCCCGCAGCCTCCGAAAGGACCTTGGCGTCCCCTTCGCTCCCTCCGTCCTCCGGAACGGGAGAACCTAGTTGGGACCCGAGCTCCTCAGCAGAACCTTGTGAACTGGAGCATTCAGACCAGTAGAAAAGCCCGTCAAACCTCTTCCAGTGCATCAGAAGCTGTGCGATCTTGACGTTACAGTCAATGGAGAGGGCCTCAAGGAGGTGATCGCCAAGCAGAGACCATGCCTCTGTGGAGAAAGCCTCTTTGGGATCTGAAAAAAAACCTTGGCCTCTCACCCATAAAAAGAGCTTTTCAAAGCCACCCTGGGAGACAGAAACCTGTCTCCTCTCCAGCAAACTTCTCCAGATATCGAGGACCAGTGAGTCCTCCATGGAAGCCACAGGGGTTGGCATCATCCCAAAAGCTGCAGGCAAAGTGCCAAACGGTCACAGCCACTACACAAGCAGGGAGGAGGGGGGTTAGGAACCACAGATCTCACCCAAAGTGCCTCACACTCCAATGACCACCAAATGCCGTTCTCACGAGGGGTCACCAATTGTCACGCTGAGACACAGAATGAGCACGCACCACACGCTCAGTCGCACAAGGTAAAAAAGAGCTTTATTTACAGTTTTCTAGAATTTATAGATTCTCTAAAGTGAGAGTGGATTGGAGGATAACATCCCTCCTCTGAATCACACTGGCCAGGTGAACAGTCTGTCAATTTTCTCCTCCTCCAAGAAGGAATGCGAAAAACACATAGTGTTTTGGTAAAAAGTGTGAGAACTCTGACTCTAAGAATGTAAACATCAGAAGGCTTCAAAAACCAGGGCGACATTCTACCATTGTGAGCACGTAACGCTTGCCTTGGTTGGTCTGAGGCAGTGTGATGTAGTTGTGAAATGTGGGGTTGTGTTTCATGTCAGGTAGAAAAAGATGGCCTTTGTAGTTATGGTTGTGAAATGTATGGAAAAGGCCATAGGGTAATTATAAAAACATCTGTTTAATGAACAAAATGGAAAAAGCATGAAAAGGGGCTTTTGAAGTTATATTTTGCTTGCTTATAAGTGAATCATGTGAGCCTATAAGGTTTTTAATAGAAGGTTTGAACTATAGCCTTAGCATATATATATATATATATATATATATATATATATATATATATATAAAGAATTGTAATCACCCAAATAGAAGGAAGTGAGCTATTCCAAACTAAAATTAAGGATCCTGGAAAAAAGAGATAGACCACCATCTGGAAGCTGGACATCACCAACAAAACTGATTTATAGTCCTGAAGAGGAAGACTGAATCTCTCATCTCTGATGTTTTCTTCTGAAGAAGGAAATCTGGAAGCCACCACCACTGATTTATGATCCTGAGAACCTCATCATCACAAGATGTTATTTCTGACCTCACTGATTTCATACCTTTTGAAGTATAGAAAATTTAACATCACCAATAGAAATTGATCAGAATGGGTATAGAAATTAGATTTCAAAAATAGAAATTAGGAGGAAACTAGAAAAAAAGTTGCTGAGAAGTGCTTATGGAAAATCTCAATAAATACCAGCAGAAAATCAACGGTCGGCGTGCAGTTGGAGGGGAAACCCCCACTGTACCCAGCGCTGTTTGCTCACACTTTACCATTCTGTATTAATTAATAAATTGATTGCTGCTTGATATATTGGCCGAGTCAAGCTCTTTATTTATAACAAATTTGGTGGAGAATGTGGGCAATCTCCAACTCCTTGAGGAGAACCTCTGATCTCAGGGAGGCGCCCCACCTCTGGCAGTTTCTGCCTCTGGTGGCCCTGAGTGACTGGGGAACCTCCCTAGGAGAAAGGAGATTTTTAAGGTTAAATTGTGAGCAAAGAATTTTGAGCTCCTGGATAAGACTGCAGTAAATTCACCTGTAATAACTCGTGCACGAAGACCCAGGCGAGAAAGGAGGCTGTAAGTATCGCTTGGTTAGGTGGGATAAGGGACGGGTGTATGTGTGTGTGCTGTGTGTATGAGATGTGGCCTAGCCACGAAGCAAGTGCGGAGTTCTTCTAACCTCGGTTCCGTCTTCCTGCGAGGGGAGCGGCAGGTGAAGGAACAAAGCGAGTGAAAACGGAGTGAGTGAAGGGATTTTTTTTTAATAAAGGTCGGGGGCGGGATGCAGTAAATAATTGGGGGGATTTCTTTTTAGTAAATTGGAGGCAGGAAGCGGCACTAGTTGAAGGGACCTTTTTATATAAAATCCTAAGCGAGTAAGGAGATTTCAAGTAGTATTGAAGTCAGAAAGAGCGAGTGAGAGAACACCCGTGGGAATAAGATGGGTCAAAGTCAAGACAAGGACCCAGGAACTGGTGTAAACCAGCAAAAGGTAAAGGTACTAAAGGTACCGGAAAAAGAGGGAGCGCTTTACCAGATATACCTCAGGACAGCCCCCTGGGGTTAATGTTAAAATTTTGGGATGAATGGGAATCTAGGAAGAGAAAGAGTAAGGAGAAAATGATACAATATTGTATGGTGGAATGGACTAAAGAAATTATATGACCCTATAATTTGTATTAGCCAATGTATGGGTCATTTGAGGGGTGGATTTCTAAGACTTTAAATGTCTGTTTAATTGAAAAGGACCCTATTAACCAGGAAAAAAGTGATTATGCTGCTTTATGGCACGGATCCTGGCCTTCTCCCCTGTGTACTTTAAAAATCAAAGAGGAAAAGAAACTGTGGGACCCCCTAGACAATCTCCCCCCCTCCTTATCCACCACAACCAGCTTTGCACCCAGAGGTGCCTAATCCAGCACCCCTTGCACCTCAAGCCCCTATGGCTCTGCTCCCGGTACCAGATTCACCACCGGCACATAGAACAAGAGGCAGGGAAACGGCATGGGCAGAAAAGGGTGGGGACAGCGATGATGGAGGTGGGGAGGGACAGTTATATCCATTAAGAGAAATACCAATAGTAAGAAACCAAGGGGGACCAGTTATTGGGTATGTATCAGCACCCCTGAATACTGGAGATGTTAGAGCCTTTAAAAAGGAAATGGGGAAATTACTTAAAGATCCCCTAGGGGTGTCTGATAGACTGGATCAGTTTCTAGGACCTAACACCTATACCTGGACAGAGATCCAGTCAATCTTAAACATTTTGTTTACTGCAGAAAAAAGGCAAATGATAAGGCAAGCTAGTATAAAGATCTGGGAAAGATGCCATCAGCAGGGACCCTGGAGAAGTAAAATGGCCAAATGTAGCCCTTAATTGGGACAATAATAATGAACAGGATAAAAAAAAAAATCCTGATCTCAGGAACATGATTATTCAGGGAATCCAAGAAGCAGTCCCCAGAGGACAAAACAAGGCTTTTAGTGAACACCAAGGGAAGGGTAAGTCACCTAAAGACTAGTGAGAGGGATTGAAGAAAAGTATACAAATGTATTCAGGATTAGATCCTGATACATCTGTAGGGGAAGCATTAATAAAAACTCAGCTTTAACAATTATAACCCCATATCCTACATCTCCCCCCTTTTTTTTAATAACAGTGACAACAATAATGACCATAACAACTTCTCAAAAACTGTAACAGAGGCCTATAACAAAGCAACTACATCAGGACGGTGTGACAAAAGGTTGCACACACCGTGATGGTGGCCTGTGGAGGCACAGACATAGCATCTTCCCCATGTGTCCTAGGGTGACTTTATGACACTTGTATCCCCAAACATCTGTTCTGTTTATTGTGTTCTGTACCTTTAAGACTGATTCCGAGAGTGAAACAGGGAAAGAAGAAGCGCACAGTTTGTTTTGAGAAACTACCTGACTCCTATGCATTCTTCTCTTCTCCGGACTGTGTGTGTTCGACTGAGTCTCAGACAGACTGTGGACAGAGATCTCCTGTGCTTTTTAGTTAGTTTTATCTAGCTAGGGCAGAGGAGTTCCCTGGACTGTTTTTTTTCATTTTCTTGGGACTGGTTAAACCTGCTCCGGACTGAAAAACCCAGAGGAGCACAGAGAGCTCTTGCACCTGTGGCCCACCGGGGCCTGGACCTCTGGAGGGAGCTGAGCTGCCCATGGCAGGGACTTTCGGAATTTACCATCTCACTTCAGAGCAATGAAAGGTTTTTGTCCTAGGGTGACTGTGTATCCCCAATCATCTATTGGGTGTAAAGGGGAGGGGAAGCGCGGTTTGTTTTTCCCCAGGAAAACTCTGCTCCTTGGAGTGACCTTGAAGTGGGGGAGTTGGAACACTGTGAGACAAAAGAAGCTCTGCTTTTCGGGATTTTTTTTTTCCTCGGGAGTTAGTTAGTTAGTTTAGTGGTAGCATAGCGTAGTTAGACCCTGTAGAATAGCTGGAGTCTTTTTTCCCTTTTTTTTTCCTTTTTTTCCCTTTTTTTCTCCTCTCCTTGGAACTGTTCCAATCTCTCTGGACTGAGGACCTGGGGGAAGCGCTGGGGGCCTCCACTGGGGACCCACCCCACCAACACCAGCCCGGTACCGCAACTCCTTTTTCTCCCAGCGCCAGCGGAGATGGAGCAATGGAACATAGTGACTATCTTCAAGAGGAGACCTTCTCTTTTTAAGTTTGTTATCCCTCCGGAGCGGCACAGAGCTCCTGTCATTGGGTATTGTGCTGGGAGTGCTTTGCCTGTTTAATAAACAGGTTTTTTCCACTTCTCTCTGAGGAAGTCTTTTCCCGAACCGGTTGGGGGAGGGGAGGAAGGGCCCTGTGGGAGAGTTTCTCTCAAATCTGCCTAAAACCAGTACAGTTTTATTGTTTCATATTATTCATTCTTTGTGCTTGTGGGCACTTTGTTAAATAAATAGTTTTTTCCACTTTTCTCTGAGGAAGTTCTTTTTCCCGGACCGGTTGTGGGGGAGGGGCCACTTGGGTTTGCTTTCCAGAGGAACCCCATTCGGAGGTTTCCTCCCAAATTTGCCCTAAACCAGGACACTATGTTAATAAGTCCAGGGTTCCTTTCCATTGTCCAGTTTTAAAAAATTGAGAACATATAGGGAATTAGCTAGTTTGTCATGAGGGCACCCTAACTCCCCCTCTTTTTTTTTTTTAAATACAAAGGCAGTGCCCTCTGGCTGCCCTGGGTGATCCGAGACCCTGGCAAGGGGTCCAGAGACAAGCCAAAAGAGTTTGATTAGAATAGTATTAATTTATCACCAGGTGTAGATGTAGAATTTTGGGGTTTAATGGGGGTTCAAGAAGGCAAGATGGAGGAATCCGGGCGTGTCCCTGTCCTTCTGCTTCTTCTTCTTGTCCTCCATCTTCTGCTGTGCTGGTGGCACTTTTGGATTGGTTTAGCATAGAAGTGCACTGTCTAACATAGGTGATAGGTATTAGTATTTATCTGTAAACATGGAACACATAGTACGTAGTATAAAGAGTTAAGACCGCCCTGGTCAGTGGGCAGTTGGCCATGACCAGCGAGTAGCTAGCACCCAAGCTGGGTGAGAACAGAATGTACTAGATAAACTGAAGCCAGGGGGTCCGTGGGAGGCTGGACAGAGCAATGCACGATCCGACCAGTATGGTTAATGCATGCATTCTGCTTTATTGCTACAAAATGGTGGGTTATATAGAGTCTCAGATAGTTTATACTGACAGGTGTTTTCTAATTGGTACTTGATTAGGAAGGAATGTAAACAATCCTAACTTAAAGGTCGCCACGGTAAAATTGCTATAACTATACTAATTAATACTAAACACACCTTAATTGAATTTACTGCTGCGCCACAGGCTTGCTCACCACTACTCAGGCCCAAATCTGAGGCCTAGCTCAGGCCCAAATCTGAGGCCTTACCCAGGATAGCTCAGGCCCAATGCCAAAGTGGATTGTGCCCTCTAAAAAATTTTGCAACAAGAAACAATAAACAACCTTGAGAACCTGAGCCGATGCATCCCAACTCTCTCTTCTGGCACGGGGCTTGGGATGAGTACTTTTAACAAATATCTCGGGGGGCCATCAGCCCAAAGAAACAAGAACGGAGACGGGGCCCCTTGCAAATAGGATGAGAAACACTGCACAATGTATAGAACAATTATGGTGACACATAATTGCCTTGTGGGAGAGTGGGGGATGATGGTATTGTGAGACATACCCCATTGCTGCAAGAAGTTACGAACTTGCTCTGAGGAGTCCAGGTCTATTGTATGTTTTGACGGTGTTGGGAAGGCCTTGAGTGGAAAACAGGTGAGCCAATGCCGGACAGCATCACAGGCCTTCTTTCCAGAATGAGTAGTTGCCACTAGAAAATGAGAATGAGTGTCAATAGATACATAAACATATTTTAAATGACCAAACACTGAGACATGGGTAACATCAGTCTGCCAAATGGAGTCAAGGCAAATAAGTTTTGTTTGCTGTGGTAGCTGAATAGGTTATGAGAACTCACCTCTGTTTTCAGCCTTAACAACTATAAACATGAACATAGTTTAACCTACTAAATTCAGATAACATGTACTTATCTTTATATGAACAGTAAGACAATACATCCAATAAAACAATAAATGCTTGACCTTCACTCAGGGTCTGTCGCAGATGGACTTGGATAGCCTTTTCTGGAACAAGACTTTGAAGTTTACCTCAGAGAGAGGGTTCAGCTTTTGTAAGACAAAATTTACAAGTCAAAGTGACTTGGTTTCTCTTTTTTTTGGACAAAAACACCTGGGATTTATGGAACACGTTCCTAATCAGCCAGAGCTAGGGCTTGATCAGGGCCTAAAGCTTCAACTGAGAGGGTTTCCTCAATATATCTTAAAAACAAACCTTTATTAATATTTACGGAAAAAGTTCCTTAACATAAAAAACTTATGAATCCTCAAAGAAATACACACAAGTAGCATGGCTGGATCCCTGTGTGTACCAGGCATTTCAATTTTGTCAGAAAGCAACTAAAGCTTCCACATTTGCATTAACTTGGCCTGTGCAAAAGTATTTGGTACTACATCTGTAGAACAATACTGTAGGAAATTACAGAATTATATGTTCAGCAATTAATAGAAACATTTAAGGAACCATGTGTTTTGAAACAGCAAAAATGAAACTTGTAATCTATGGGAAATTACTGTTAGTCCTAAAGCAAAAAGTTTTTTTTCAGTGGAATGCAATGTATGACCATTGGACACAACACCAGAGGCACCAAAATGCATATTTGACAAGATTTACAGAATGTGAAAATACCATGAAGCATCATAAACACAAATTAGAGATCTTAATTCTGTAAACAAAAAAAGGATATTAATCAGACAAGACCAATGATTAAAAACCCAATTACAGCTCTTTTAGTTACAAATTGAAATACCACTAAAGCTTTAAGAGAAAACAAAATCCTAAAGGTAAGAATAACCATTTTAACACATGTAAAGGATCTTTATCTTCAACAAACCACTGAAATGGAACAGCAAAAGGTTGAAACCTGCTAGCAACCATGGCAAGGCACCAGAATCCCACCTCCAATGCTGTCTCTGGAGGCGAAGTCTAGCTCTGTAGCAATGCTTTGCATACAAGTGGAGGTTATTCCTTTCTGTCCTCTTGCCGAGGGTATTCCCTTTTGAAACAACTCCCTGCCCACGTGTCCAAAACTCAGAGGTCTTGGTGCCTAGAAGCAACAGCTTCTTAAGCCTGGTATTGTAGAAGGCTTGCTTGATCGGCTTCTCCTGGTACTGGCCGTGGGCAGCTAGGATCTCATCCAGGCAGTCTCAGGCGGCCGCTTGCTCTGAGGCATTCCCAAGGTGCTGGGACTTTTCTTTGGATTTTTGGAGTTGGTGGAATTCCTGTGCTTCCTTAGCGCTCAGCTTGCCCGCTTTTTCCGCCGCTCCGCTTGGGCTACCTAACGATAGCCGCAGCATGGCTCCTCCTGCGCTGGGGGAGCTGCCTACCATTCCTGCCATGCTGCCTGGGCTGCCCAGTGACATGGCTGTGTCTGCACTGGGGAAGGGTGAGGGAGTCCGGGCGCTCCCCAGCACAGGTGGAAAGGCAGAGCTGGGCTATATGGAAAGGTCAGCCCCAGACACAGGCAGGGCCTGGCCCTGAGGAGCTCCATGGCCCCTTCCCGCCACCCCGCATAATGAGTCGCTCACCATAATCTGTGCCAGGTGCTGCCCGTGGCCCATTCCACCTTCGCTCCTCTTTGATCCCACTCGTTCCGGCCCGGGGCACTCCAGGGTGTGCACGGAGGGGCCGCCTGCCTGCTGCTCCCATGCCAGTGAGACCGTAGGGGCTGCGGTGGGACTCGCGTCGGGAGCTGCGGTCTCTTGCACTGTCAGCCAGCGGCCGCTGCCACCCCTCGCTCACCGCCCACAGCCCCGCATCTCCATCTTAAGCCATGATGGGCACGGCCACAGCCACCACTGGCGGGCGCACTCCATGGCCAAGGTGGTGACAAACTGGAACCTGCCTGTTATATATATTGGGTTAATTCATGTTTTATTAAAATAACTGTCTATTTGATTAAAATAAACTGTATTCCTTAGCTACCCCCCTGTACAAAATTAGTTCACGGTTGAAGGAGCAGGAGCTGTGCCACCCTCTTCCTGTAACCCAAAGATAAGATATTTGCAGCATAATACAGGGTGTAGCAGGCCTTTGATGGAGCTGGGTGAAGCCAACGACCCGGCCATCAACACCAGATAATCATCTCATCTGCTCATCAGGGACATACATCCCAATGCCCTGCCCAAGAAGATCTAATCAAGACTGTACACCCTCCCAGGAACTCTGTTCATCAAGCAAATGGCAAAGAAAGGAACCTATCTACATATCCAAGAAAACTGGACTGAACAATGGACAGCCTTGGGACACGGGGGAACACTATAAAAACTGGCATTGGAAAACTGTCGGTGTGAACCGTGTGGGACTCGGTGCGGTAGAGGCCGTGTCCGTGGGTTCACCCAGCTCCAATTCCCAGGTTTGGAACTGACTTTGATTGTGGCTCTTCTCAGATTTTCGTATTGCTATTGTCCAATAAATTTCCTTACCAAAAGATTGGAGAATTGTCGTTTATAGCACTGCCCCTGTCCTGCTGGCTGCACACTGACATGTTCCAGACTGGCTGGCCCTTGGGCACCCCTGCCACTGTACTGGGCACCTATGCGGCCAGCACCCTGCTGCACGGCCTCAGTTTCGACCTGGCCGCTGTCCTGCTGTCCCTGTGTAATAAACAGGGCAGGAGATTTTTCTCCTTTTAAAAGCCTTTATTAGGATCAGCTCGGGGTGGGGGCCCAATGGGTCATGTGCATGCCGCCGCTGCGCCCAGAAGCAACTCGGAGGAGGAGGTGTGCAGCAGCTTCGTCTGCTGGAGTGCAGGCAGAGCTGGGTCTTCTGTCCTCATGGGAGCTCCCGAAGGCACACCTGGCTCTGAAAGTCTAGGGGTCCCTCTCTGGGCAATGTCTTTGGGAGTTAGGGTGAGGGGGTGAAAACCGCTCAACCTTGGGAGGGGGTAGTCTTACTCTTTGCATGGTCTATCCATGTGTTTTGGTGGCTCGGTTTAATAAAGTCTTTCTGCTTTGGAGCAGTCTTTTCTCGATTTTTCTCCCAGCTGGCACTGCGTCCCCTCTATTTGCGTGTCTGTGGTTTTTGACAACTCGGCAATTCGATGACAACTCGGCAATTCGGCAACAATAGCATGGTGATTAACAAGGGGGGGTGAACATTTAACAAGGAACATTGAACTAACTAAAGGCTTCATTTGCAACAAAATTGCCTTGTTTTAGGCTTATCTATCTCACCTGGGCTTCATCACCTATGCCAAGCACACTCTGAGGCAGTGTTTGCCATTTTGATGCCTGTGTGCGGGCGCAGAGTGGGGCCGGGGCTGCTGGGGCGGCTGTGCCCAAGGGCGCGCGGGGGCCTCGGGCTGCAACCATAGTCCAGTTCTTAGTAAGCTGGGTGCTGACTCGGCGCATATACAACTGGGCAGGTAGCAACGACCACCAGGTCACCCTCCTTCATCGCAGCTTTTTTGCATTTCTGGCAACGCTGAATTACAATGCCGCCATTTTGGGCAGGAAGCAAATCCGCTGCTTGTTCTTGGCGCGGGAACTCCATGCTGAGGGGATCAGCTGCACAGGAAATTCCATTGGGGTAAGGCGATTCTGCAGGGTATGGGTTAATGTCGGGGTAAGGGAATTCCACGGGGCTTGGGTTAATCTCGGGGTTGTATACAGGTTCTGGTGGTGCTGAGGGTTCGGGAGGAACTATCTTCTGAAGCTGCGTAATGCCTGCCCTTCACGCATTTTTCCTTAATAGCTGCCATGATTGTCCCCCATGTGCTAAGATGCCCGCAGGCTTCAGCATAGCTGTCCCTAGCAGTATCAAAAGTCTCTGCCTCACTGCTTGCTAGGCTTCTAATCGAAGGGGTCCATTAAGGATGTGAAAAACGAGGTTCACTTTCCTGGTAAAATTCAAAAAGTTTAATAAAAAGACAATAGGAGACAGAAGTAAAGCAAAGGGTTGAAACGGCCAGGTGATTGGCATTCAGCCAAAAGCACACCTACTATCTTCGGACACATTTCTTAAATACCTTTCCATTACATCAGCCTGTTGCATATTCATAGACTATTATGCATATTCATACTTTCCCACAAACTAATTTCCATATTCCAGGAATTATTTAGCATGGCCACTCCTTGGGTCCACCTTTTTAGAGCATGCGTGTTTCTTGGCTGTGGTTTCAGTCTGTTCTCTTTATCACTTCCAGTTTGGGCCTTGGTCCATACTTTCTTCAGATGGCAGATGCTGATAATTGGCCTATCAGTAGCAGGGTCCTCATCATATGTCTACTGTATGTTATCCCGACCAAACAGACAGTTCATGCATAACTATATCAGTTACCACTACTACCATGTCTAAGTTTTGTAAATAGCAGAAATAAAAGCAAAGTTATTTTAACATTATACATAGAGCATTCATCTTAATATTTGCAAAAAGCCAACTTTACAATATGTATTTATAACAAGGGGAGAATCTTTAATGTGATTAGACACCCAGTCCAGCAGGGTGCTTAGTTTCGCATCAGCCATATTAATAGATTGCTGATGTAGGAGCTGCCGTACCTGGCCCAAGCTCCTCCTTTTCCAGGGATATTCCACCTCCCATTATTGCTCCCACTGGTTACTCACTTCGTAGGTGAGATGTGCACACTTTTGAATCTTGAGTTCTTCCCCGAACTCTTCCAATCCTTCCCCAGATCTTTTTCCCAGCTGATTCCTTGACCTACTGGGAGTTGCTACCGGAACGGTACCTATCCTGTACCACCTTAAGTTCCGATTCGGGCTGCCATTTGTAACAATGGGAAACAAAGACACAGACCCCCTTGTGCATGAGAAGAAAATCACTATTGTACAAGTTACCCCCCTTTTATACCTTTAATCTTAACCAGACAAAACCAAAACATAACAGGAGAAGAGCACCCATCGGCTGGCTCAGCTGCAGTTTTCTGTCCACAAGTCATAACTATCTCTCACCCCCCAACTGACCTCCAACTGTCCAGCCTGCAGCTGTGCCTTCCTACAGGGCTTTCTGGTTAACATGAGCCTTAACAGCTTTAACAATTATAACCCCATATCCTACACCTCTGTAACTTCAGCTCCAGAATTCCAATGGTTGACCCCGAGTCTCACCAGGCACCTTCTGCCAAAGGCTCCAGGAAAGACTATTGCTCCTGGCTGCAGAGTAGAGCACCTTATTCACCTCTGGTCCCATCCTCACTGGGCCAAGGGCTACCACATGAGCGATTTCCTGCTTGATCTGGGAGAAAACTTGTTGCTTTTCAGGACCCCAGTGGAAATCATTCTTTTTGCGGGTGACCAGGTAGAGAGGGGTCATGATCTGGCTGTACTCAGGAATGTACATTCTCCAAAAACCTATGAGGCCTAGGAAAGCTTGCATTTCATTTGCTGGTCGATGGAGACATTGCTGTGTTTTTGTTGATGACCTCAGTGGGAGCCTGACGCCATCCGTCTTGCCACTTTACCCCCAGGAACTGGATCTCTCGGGGAGGTCCCTTGACTTTGCTCTTCTTGATGGCAAAACCAGCTTCCAGGAGAATCTGGATGATCTTCTCTCCTTTCTCAAATACCTCCGTTGCCATGTTCCCCCACACAATGATGTCATCAACGTACTGGAGATGTTCTGGAGACTAATCATCAGTACCAAGTTTCTGGCTGCAGGCTCTGCAGCAGCTTGGAAAAAAACCAAAGACCACTGCTTCTTCTAGCAGGATCCATCTTTATTACACACACTTCAGTATTTATATGTTTCTACTATAGGAAAGTTTTAAGAAGGTGCAGAAGCAAAGACAAAACAGCCACACCACCAAGCAACCATTAGAGCAGACATTTCTGCCCTTATTAGTCATTCACTCCAACATGCCACCTCCCAGCGTTCCGGGTGGTAAAGGAAAACATTCACACATGGTGTTTATTGCTGGAGACAATCCTTTGGTACACACCTTTCCCAAGAGAACAGAGAGCATTTATCAAAGTTGAGATGTGACATGCCGCTGCTTCTACACAGAGCTCTCATCAAGGTCAGGATGGCCCAAGCAGGCCGCTGCTTCTTCAGGTTCCTCTGATATAATGAGTTGGCTTAGTTTGTCCTGCGGCCAAGGGATTGGTGCAGCACTGAGTTAAAGATTTAAAGAGTTAAGATGTTAGCTAAGGGATAGAAGCAATTTATATTGATTAGGATTTAAGTTAGAAGCATAGAGATGAAGTGGAAAAGTTAATAATTATTAGATGCTTAAGCTAGAGTGTAGGTGATGCATTACTTGCTCATTTCAGCTGTTTGTAGAAAGAAATAAGATAGAGGGACCATTGTGATAGTAAATGAAAACCATGACTGCACCTGGACACAGAAACTAATTGGAACCAAGCAGGAGAGATTGGACTATGCCAAAAGGTCACATAAGCCTGCCAGCAAGATAAAGGTAAAAAGGTCACTGCGAGGAAGACTTTTTGACTTCATCCTTCAAGACCATTGACCCATTTCAAAGACCACCAATCCAATTTGAGAGAAGAATTGCGCAGGCATAAAGGACTTTGGGCTCATTTTAATACAAAGCTGGAATAGGAGGTGCTGAGATTATGCATATGTATAAGAATTTTTGAGTATGTAAGACTTTTGTAAATAAATAGAGCGCTAGAACTTTGTGATTTGCATGCACGCCTTTAGGAGGTTACTCCCGTGCCACCTGATGTCACAATAAAACATACTACTTTCTAACTTAAACTAGTTAGAGAGTTTTTTGTCTGTGATCTATTGATTTTATGCAAATCAGCACTACACAGGCCTTAGCCTGCTCAGATTAACTGTTATGTGGAAAGGCTTTACCTCAGAACTGGAAGGTTACTCGCACTTTAGGAGATTTACTATCTCACAAGGACAAAGGAGTCTGGGCCAGGAAAGACAAGAGGCTTTATGTCAAACTCCTGAGCCCCTTTCTAAAAGAGAACTGAGCCTGAATGCAGGAAAGCCTTTCAGGAATTGAAACATGCTTAAAAGACTGCTCCTGCATTGGGACTACTGGACTTAGAAAAATCTTTTGAATTGTTTGTGCATGAAAGGTCTCATTCGACACTGGGGGCATTGACATGACTGGGATCCTGGAAGAGCAAAGGATGGCCAGCCTGCCTTAGGGCAGTAGTGGCAACAGTCCTCCTAATCCAGGAAGCAAGAAAATTAACCCTGGGACAGAAATTGACTGGTTTTGTGCCCCATACAGTTACAGTGGTGTTGGAACAAAAAGAAGGACACTGGTTATGACCAAGCAGGATGTTAATATACCAGGAAATATTGTTAGAACAAGATGATGTGGAGTTAAAAGTAACTGCCCTTCTGAATCCAGCAGTGTTCTTAACAGCTGACACAGAAAAAAGGGGAAGTGGTCCATGATTGTTTGCAGACTATTGAACAGGCATACTCCAGTCAAGATGATTTACAGGACACTCCCTTGAAAAAGTGGATTGGGAACTCTTCATGAACAGGAGCAGCTTTGTGAAAATGGAATCTGAAAAGCTGGGTATGCAGTGGTAACTCAGCATGAGGTAATAGAAGCCAAAGCTCTAATCCCCCAAACATTGGCTCAGAAAGCAGAACTGGTTGCACTGATGAGAATGTTAGAACTCTCACAGGATAAGACTGTAAATATATGGACTGTCTCAAAATTTGCATTTGGAGTGGCCCATGCCCACGGAGCCATTTGGAAAGAGAGAGGGCTGTAAACCTCTCAGGGATCCCCCGTGAAATACAGACTACACAGAGATTGTTAGAGGGGGTATAGCTACCTCAAAAGATGACAATATTGCATTCTAAAGCTCATCAATTAAGAGAGACCCCAGTGAATACTGGAAATAGCCTGGCTGACAAAGCAGCCAAGGAGGATACTGGTGGAGACATCCTGTTGGTCTTACCTGAGAAATATCGGCATTTGGACAAGGAGGCTGCTGATTATCAGGCTGAAGATGAGAAATTGTAAAAATTGTTAGATGCTGAAAAGAGTCCTGAAGGATAGTGGATTATGCCCAGCAAAGAGGTAATAATTCCCCAACACCTTATGAGGAAAATCGCAGAGTAACAACATAAGGTAACTCATGGGGGAATAGAGTCTATAGTAGAAACATTGAAGACTCAAGTTTTGAGCATATGAATGACTGGTATAATTGAAAGAAATTATCCTGAGGTTTGGAGTGCCAGTGGGAATGTCATCAGTCAGAGGTTCACACTTCACTGCTGAAATAGTGCAAAGCCCAGCTAAAACATTAGGGGTGAAATGGGACTTGCACATCCCATGGAGATCTCAGTTGAGCAGGAAAGTAGAAATAATGAATTAGTCTAACAGAGTATGTTATATCCCTAGGGAAGGTGGTGTCTTCTCTCCACAGATACATTGTACTGGCAGCACCTACAATGCTGGACATCACCACCCATCCACACCAACCTGGAGACTGGGTGTACCTCAAAACCTCAGTTGAAGAACTTCTCTGAGAAAGGTGGAAGGGACCATACCAAGTGATCAAGTGGAAGATGTGTTTAATTGAATAGCATAATGAATCCCAAATTTAAGTATGATTGCAAGAAAACTGATTGGCATAATTATCATAGTTTTGATATTAATTGTTGGTTTCTGGATTTTATTCCAAATTTGCAAAATGGGATGTAATAGAATGTATAGATCCAACAAAAACTATCTTTTCTAAAACTGAAAAAGATCTCAAAAAGATGGCTGGCTACTCTGTATGATGGAATTTTTTTGAAAATTAAGTTTGTTTACCCAGTGTTAAGAATCTTGATTAGTATTGTTAAGGTAATAGATAATTTAAATGTTTTACCTAATAAGTTTTATGAATAGTGATTATTGCATTTTAGTGTCTTAAGTCTTGCTAAACACTCAATGATTTAAGTGGAAGTAATCTTAAAAAAAGTAATTAAGATCACTTCCAAAGGGGGAAATTGTTGGAAATAATAAATGTTTCCTAACTAATTTTTAATTAGTTGTTTTAATTAATTGTAAGCAGCATCCACTTTTAGCCAGCACTAGTTGTTTCTTCACAGACTCTTATTGTTACTTTGATCATTAAATCACTGAAACCTTAAGTTTTTTAAAACTAACCCTGACAAGCTTCAATAAACAAAGCCAAGAGGATTTGAATACTGGGCATCTGGGATCTTAAATGTCTGGCACTTCAAGGATGTTGGAGTAACCAGATGAAGTAATAAGGCCTGAACAACAGGCCTTGAGCCAAAGTTGACCTCTGGATCAACCTTCCAACCAAACATTATATGTATCCACTCATTAATGAAGTATTATTAGCAATATGATATATATATCATTAGTGAAACACGTATTTACCTTTCCATATTTAGAAGCCAGACAAGGTCATGTGGCTTTGTTTGGAGGTGTATGATCAAAGACAAATCCCTTGTTTCATCCTTGAGCCCTGGCCAGGCTTTGGGAGGAACCCAAGAGGAGGATGAAACCAGATGCTTCCACACTAGAAGTTATGTCAGCTTGTTTATTCAATAGTATAAAAGTTGGGCCTTCTCACAACAAAGCTGGAAGCCTTGCCTGTGGGTGGACACACCATGTAGGATTTCCCAGTTGCTGGGAGTGGCTCTCCGGTCCTTCACTGTGACAGTGGCTTCCCCAGCTGTTGCGCAGACCTGGATGAAGGAGTAAAGTCTTAGGGTAACTGGTGATGTATCTTAATCACTACAGGCAATGTTTTGTAGTAATGATTATGTGCATTGCTTAGCTTATTATCCTTTTGTAATTCTTTGCAGTTTTGCATTATAGTAAATTACACTTGTTCCTTAAGTTTGTGTCTGTGTCTTTGGTGTTGACTGCCTACTGGCAAAACACCAGAAGATACAGAGGAGATTAAGGCCTGGAAAATTGGAGACTACCCACCTGAGAAAAAGATGGCAAAAGAACTAAAGAATTTGGACCAGATTAGCATGAAGAGGGAGAAATCAATAACCAATAGAGGATAGAATACTAATTAATGAAAAGAATTATGTAACTTAGAACCAATGAATATTAATTTCTTTGTTTGCTGAAAATGCATAAATAAGTGAAAAAGTTTTGTATTGGCATCTGTGTGGAGGCCAGAAATTTGTCAGCCCCACACACACCTCTTGGCCAATAAATATCTTATTCGCCAACATCAAAAAAACAGTGTTAGGGAGTCTCATTTATCCCAACTATTTCAGTGACACTGTCACTTGTTACATGGGAGAGAAGACCGACCCCTACCTGGCTACAACCTCCTTTCAGGCAGTTACTGAGTGAGAAGGTCTCCCCTCAGACTCCTCGAGAATAAACACCCCCATCTCACTCAGCTGTTCCTCATTGGACTTTTTCAGCCCCTTCCCCAAGCTCCATTGCCCTTCTCTGGACATGCTCCAACACCTTAATGTCTTTCTTGGAGTGAGGGGCCCAAAACTGAACACAGTACTCGAGGTGCAGCCTCACCAGTACAGGGGCACGATCACTGCCCTCGTCTTGCTGGCCACACTATTGCTGATACAAATCAAGATGCCCTTGGCTTTCTTGGCCACCTGGGCACATGCTGGCTCATATTCGGCTGCTGTCGACCAAAAGATTGAGGATGCGATCAGGGAAAAGGGGCCTGGTGAGGGCTGGGGTGCAGGCCATTTTGTCCTCACCATAGCTGCGGGGACTGTGCAGTATTGTGCCCCTGAGGGGTCACCGTGGTTCCCATCCGTACCCGGACTCTGAAGGAAGAGGTTTTGCCCTCCCTTATCCAAGGAACATTTAAACCTCGATTTAGTTACGGCTTTGTTGGCCGCTTGAGGGCAGGAGGTCCGGATGAACGGAGCAGGGGGTGGTGTCACCGTGCCAGGCCCACCGCGGTTCCTGAGGTAATTTATGTCGGGAAACAGCGCGCTACTTTTTTCAGCTCCCACCTGCGCCCAGCGCGGAATGTTACGGCAGCGGTGCGCGCGCGTGCGCGCACTCATCCTCAGTGCGGCTGCGCGCCTGCGGGTAACTCAAACTTCCGCTCCGATTGTCCTTTCTTGATCAAACACCCCTAATGGGCTCGTGGAACGAGGAGTGATCAATAAGCGCCGCCCCGCCCTCGCCGCGCGGAGCACACCACCCAAACCAGCCGGATCCATCTCTCTTCGCCTCGCGTCTTTTTTTTTTCCCTTTCCTTATTTTTTTTTTTCGGGCCGCGTGCACTCGATTGGCGGCTCAATCCACCAATCGGCGGCTGGGGTCGGGCCTTGGCAACCGTTGCCCAATCATCGCCCACTGTTTTTCAAGTGACGAATAGCCGAACCAGTGCGCCGCTTCCCCGCCCACTGCTGGGGGCGGGTCTGGGCGGGAGTCAATGGGTGTGGGGAGGGCGGGCGTCCAGGGGAGAGCAACGCTGAGGGAGCAGGGCGGCTGGGCTGATTGCTGAGGAGGAGGTTGGTCTTGGGGTGGTTTCGACGAGCGGCTCGGCTGCGCTGTGGGAAGGAGTGCCCCGTCGGCGGTGTATGGGCTGACTAGGCCCGGCCTGGTCCCGGCGGGAGACGGGGGCTCGTCCCCGCGCCCTCTTCCCCGCGTACCTCTTCCCCCTTTGTTGTGGTGGGGCGCTGCTGGCGCTGAGGGCGGCAGAGGCGCGGTGGGCCCCAGTGGCGGCGGCGGCGGCTCGGGAGGCTGCCTCTCCTGGCGGAAGGAAACTGCCGCGGAGGGGGTGGGGGGGGTGGGCGGCACCTGCTGGCTGCCCCCAGGGTCTGCTCCCAGGAAGTAGGGCCGGGGTGGGGAGTGTCGCTGTCACCCCCCCCGCCTTTCACACGCCGGGATAGCCCTCGGTGCGGGGTGTTGAAAGGTGGCAAGGATTGGCCTGCGCCCTCAGTGTGTGTATGAGGGGTGAGGGGAGGGGGGGAAAAGAATATATACTTTTCTCTCCTCCCTCTCTTGCTTGGACTTTTTTTCTTACAGAGGTTAGGTGTGCAAAGACTTCGTGCCGGGATGGTGGAGAAAGCTAGAAGCAAGTTAGAAAGAAGTGTTTAGGATTGCAAGGTTTCACTTCAGCCAGTGCTCTTTTGTGTATTCCAGAGCCATGAATGTGAAATATACACAGTTTACATGAGACATGTACATGCGAATTGATTAGTGGTTTTCTTCATGGTATTAGTATTAATGCTGTGACTGTCCATGCATTGTAAGATGTAAACGAACGTCATCTGTTAAGTATGTCATCTACCTAGATAAGCACATGGGAGAAGTTGTATTGTGATAAATGCAAGTAGTTGGTGTTACTGCTGAGTTCCTTTTTGTAATTTTGTTGAGTTCCTATTTGTAATTTTTTTTTGTAGGGGGTGGAGGGGAAGAGAAAAAGTGTGACACTAGTCTTTTAGTCTTCATTCTAGGGAAATAAAAGAAGGCTAAAAAGTGGGTGAGTGAAGAGCTCTTGTGATAGTCTTGGAGAGCTGTTGAATTGAACAGCTGGAATTCATACTGCAGCCTAGTCCCATGTATTTTTGTTTGTCACAGTTTTTGACTAAAAAAACCCCAACGGGGGTGTTGTGCTCCTTTCAAATCCTTTACAAACAATTGGATAGCATTAAGAAAAAGTTTTGCTTTCTGGATTTACCATCAAACTATTTCTGAAAATAGTGCTAGTGAATGCTGCAACCTGTGTAGGGCTCATGTTATCACAGTTCATGGTTATAAATGAGTCAGATTCCATATGTAACAAGAAGTTTATAATAACAGCTTATTAGGAGAGTGCACATAACAGCAGGTTTGTCTTTTCTCAAGTGTTCCTCTTAGCCTGGAGAGCTGTACTTTCAGGTTGATATGACATTATTTCTGTGGAGACTGGACTCTCTAGTGAGAGACTGATTAGTCTTTGCTCTGTTCTCCAAACTGGGAACAAAACCCCCTCTTGTTAAAGTGAAAGGCTCCCCTTAGTCTATACAGCAACATCGTTCTTCTTTCCTATGCTTCACTTCAGTGTTGGAGCTTGCATTGTGTGAGTAGATTGACTGTGTGTTTGTTCTGAGGTATAGCTTTAAAACTTTAATGTTTATAAACTAGTGAATTAGAGGAGAATGAGAATGTAAGTAAACAGGAGGTTTGTGAAGTCCCTTCCCCCATTTGCTTAGCACTATCATGATGAAAGAGAGCATTAGTTACAAATGCCTTTAAAAAGAGAAAGGGGAGGGTCTAATTTAAAGTGTCTTAAATTTAACTCAAAGACAAGGCTATGCACATGTTTAAGAGCATATTGTGATTTTAATAGAGTAACCTGGTAGTTGATTGTTGTTCTGCAGTTGTGTGGGCCAGACTGACTACACTGACAGTCACCAAAAGGAATGAGCGTTTGAAGATCCAGTTTTCTTTATGGAAGAAGCTTGGTTTGTGTAATACAATCTTGGAGAAGAATTTGTCAACTTCCCTGAGGTTCTGCTTGATGATTAAAAAGAGCACAACTGAAAAAATGAGGTTAAAATTATTCGTCTCTTAACCAATCTCTTCTTTTATTCCACCCAGAAGCTAGATTTGTGAACAAAATCAAATAATTACAGTGAATCTCCAAATAAAAGTCCCTTCTGGGTTCTCTGTTTTCCTGTTCCACTTGATCTTTCAGAAGTGTTGAGCACCAGTTGATATACTTGAGTTTATTTGAGCTCAAAAAAAATCTCTGCTGCTAAACACAACTTGAAAAAACTTGTTTCCACCTCTCCAGTCCCTTTCCCACAAAAGCACTGTGAGAACAGGCCTGGATAACGACTCTGATCTCTGCTTGAGACTGAAATGAATTCCTAAGTTTTGTTTGTATGAAGAACAGTGCACAAACGTTTTAATTATTATCAAAAGTATTTTTGAGCTTTCAAATGTATTCAATGCTGCCTTAATGATTGTGCATATAAATGCCCTGTAATTGAAAGCATCCATTTATGGGCCTGACTTGCTTAGTGAGCTGTAAATTCTGCTTTTCAGGTTGGATTTAATGACTTCTATCATAAAGCTATTAACTGATTGTTAAGTGTGCTGAGAGGCAAACAATACCTAAGCTTACTTTGCCAAAATATTTATAGTTGTTGATTTGTTAAACTGAATTGCTGCAGGTCATGCGATGGGATTAGTTTTTTTTTTTTTTTTGTAATAGAGTGGAGAGTACAGGCAGCCCTGTGTTCAGTACTCTGGGCTACTGCAGAAAACCTTCCTAAACATTCCTCTCCACTTTCAATAGAGAAACTGTTACAAACAGTAAGGCTTCGTTCCATATGACTTTTTATTATGATGATGGGTGACAGCCATAAGTAAGACCAAGAAGAGACTGAGAGAGCAGTTCCTGTGTGTCCTATCAGTTTAGTCTGGGACTCAAGCTATATTTAATTACATTAGAGCAATATGAGCTTATGCAAAGTGAACTCTGCTTAACAAGGGGGATTGTTTGAGAAATGTTTGTTTGGCCTGTATTGAAAGTGATCTTGCGTTAACTAATTGTTAAATGCAATTATTTGGGGTTTAGTGAAGTGGAGAAGCTGCTAAGCTATACAGATAAAAACTGAAACAGGTACCTAGGTACCTGATAATCAGTTCTGTGAATATTCCTGTCAAATTTAGCCCAGGAGTATTTTTTTTTTCTAAAATAATGAAGTTGACACTTTGTTACACATGAAAAATCTTAGCCAAAATTAATGAGGTAAGGGCTTAAACTGCTGTGGAGTGTTTCTTTGGTGCTTTTGTGGGGCTATTATGGCCTTTTAGCTTTAAGGAGCAATACTATTAGGTTGTTCATAACACTAAGTGGAAGAAGTTTGCTCCTTTGCAGAGACAGGTGAATTGGCTAACTGCAGTTGTAATTTTCCTCATTTGCAATTCTAGGGGAGTTGCTAAAATACCTCGGTCCTATTAGTAATTTCATCAAAGGTTAGTAAAATTAACATCTTTCTTGTGTCTCCAGTTGCATGCAATTTTACTGTACCATGAATGAATGTGTCACACAGAGTGCAATTTTCTAATAGCAATATAGCTTTTCATTACTACATTTGGATGTCATTTGCAGTAGTCCTTAGTAATAAAAAAAATCCAACTTTTGAAGCTTTCCTAATGTCATGATTGTGCTTATTTTAGTTCTGTGTATGAGAAATGAGTTTTCTCATTTGATTCATAACCAAACTTCATGAAGAGAGTGAGAGGAAAAAAGTCTACTTTCAAAGTAGGTGGATAATTCTGTTTTCAATGAGCTATATAAACGTACTAGTTATGCAGAGCTTCAAGATGCATTGCAATAATAGAACATAGTATACTTAAAAATTGTGCATATTGAGTCTCTGTAGGTATGTTTGAAATTCTCATTCTAAAACTGACCCAGAGCAAGAATTTTCCTTGCTCCTGTGCCCCCCCCTCACATGCAGCCTGCCTCATTGGCTCATGTCAAAGCTCAACCAGGACCTTGGCTTTTTACTCCTTGGAACTTTGGGCTGTGAGCTGGCCAGATGGAGCCCCTTGGGAGGGAGCTCTTCAGAGCCACTCCCCACTGCTGGGCTAATTGGCTGAAAAGCTGAACTGGGAGGTGGATTTGAGGGCATTTCTCAGTAGGGCTGCATTCCCCTTCCTCCAAAGCAACAAAATCTAAAACCCTAACACCCAAAAACCAGTAAGGGAATACTTGAAGCTGTCCTACTATGACTGAAATATGAGGAGAGAAGATAAGCACCATCTCATTTTCTTGTGTGATTATTTTTCAGAAAAGTATGTATGTGACAGTAGGCTTGAGCTTCTCCAGTATGACAAAACCAGGTGTCTAATATTCATTTGTAGAGAAAGAATTAGCCCTTATGGGATTGCGAAAGGCAGTTTTTGGAGGGATTGTGGCTGCAATAGAAGTGAAATGTTTTCTCTTGTCTGTTACACTGTGTAATTTAACTAGAGTGTACTCTATCTGAAAGGGAAAAGACTGTCTGATTTTAGTTTTAAGTTCATGCAAAATTCAGGTTTCCTGCAAGTTGAGATCATTAACATGGAGGAGAACTTTCTCAGATTCCACAGAGAATAAACTGTCTCCTTGGATGGAATAACACAGCCTGAAGGATTGAGAAGCAGACAATAAATTAGTTTTGTTTTTTCTTCTGTTCAATGCAAGATGAAATACTTGTTATATTGTTTTTCTAAGTCTTAATGACTTTCAGTTAATATAGGAGACATGCAAGTACTGCATAAGCTATGCCTTTTAAAACTTCAACTCCCACTGTTGTTTAACCTAAGGTCTTAATTCTGCCTTAAATAGACTATGCTTCAATTAATGTCACTTTATTGTGAAACCAGTAATATCACAGGGGTACATGTGAAGGGAAAGGGTGAATATACCCTTGTCTTCTCAAAGATCTGAAGCATTGTGCAGTTGGTGAAATTGATAAAGAATCTTGTTCAAATTCCAGGAGTAATGAGAAAAAATTGCCTTAAAAATATCTCAAAAATGGGACTAAAATTGTGAGGAAATGAGCTTGTAGACTCTTTCTTAAATGCCACTAATTATTTTCTTTGATCTTCTTTCCTTAGGAGCTTAATTTCTGTCCTCTTTATTCCAGAACAGCTCTTGCAAATGAAATTCCTCTAAGACAGAATGCTTCTAGTAAAACTAAGAGAGATCAGATTTCTTCATTTTCAAGTTTAGGATGAATAAGCAGACTGATATGAAATATGTTGCATAAGGTTTTAGAATAAATTAGCCAGAAAGCACTTGATACTTTTGGTAGCACCAGTGTGTTTATAGTATGTTCCAGATAGTCAGGAAAGGAAAATTTCTCTTGAAGATGTTAGTCTGATAGCATGCTGTCTTTAAGGTTTACTTTGCATTTTATGCTTAGTTATTGCTGGGATAATGGGCTTAATATTTAATACTTGTTCCAGAGAACCACAGTAGAATGGAATAAATAGCAGACACGACTCAAGCTGTGACTTTTGAAGCTGCCAACTATGATACTGTTTGACACACTATAGAAATGTGTGCATCAAGAAGCAGAGATACTATGAGGGCAGAGATGAAATATCACCAGTTAGGCAGTTTGTAGCTTTTCCAGTAGTAATCTGTTAGGAATGACAGCATGTGTTCCCTGTGTTCCATCAATCTAAAGAAACTCTTGTACCTCTCTGGGCAACAGTGAGTGCACCCTGAGTATTCAAAGCTGCAGTTTTAAGGCACAATCCAGAGAATGTGGAAAGGGATAAAATAGTGGAAGTTTTCTGCTATGTATTGCACTGCTGCCTTGATACTAATAGTTCACCTATAGTTGAGCTCAGAAAGGGGTCTTAAAAATCTCTCTGCAGTTACCCAGAGTCCCTGTATGTTGGTGTGTTGTAGTGGAAATTAAAAATCAGATTTGGGCTGTGGTGGTGGGCCTTAGTAGAAGAGTGAGCAAAGGAAGAGGCATTGAAAAGAGTAAGTGATTGTGAAGCAGACTTAAAATCCTTAAAAGCAAAAGCTGTAAATGAGTACTCATTTTTTTGAGATGGTTGGTTGTAGACTACAAGGAAATCACAAAAACCATATGGCAAGGAAGAGGGGATATTACATATTTAGCATGTATTTAATTTGCAGCCAATTTAGCAAAGTGGAAATGTTTCTTGCATTGTTGGCAAAGATTGTTTTTTGGGTGTGTTTGGGGAAAAAGCTTTTTTTTTTTTTGGTGAATGAAGAAAATGTACCAGGCAAAAGAACTAGAGCAGTGTTTTTAGCAAGAGGCTAGTATCAACAGTGCCAGTGTATAAGAGGATGATTCTTTAGGAACAAAGATCAAAACCTATATTACTGTATCAATTTGAAGGCAAAAGTTAATTAATTGAAATGGGATTTGCTGGTCAAAAATGAGCTGCAAAAGTGACTCCTAAACTTGTTACCATAAACATGGTGTCTGAGACTGGATAGATATTTAGAACCCAACACAGATATAGGGCTCCTCATTTTTATTTGAGCTCCTGCCAGATATTCAGCATCAGATATGCACTCTGCCTTCTATGTCCAGTTCCTCACTAGGTGTAGATTTCTGTCTTTGTACTTTTTATTTAAATTATAATGTTGAGAGCTTTAGGATAATATGACCAAAAAGATAAGTGAGAAGATAACCATAGACTGATACAATTTTTCTGTGGTCTTTAGGTCAGTCCTTAGGCAATGTCTTCGAGTATTTGTAATTTAATTGAAGTAGTAAAGCTTTCAGGCTTGGCATCTCTCCAGAAGAGCATCCCGAGCTATGTTCAGATACTTTGTGACAGAAGGCTGATGATAGCCCTCCATTTGAGGGAGGGATGTGATTCAAATGTATAGAATCATGAAGCTTGCAGGCAAGATGAATACAAACAGTTCTTCAGCAAAGCTTACAGTGGGAGTGTTGTCCACAAAAATCAGATTCATTACCTGGTGTGCAACAAGCTAATAATTACACACTCCAGAGAGACATTGATTATTTATTTCAGAGTTGCACAAGCCTGGGTGGTCAGTGGTATTCCACAAATCAAGCGCACCAACTATTGAAACTTATTACTATTTATACATTTTAGCAAACAAAGGAATTAGTGTTCACTGGCTACAAGTTACATAGTTCTCTTATTAATTAATATTCTATCTTCTATTGGTTAATGATTCCCTTGCTTCTGATGCTAATTATTCTGCATGCTCAGTCTTTCTCTTCTTTTGAGTCAGTGGGTTTCTTGGGTCAGTGGTTCATGAGTCTGTGGTTGTGATCTCCCCCTGCCAGAATTACCTTTTACCCAGTCAGAGCTGATTCAGCACAGTTGCTGAGTTGGCTTTAATAATTTCTCCCTTATCTTGGGAGGTCTGCCAAATGTCCTTGTGGCCCGTAAATTCTGCATTCTTTGTCTCCACTATCAGTGGTACATCTTTCTTGCCAAGCTTTGTTAACCTCCCCCTAGGTCTGAGATCATTGAAATATGTGGAGCCCTAAACCTTAACAAGGCAATTCTACCAAGAAGTAGTTTGTAACACCTGGACATCACTTAGAGCTTATTAGCTGCTCCGTTTCATGGATTAAATCTCCCTTCGTGTTGATTAGGCTTGAAAGTATATAAAGATCAAAGAACATCCCTTCTTAAGAAAATTTTACATATTCCACATTTTGCAACAGTAGAACAAGAGTCACTTTTTGAAACTAAGAAGATGATAAAGAAAATAGCTAAAAGTAGTTCTTTAAACAGTGAGCCATTAAATTCTGGTGCAGTCTGCCATGAGGTTGTGGGGACAGGTTCAAAAAGTGGTTAGGTGAATTTTTGGGCAGGAAGTCCATAAATGGATGCTAAAGGGAATGGGTAGGCATGTAGCCTTTAATTTACTGCTGGATCAGTTTAAGATGCTGAAGAATTATGAGAACAGGCCCAGAAAAGAGCCAGGTTTTTGTGCTTTCCTTGAGTAGCATGTCCTTTTGCCACCTTTGGAGATGGAGTGCTAGGCTGGATGTACCACTCTTGGCAGAGTAGGGTATTTTTTATTAATTTCTTTATTGCTACTTTTTCCTTGCATAATTTGCATTTATCTAAATTGCTCATAATTGTACCTAACCATGCCTTGCACTTTGCACTCTCTTCTAGGCTTGGAGCAGAGTTCTGCTCTCCTGTGAGTAGTCATCACAATTGGCTGAAGTATTAAGGTGAATGAAGTCCTGTCCTACTTGTGTCATATTTTCTCTGCTCCATCCCTTTTTTAAAGATACAGGGCCACTACTGAAATAACTTAGTAAAATTCTTATTGATACTCTTGGCAAATTCCTGACATGGCAAAACAATAGCTAGAAAGAAGCAGCTTGTTTAAACCTCCCAGACTTAGTCTGCAGCTGTGTTGTTGTATGTTGTGGGGGTTTTTTTGTTGTCTTTTTTTTAAATAGATGCTAAGCTGTAATAGTCATTGTAGTAAAGGGCTCTTTAAGTGTATACCTCTGTGGTTTATATTTTTTAAAAGCTACTTTTCACTGGGGTAGCAGATCAAACACTGACAGCTTCTAGAGAAGCTGGATGAGCATGTCTATAAGGGAGCTGGTTAAAACTTAGTATTTGGAAATTTCCAGTTAGGTCTGAACTTAGAGTCTTTTGGAAGTGGGAAAAGAATGATTTATATTTTTTTTCCCCTCTGAGTATGTCAAAATAGTGTGAGAGTTTAAATATACAGAAAAACTGAAATTTATGTGGCTTCTAAATTCTTTCCTGCTGCAAGACTTAAATTATTCAAACATGCATTTGACGCAGAAAGGTAAATCTTGGTTAAAAAAAAGAACACCAGAGAATACAGAAAATGATAGATAAATCAATCTTAAGGGAGAAAATACTGCAAAATTTGACACCTCATCACAAGGAGTATTGTAAAGCTGAAAAATTGGATAAAAGCATTGAGAATGTTTAGAGAGCCTGGAAGAATAGGCAATTTATCTTGGGGGTAAATGAGACCGTACTGAAATGTGTTTTATAAGACTGACAATCAAAGGAGTATTCTGGGGCAATGAAAGGTAAAAAATTTGAAGCTAAACAGGAAATATGTATATTATATCTCAGTGAACTCCATAGATGGGGAGAAGAAATGGTGTGTGGATAAGCAGTGATAGTGGTACTTGGTTGCCCACACCTTTCAACACTGAATTTAATGTTCAAGTATTATACCATCAATTGCTAGTATTTAAAATGGGATCCTTAAAGCAAAAGAGGTTATCTTCTTTGATTTGGTCTTTTTCAATTTCTTTCGTATGCCTCTGAAGCATCTCATGTTGGCCTTGCTCAAATATTGAAGTCTTTTTCTAACACTCAAAGTGACTGCTATTCCCTGTTTCAGAAACCTAGTGTGAGAGTTTGTTAAAACAGTAGAGGCCATGCAAGCCTTCTGTTTCATCTCTGGAGTTACTCAGTGTACTGCATTAGAGGACTAACATGTTTCACTTCCAGGCTTGTGAACAGTTCAGAACATGTGAAAAAGGGAATGTAAGACTGCCTATTTGTCTTTGCCACCAAAATAAATGATCTAAGTTAAAAGTATATTCCCAGATTTGCATTTCCAGCAAAACAGTCAATGCTACAATGGCTGCTGAAGGCTGGAACTAGAGTCCTCCATACATACTCCTGTAACTCCCCTGACATCAGCTGGAGTACTTACAGTACTGTGTGTGAGCTGCTGTAACTTGTTAACCTGAAAGAAAACTAACTCAGCAAAAAAGAAAACAAAAACCACCCCTAAATGGATCAGTTTTTACTTGGTTATCTAGCTGAGTCTTTGTGGAAAGGTATTAGCACAGATGCAGAGGTGGTAGTGGTGGTGGTGCCATAGGGAGGAAAAGGAGGGCTGTGCTTCCTGTGGCAGGAAGCTGTTGGGTTGGCTTGCCTCCCTATGAAACTGTACCCTGAGCGTCCTAGTCAATGTTTAATTTGAAAATTTCTATGATTCTCTTATTTAGGATAGATTATTTTGAATGGCTTGCATAAAGTTCCCAGTGTTAATCTTGAGTCCCTGTTCATTGTAACCTCTGTCTCCCAGATCTGAGAAAACTACATTTCTCGCTTCACCTGTGTTTTGAGGTGCTCTCAGAAGCTGGTTTATGGAGGTATCATTTAGTTGAAACTGAAATGTCATGCCTACTGAATGTTCTGTTTTGCAGAAGTTGAAAAGTTATGATTTAAAGTTACTTGAAGAATATAATCTAGTGTCTGTTGACTTGGTTCTCAGTGAAACTGCAAAGACATGACAAGGCATAAATTAGCCATAAATACTGTAGCCTGAAGTATCCCGAATCAACCATGCTGTTTTGCAGATGAGAAACTTCAGTAAGATTAAGTTGGTGTATTTTGAAGTGAGGAGTATACCTGTACAGGATGTAGAGACACGTAAGCTGCCTTGAAAGCTCAGATTGAGTAGACTGAATCTAGCGTTAAGTTTTAGCTAAAACAAGGCTTTTTCAGCTGACTGAACTAATTTATATAGCTTGGAAATAAGGGAATTCTCTGGAGTTTGTTGCCTGGAAATAAGATTGGTTTTGACTTCAATGCCATACTTCTATCCATAAGACCATTATGTACTTGAGCAATTTGTAACAGCTGTCTGCCTGAAATAACGTGGTTGGTTTGGGGCTTATATTTTAATACATAAAACTAGTCTAATAAAAGCTCCAAAACCAAGTTTGTTTTTTTTTAATGGCTATAATTTTTCTTTTAAATTATTTGAAGTGCAAGTTGTAGTGAATGTTGAACATAGCCCAACTTTTGGCATATCTTCTAATGTTTCATTTCATAAAAACATCCTGATCAGGTAGTTGATACTGAAAGGCTATGAATATTTGAAAATGGACAGTTCTACTACCCATGAATCTGCAAACTAAGATTTAATCCTTTAATAAATTTTGAAAGACTTGATGATTTTGAGCACTGCCAGTTAAGAAGATTAATTATCTGTAAGCCATTGAACTCTAGACTGAAAGATGGGAATAAGCTTATTACCAGATTTATAAGTGAATTTCAAATTAGTGTCCCCAGTGGAACAAAAATTGGTAGTTATTTAAAGCATTACAAACGAGGAGAAAAGGCTTGTGAAACGGCTGGCTGTTGGAAGACTTCTGTCAAGCTGTCATGACTAAATGACATTTCAAACAATTTTGCTTGCTAAATTAATTTGGAGATGGGCAGAATGTGCATATCACTTGTGGAAAATTTTAATAAATTAATAGACCCAAGCCAGCCTAGATGCAAAGCTAGACTAAAGTTAACTTGGTTTTTTTTCTGGAGTTGATTTAGCTAGGAAAGACTTGTCCAATCCAACAGTAACTTTAGTCTGTGCTAACTGTTGAAGGGTCTGCAGCAAACTTGCATTTGAATTTTATTGGTGAAGTACCTAACCTTTATGCAGACTTATCTGACTTATGTTAGGATGTGGGGTCCTATGGCATTTGGTAATAAAAAGTGTGAAGCAAGGTATTTGTTTCATGTGAAACCTCAGTGCTAATGTGTCTGTTTTGGTTTGTGTTTTTAGGGATCAGACAGGAATCTCTAATTTATTGCTTGCTGAGTGTTCTGTCTGGTGAAAGTCATGTCATCCATATTGCCATTCACTCCACCAGTTGTGAAGAGACTTCTGGGGTGGAAAAAATCTGCTGGTGGCTCTGGAGGGGCTGCTGGTAGTGAGCAGAATGGTCAGGATGAAAAGTGGTGTGAAAAAGCAGTGAAAAGCTTGGTCAAGAAGCTAAAGAAAACAGGACAGCTGGATGAGCTTGAGAAGGCAATTACAACTCAGAATTGCAGTACAAAATGTGTGACAATTCCAAGGTAAGTGCTATTGTGTTTGAAATTGTTACAACCACTTAGGAAATAAGTAAATGGATGTTTAGGCTATCTGAACAAATGACTAAAAAATCAATTGCATGCTTTGATTCTTTACAAATTCTTTAAAACCTATTTTGGTTTTATATAGTGCTTGCTTATAACTGAATCACATGCTTTGTAAAGTTACAATTTCTAATAATATCTTTGTTTCAATTTTCATTGCTCCTTAGATTCAAATTCTGTGTATTCTGGTGGTGCCTAGCACAGTTCTTAGTTTGTAGCCCTGCCTTATGGTTTTATTTAATAACTCTGTCTATAATCAGAGGGGCATACTTGAACTTTCATTTTAAAAATAAGACTAGTTTTTCCTTGGTCAACACTTCAGTCATCTATTTATTTTCTGTTGTGTCTGGCAGCTTCCGTTAAATTGTACAAGCTGTATCCATTCTCCCTTTTGAAGTTTTGTCTTTGGAGGCACACTGTCTGAAGACCATTTTAATTATTTGTTATTGGTTAATGTAAATGCTTTCTTATTTAATAACTTGGAGTATTTCTAGAACTTTTCTTCCACTCCTGGTATGTATATGCATTTAGGTAAATAACTCGCATTCTCCCCCTTTGTCTTTCTCAACTTAATTCATAGCAACTGCTGTGTGAGGGGCAAGGGTTATGTTTGTAAGTATAATGTGGTCTGTTTTCCATTCATGTTGTACAGAAATACCACTAAGGTGCCTGTGCAAGCTCATTATGTGCAACACAAGTATCAAATTACAGGTGTGTTTTTCTATGAAAAAGAGGATCTGGTGACATGGGAATATTTTGGGCGTTTAGTGCCTTGACACTTAAAATAATTTCTAGTGGAGAGAAACTGCATCTGGTTTATGACACTAATTTCTGTATTAGCACATACATCCCAACTACTTTTAAACTTTGTATTAATCATAGCACAAACTAGGTTTGACTGGTGTCACTAATGATTTCCATATATCAAATGTGTTATAGCTCTTATATTGGTTCTAGTGTTCTCTTTTAGTTTTGACACAGCTGTTTGGGAAAATCATGAGTATGCTCTGAATAAATGACTACTTTAATTGTGTTTTCTCTTTTCTATCCACCTTTTGTTTCTAATGCTGCCCTCTGCTTGTATTTTCTTCCCTAGAGCAGTTCCAAAATTCTCTGGGTTTCCCTTCTGCTTTCTTCCTTTTGCTGGCTGGAAAACAATCGGAAATAAAATATTAGCTCTTTCTTGTCTTGGTGTATATCAGTAGACTAAGATTGGAACCTGTAGGGGTATGTATTTCTTGACTTGACATAAGATGACTATGTATTTAGCAAGTCTTTACCATGATAAAGACAAAATGCTTTAATTGCGAGATGTTTCATATGACAGAAGCTAAATATCCCATATAGGGATTCACTTGATATAAAATGTGTATCTATCTTCTAGAGCTCTCCTGGAGGGGTACTGGGGCAGTAAATATTGGTATTTCAGAAGAACAATTGTCTAATTTTTCTAGAGGATACATGCAGTATGCTAATATATCATTGTTTTCCTAGTCTACATTGGGTATGTCCTTCTGCTTGCATGACCTTTTGTGTGACATACTAAGTAATTCTTTAAAACGGAATACAAAGCTCTATGATACCTTATAGTCTCCATGTTGTGACCAGCAGTTCTTGCTGGACTGTGATATACTGTTCTCCTCTATCCTCCAGTAAGTTGTAAAAAGTACTGGACCTAGGTTTTAGTTTTCTTAACTACCTTAGGAGTAAGCTAGTATCTAGAGAGCTCTTGAAGTGATGTTGGCAATTGTACAAGGTTTAATTTTAAACTAAGAAATGCCTTTGGTATTAAGGGGTGAGATTATATCAGGATTGCCAGAATCCTTGAGTTTCATAGTTAGGTTTTGGACTGTTGATATTATTTCACGTTGATAGCAGGAATCTGGGTTCCCAGGAAATAACAAATGTCAACTCAGTACTGTAATGACTTCTGGAGATTCTTGTTCTTGGATTTAGTAAGTTAATGATACTGCTGATTGAGACCTATTTAATGAATGTCTTAAAGATCTGCAGATCAGACAGGATAAATAATAAAATGTTGAATTTGGAACTTTTTTCCTTACTAGTCAACAGAAAGTTTGAGGTGCCAAGATGCTGTGATGTAGTTCTGATGTGACAGCTGGGCTAACTTTCCAAACCTTGTTTTGCTTGGGGAGGGTTTTGTATTTGGTTTTGTGTGGGTTTTTTAAACTTCCTTTAGATTTACTTACTCAGTGTAGATATTGACAAAAGTGGGATGTTTCTGTTTGCCACTGTTGCATTATTTCCTCAACAAAAGTTTCGTTTGTGATTTCACAAATTTCTGGTCTTCTTGGAGATTTCCAGAGAGTTTGATACAGTACTTTAGTATACATTTTCATCATTGAAACCGAAAGCAACTAAACACCTACAAGCTTTTCTCAAAACTGAGAGCAGCTTGGACAAAGGTTGTATTAAATTGCCTCTTCAGAAATCTGCATATTATATATTACTGTATGTCAGTGATAATCCTGTTGAATTAGGATTGCTCTGTTCCTATGCTGTTTGTCGAGATTACTACATACTAACTGAGGCTGTTACTGTGTGCTATGCAAAAGCTGTTCATGTGGTAATTAACAGAACTTATGCAGACTAATAGAGGTTCTGAGAAAGCAGAAGCAAACAGATGGAGTGGGTGTTGGCATTGCACAGCAAGGATGCTTAGCTCTTCATAAGTGGGTCAGTAATCTAGAGCAGAGGCTAAATAAGTACAGAGGTCCTTTTGACACTAGCCCTCTAAGTAATTTGTAGTTATCTTGCTGAATCCTCCCAGCAAGCCAGTGGGATTTTAATCACATAATCCCTGAGTATCTTGAAACTTAATGTTGGCATGTGAGTTCACCATTTATGAATCTTCTAATGGAGCAGTTTCTTTCCTATTATCATGGATTGTTCTGTTGAAATAGAATCACAGAATTGTAGAATGGTTTGAGTTGGAAGGGACCTTAAAGATCACCTAGTTTGAACCTCCCTGCCATGGGCAGGGATCCATTCCACTAACTAAGCAAGGTTGCTCAAAGCCCTGTCCATAAATACTTTATAATTAGTGGTAGCTAAAATCCAAGCCTTTAACAAACCAAACCATGCCACATAGTGAATAGTCAAATGGCATATTCATAGTCTATCTTTGTTATTTAAAAAGTTCTTTCAGTGATGACAGTACAGAGTATTAGAGTTCAAAGCAGGGAAACAAATAGCTAGTTTCATCATCTCAGTATTTTGGTGTGATCAGCTGTGTGACTTTTCTGTCATTAACAGAGTATAGATATGCTTCATGCCGCCTTCTTGCTTTTAAATAGACTTGCCAAATGCAGTTGCTTTTGTAAAATGCCTGATAATGTACAGCTAATAAGAGTTTAGTTGGGGCAGGTTTGGGATAATGTTGGCCTGGAATATTGTAGCTCCTATGTTTTTAAAACTGAAAAAAAGCTAGTCAAAGGGAAACATTGAGTTTAGACTCCTTTGTGATGTCCTGCATTCCTCTACAGCATACGTCTGAAACCTAGTGCAGAACTGACTGTGTCCTTCCAGAGCTGTAACTGGGTACATCCATATCACAGGTTGAGTTCTGCTTCCATGTGTTATAAATAAAGAGCTTGACTCGGCCAATATATCAAGCAGCAATCAATTTATTAATTAATACAGAATGGTAAAGTGTGAGCAAACAGCGCTGGGTACAGCGGGGGTTTCCCCTCCAACTGCACGCCGACCGTTGATTTTCTGCTGGTATTTATTGAGGTTTTCCATAATCACTTCTCAGCAACCTTTTTTTCTAGTTTCCTCCTAATTTCTATATTTGAAATATAATTTCTATACCTATTGTGATCAATTTCTATTGATGATGTTAAATTTTCTATACTTCAAAAGGTATGAAATCAGTGAGGTCAGAAATAACATCTTGTGATGCTGAGGTTCCCAGGACATAAATCAGTGGTGGTGGCATCCAGATTTTCTTTTTCTGAAGAAAAACACCAAAGATGAGAGATTCAGTCTTCCTCTTCAGGACTATAAATCAGTCTTATTGGTGCCGTCCAGCTTCCAGATGGTGGTTTACCTTTTGTTTTTTTTTCAGGATCCTTAATTTTAGTTTGGAATAGCTCACTTCCTTCTATTTGGGTGATTACAATTCTTTCTATATATATGTTAAGGCTATAGCTGTAGTTCAAACCTTCTATTAAAAACCTTATAGGCTCACGATTCACTTATAAGCAAGCAAAATATTACTTCCAAAGCCCCTTTCCATGCTTTTTCCGTTTTGTTCATTAAACAGATGTTTTTATAATTACCCTATGGCCTTTTCCACACATTTCATAACCATAACTACAAAGGCCATCTTTTTCTACCTGACACGAAACACAACCCCACATTTCACACATGCAAACATTTGTATGTGATGACTGTATTAGGGATTTATTTTATATGAAGTATTACTACTATAACTGCAGAATCTGGTGAAAGTTCATCAAACATGTGAAAGCAAGACCATTTTACATGGTCAAAATTCTCTAAAGAAATTATGAATTTCTATAGTATACTAATGTTATTCCTTTGCTTGCTTGTCCTGCAGCCCTTTTTTTCATTCTCTGCAGTTAGTTGGCACTAAGGATAAGATAAGCAGCCTAGGCATAGCTTATGGTACATGTTAAAATTTTTTTCTAAAGGCTCACTCTCTTTATTAGTTGATATGAGCCTCCATACATGGAACTTTAGAGCTGATCACAGTGTCTAAAAAGGAGTTAACAGCAGAAGTAAACTAGGCAAAGATGGGATAACTGGCTTGGAACTGCTGTTTCAGAACAAAAAAATCTTTTAAAATTATGACATTTTGAGGCCTTTTCTTCTCATAACTGAATAAAAATATTTTATAATTTAGGTGTAAAGGACAGTTTTTTCTTGAATATAACCTGTGCTACTTGTTAGCATGTTTTCTTTAATTCCTTGGGAATATTTGTCAGGAAAGTGATCACATAGCTGCATGCAATAACCTAGTTTTAGGGATGCTTTTGATCACCAGTAGGGCAGAGGTGTCAAGCTAATGTGGCTTTTAGAATAGTTTGTTTTCAAGTTTTAACATCTTTCCCCAAAATAGTTTCCTTCAGAGTATAGCAATACAGGTTAAAGCCATAGGAAATGGATGGTTTCAACAATTACACTGGGGAGAAGGGAAAGTTCCTCTGGAAACTGTTTTAGGAGAGTTCCCAACATCTGCTGCTAAGCTATGAGTGCGTTAGGTAAGGGGACAACAGCAGGCAATTGGATTGACACAGTACATCCTAAAATAATATTGCTATCCAGACAGAGGTGAAGTCTATTTTCCCAGAAGCAGAACTTGCCACTGTCTGCTAGTTTTTAGCAGAGCTGGGATAATTCACTATTCAAGTTGGGGATGGACATTGATTCTTAATCATAGCTCACAAGTTGAGAGTTGCTATGTATAAAGAAAATTCTCATAGCATATACCATATCTCAGTCTGGATGCATTCACTTAACTGTAAATTGGTTCTATGAATTTTTGAAGACTATAGTTGAACATCTTAAGCTTTCTAAAATAAGTATAGTTATTTAAACAGTGCATCAGAATATATTTTTATTGCTGAGGTTACATGAAGAATGTGCTTGTAAATTGTTTGTTTATAAACTGTCTTCCTTTTCTTATGACAGTGATGCCTTGGGAAGGCTGACCTGAAACAGAGACTGGACAGAGCTAGAGAATAAAGTAGGCATTTAGTGAAAGGCCTCCAGGATCCACCTTGAGCAAGACAGGAGCCTGACCAAGGTTGCACCCAGGGTGGACTAAGAATGGTCACAAAATGGATGGCCAGTCACGAGGTCTTACACTTTTATAAGTTTTGGTCCATTTGCATATTGGGGTTTAATTGTCCAATTACAGCTTCAGGTTGTGAGATCTCATCCTTCTTGTTCCTCCCTTCAGTCCACCATTGTTTATGCTTTTGGGCCTGAAAGTTGTCCTTGGTCTTAAGCAGGAAAAGGATTTGTTTTGTCTACCTACTCTGTGAAGAGAGCTTACTGGCACTTAATATGAGGCTCAGAACTACATCCCTAGGCAGCACAGAATCTGAAAACATGAAAGCTAAAACTTAAGGCATCAACAGGATTATTGAGGATGAAGCAGAGCTCCCTGTGATTTTTCTTTTGTTGGAATTTCAATTAAAATAATGCTTTAGAAGAAAGCCAGAGAGATCTTTCCTGGAAATATGACAAGAGATAGTTGATATTTTGGGGAGTGTTGGCCAAAATGAGCTTCAAAATCCCCTCATCCTCCTTATGATAGCTGATGCTGTGAAGACTTTGGCTGTGTTAACTGGAAAGGTATAGCAGGAGGATCAAATTGTCCTTCCTTTTCTCAGTTCTGTAATTATGGTGGGAGTTGAACATTGTCTCTACATTCTCTGTAAAAGACTAAAGTTCTTGGTGCTTTCTAAGTGTGTTGTACCAGGCTCTGGTCTCCACAGGGCAGTAAGGACAGTGATGGTGTGCTTTGCAGTAGCTTCCTGTTGTATGTGACATTTCTTCATCTTGGAGTTGGCCCTATGTGTATGTACTCCTATAGCAGCTTACTGTGTAACTTCCTGACTTCCTCTTAGTAAATGGTGTTGTGCAGCCTTAATTTCCAGCCTAGGAAACAACCAGGCAGCTGCTTGTCTGGTGAATAGAGTCCACCTGCATTGCCTAAACATAAAATGTGAGAGAAGCAGTCTGTTGTTTCTGAAAGTGGTGAGTGTGAAGCCGTTGACTTTAGGAGTGTTTTTCTGATATTTTGTAGTGTCTTTTAATGTGTTGAGTGTTTCTTTCAATAATTTTACAATGACCACTTTGAACTAGTCCATGTTCTGTAGTGCTGTATTGTGCAGTCTGGGTTAGTGTGTAGAGAGAACAAGAGTGCTCTGAGAGATTCTGTTAATTTCCTTGGAGCCTTTTGCAGAGCTGGAGTGGCAGAAGCTGGCACCTGGTTTTCCAAGACAATTTTGCACCCAAAAAGAAATTGTTCCAGCTCTTCTTAGTTCCTAAATTTTCAGGATGATGTGGTTATAGACACAAGGATGCTGGCCCTAATTACATGTGTAAGATATGTTCAAACTCTAGGTTGCAGAACACTTTTAGATGCTGTATGGACAAACAATGGGAAATAAAAATTAATGTCATGTTTGACTTCAAGTCTCTAATAAACTTAATTTCTAAGCTTGATGTTATCAATCAATAAGGCAGTGTTGTGAGATTTCCTGCATCTGTTTGCAAACTACTCTTATTGATTTCTTTTAACTAAAAAACCGTCTTAAAAGTCAATTTAGTTCATGTTTTATTACCAAATTAAACTTAAAAATGAGAACTGGTGATCACTCACAAATTTCTCAAATTCTTTTGAGCAGGTGAAAAAAAAAAAGTGTTCAGACTAACCACATGGAAATATCACCTTTCCTGGCATTAGTATTCCCGATTTTTTTTTTTTTTAATGCTTATTCAGGGAAGGAGTTGGATAACTGTATGTCTAGGTTTGAAAGACAGGTGTCTGCTAGGGAAGGCAGGAGCTTCCCTTGGAATGGAGAATGTAAACCCTCTCCCTCCGAATGATTATAATTTTGAAATTAAGGGGCTCTCAGGTAAAAAGATATGAGAATAGGAATAACAGTTCTTTATTAGTATGTATAACAAGGCAAACAAAACAACATCAACCACAGCATTAACAACAAACGGAACCAGGAACCTAGCGTGAAAAACGAGGTTCACTTTCTTAGAAAAATTTATAAGTTTAATAAAAAAAACATAGACAATTAGGAGGCAGACTAAAGCAAATACAGTTTCTTGGCCAAGGGTGCCTGGCACCAAGCCAGCAAGCACACCACTAACAAAAAGCTTGTTCCTTAAAAGTATCAGCCTGTTGCATATTTATAAATTCACATGCGTGATTCAAACATTCCTTTTGGGTATGATTTTCTTTGTTCAGTTTCAACTCACCCCCAATTAATTTTTCTGGTAGATCCATCTGCAGGTGGCTCCATTTTGTCTGGTAGCATAGGGTCCATAAATTCTTCTCCTGAGGTTTTGGTCATCTTCATTTGGATAAAATACTGATAACAGAAGTTCAGTAAATTCCTTTTTGTAGCTTCTGGTCAGCAATCTTCATTTGGTTTAATGCAGCAAGGCTCCCCCTACCTCCTGGTTTGGCCAGTTTAAATGTTACAAAAAAAAAAAACCCAGTCATTTACTTTTAACACTGTTACAACCAACAAAAAATATACATTCATCACATTTCTAAACTATATTAATAAAAGAAAATACAGTACAATCTTCCCACATTGTACATATAGTATTCATTTTAATATTTGTGAAAAGCCAACTTTATAATATGCATTTATAACACTAGTGACAGCCTTCTCGGCTGTAGGCAATTTCCCCTTTGGTGTAGTGATGGTCACAGCCAGCAGGGAGCGCTGGCAAACTCCCGGTGGACAGGGCAGGTGCGATGATCCCCACACGGCTGCAGGGGGCGCTCTGGCGCAGGCTCGGGGAACACGCGGTAATGGCGGCTTTGTCCGAGACGGGGAGAGATGGAAGAGAGGCTTCGCTTCACAAACCCCTGGGGCTGTCGACTCCCGTGCCCTAGCAGGACTCTCGGAAGCAGCAAGCTGGAACGGCAGGGATGAGCAGAATCCCGGGGCAGTGGACGAGATGTATCAGAAAACCCGCGGCGATAGTTGGAACTGCGGGACGTCCCGGCAGGGCAAGGGGGTGCGAGGCCCAGCAGCAGAAGAAAGGCGAGGTGGTAGCGAAATTCCTTTCCCTAAGCAGCAGCTCGACCGTCCTCCTCTGAAAGTCGAGAGCAAGTGAGAACCCCCAACTGCCCCAGCCCCCGTCCTTTACCTGCTTCTCTTCTCGCGGTATCTCTGTCCCTCCGAAAGAAACTCCCAAACACCTGAGGAGTGCCACCAGACACCCTCCTTCCCTGAGTCCTGGCCATCTCCCCCTGTCTCAAGCACCCAGCCATCAGTGCATCTTAGCAACTCAATGGGAAAAAATTCCACAAGTAAAAATGAAAGAAAAGGAAAGAAACCCAACCCCCAACACTGTATGATGTCTGTGGTATTTGTCTTCAAAAACTGACTTGAAAAAAAAGCCTTTTTGAAGCCTTTTGTTAAAACAGTAATTTCCTAGTAAAAAGCATTTTTTAGTAATTTTTTTGTGAACTGGTCAACAGTCTTGAGGTCCTTGTTCATTGAGAGGAGCCATCATGAATGGAGGTGTAACAGAGTGCAGTGAATGGTCAAAGCAGAATAAGCTAAGAAGTTAAATATTGTTGTTCCCTTAACCCTTTCTGTAATAAACAAGGGCAGGAGTTTTTTCTCCTTTTAAAAGCCTTTATTGTGATCAGCTCAGGGTGGGGGCCCGACGGGTCGAATGCACGCCGCTGCTGCTGCTCCCAAAAGCAACTCCAAGGATGAGGTGTGCAGCAACTTCGTCCACTGGGCTGCCGGCTGCTCTCAGAAGCAACTTGGAGGGGAGGTGTGCAGCAGCCTCATTCACTGGATTGCGGGCAGAGTCAGGCTCAGGGTCCTCACGGCTGCCCGATCCCGAAGACTTGCTTTGCTCTGAAATTCCAGGGGGTCCCTCTCTGGGCCACGTCTCTGAGAGTCAGGGTGAGGGGTGAAAACCGCTCAGCTTTGGGAGGAAGCAGTCTCACTCCTTGCATGGTCCATCCATGTGTCTTGGTGGTTTAGTCTAATAAAGTTTTTTCTGGTCTGGAGCAATAATTTCTTCTCCCAGCTGGCACTGCACCACTTCTATTTGCATGTCCTCCTGTTTTCCCCTCCCTTGGATTCCTGGTTGCTATGTTGGGGGTAGCTGCGAGGCCCAAAGGTGTAACAAAGAGGTGGATGGCCCGGTATTCAACAGAGAGGGTGAACATTTAACAAGGAACATTGAACTGACAGAGACTTCATTTGCAACACAATTACCTGGTCTATCTCACTTTCTACATAACTTCCACATTATAGCCTAAAGTTAAATGGTTTGCTTTCTCCTATTTGTTTCATAGTTTCAGTGTATATCATGTAGTGTAGGATGCAGGATTTCTAATAGCATATTTTTGTCTACCAACACTTCCTCCTTGAATGGCTGATTAGCAGTAGGACCCTTCTGATATATTCTGATATACCTCCCTGTCTCTGGGGAGACATTATAGCAACTTTCCAGTACCTAAAGGGGCTACAAGAGAGCTGGAGAGGGACTTTGGACAAGGGCATGGAATGATAGGACAAGGAAGAATGGCTTCAAACTGACAGAGGGCAGGGTTGGATTAGATATTGGAAAGAAATTGTTGACTGTGAGGGTGGTGAGGCACTGGCACAGGTTGCCCAGAGTTGTGGCTGCATCTTCCCTGGAAGTATTCAAGGCCAAGTTGTATGGGGCTTTGAGCAACCTGGTCTAGTTGAAGGTGTCCCTGCCCATGGTGGGGGAGTTGGGACTACATGGTCTTAAGGTCCTTTTCAACCCAAATAATTTTGATATCTGTATACAGAAGAACATATGTTCATCAGTAGGGCACTGCCCAGACACTGTGTATTACAGCAGTTAGGGCAATGCAAACCAGTCATTCTTTAGAACATTAATTTGAAGATTTAAGTTTTCTAGCCTTTTAACAGTGCTGATTGAAGTTAAGAATAGTGATTGTGTTTAAGTGTAATTGAGTTTTAATTATAAATACTAAAATATAGCTGATAACTTGGTTTGTTGCACAGCTGGTGATGAGGACTGAATTGCTATAACTAAGGTTAAGCTTTAGTGTAGACATAGTTCTGGTTACAGCATCTTATAATGATGTCTTCCTGAAAAAGGAAGTCTTAGAATATTAAAGATACTTAGGGCTACCAGTTTTAAGCTTGTCCAATTCAGGAAGCCATGTGACTTACCCACATAATTTGTTAGAGTTGGTGTGCCAAGCAGAAAGTATCGGCATGTCTTTTGAGGTAGGTCAACATGTAAAAATATAAATGTACAAGATACTTGGCCAGTAGCAAAATGCTCTATAGTTCAAAGGAGCTTCTCTCTCAAGTCAGGAGGAAAAAACCACTGAATTTTGAGGACTATATTGTATACTAACTGGAGCACTGGATAAAGGCTCAGGGGATGTGGATTCTGGCCTTGGCTCTGCTGCTTTTTCTCAGGTAACCTTACAAGTTTTTAATTTGCTGTTATTTTTCAGTCTATAAGTTGAGATGCTTTTTTGTAAGGTGTAGGATAAGTGGTATAAGCTGTATTATTTGTTTAGGGAGTAAGTTTAAGGTATTGTTCCCATTGGCATATCAGTGATGTGGAAAGCAAGTTTATGGGTGAAAAAATGTTGGAATTTGTGCAAGTTCAAGTTACTGTTGCTCCTCATTAGGATTGTCTTAATAGTAAGCAGGAAGAATCAATCAAAAATAAGTGTTAAAGCTTGCTTGATTTTTATATGCCATTTATTGTTTGTCAGGTTAACAACTGATGCTAGAACTGCTGAGTTTTAAGCAAATGAAAAAGAGTTACTTGTGATTACTTTTGTGACTTACCTGCTCAGTGAATCCTGGTATAAAGCTCTAACTAGTTAGAATAATATCTGTATCTGGCACTTCATGCTGCCATTAAGAAAACATATTAGTCACTCAAAAAAAAATGTTGACTGTGCTTTATTGTCAATACTGAGCCTCAAATTATCTCATAAATTGTACTTATTTTCCCTCCAGTAATGGAACTAAGGCTTTAGTTGGCTTTAGTCAATTCTAAACTATTCCTGGTTTACTGTGGTAATTTGCTTTTATATCAGGCCAGCTATTCAATGTGACAAAGATTCCTGTCCTCATTATATTTTTCTTCTGTAGAAGTTAGCCAATTTAGTTTTCTTGGGTCTGTAACAAAACAGCTGAGTGCTGTTTTTACTGATGTGAATGTTTTATGACAACCAGAGCAATTTTACAGAAAAAAACCCTTCCTGGTTGTGTTGCTCAAGCAGTTAGCTTACCAAGAATTTCTAGGATAAACAGCATACTGCAGTTCTTTTACTGCTGCAGCTTTGAACACAAATAGCTAGTTAATAGGCTCCCTACTGATTTAATCCTGCTTCTAATCTATACCTGCTAATTTAATAAAAGTAACTTCCCATGTCTTGTTTACTACTTGTTTTTGTTTACTTAGTCTGACTGAGTTGCAGTGCTGATTGGTGGAAAACTAAAATTTACTGTATAAAATGCTGTAGTCTCATAATGAACAACTTTCTTTGGCTTCTGTCATGCTGTATTATTTGAAGCTGACCAGCAGGATACAAGAGAACAATTGAGAGCTGGAGTAAGTTCACATCTTGCTGCATATGCTTAAGAATTGACAGAACAATGAGGTTGGGAAAATCCCCTTGAACAAATGCTGCACAGTAATCTGACTTAAGCATTTGTTCAGAAAAGATTCCCCAAATTGTGGCTTTTTATTCTGAAGTGTACAAGCAAATTTTAGTAGGTCAGGAATTGAGAGTTTTCACTTAGAATTTGCCTGTAATTGTAGATAAACTGACCATTTCTTTGGATGCTTGGGTTGCCTTTTCTTGGGTATTGGATGGAGAAAAACCTGATGCAAAAGAAGCATACTCTAGGTTTTTCTTAAATGTGCAATTTAAAAGTTATTGTTTAGTTGAATTGGCAAGTTACATTCCAGAGCTGGTCTTCACTTCCTCTTAGTTTTGTGGGAGGGTACAAATCATGTTCCTCTGATATTTGAAATAATTGTACCTCATGCTGTAGTTTTGCAGTTTTGAACATGAAGAAAGGCTGACAACTGGCATGGAATCTTGCAGCTTTGTGCTGTGGAAAGTTGTGTTTGAAACAATGTTTGACTCTCAGGTGTTTGGTTGAAGTCTTTTCTGTTTATTAGATAACTCAAATGCTGATATCATGGACTACAACTACATTGTCCAAGATTGGCTTCTGAACCTTGCTGTGTTAGTGTAAGCCTACAGCAGTGGAGCCTCTAATCACCGAAGCTTATTGATAGTTCTTTACTGTCTTTCTGTGATAAATCTCCTCTTCTGTTATTGGGGGGGGGGGAAAGAACTTGAATATAAACTTAACAGCCATATCAGGGAAAGAATTCAAGTGTGTCCATACTGATGAATTCCACAAAGTTAATAATGAAAATACCTTTTTAGTTCCTTTGTATTTAAATTTTGAGTGTCTAATGTTCTGCTTGTCCCATGTACCTGTCTTGCAGACTGATGCCTTGTCTAAGCATAGTTAGTAATGAAAAATCAATGTTTTGCTGTCACCTATGCATCTCAAATTAGGTGAATGTAGTAAGAGAACAGAAGGCCTTGTACCTGTTGCAGGCTGCATTGGTGGCAGCCATTTTAAAAATGCTGTAATAGGCTGTTTAATGATAAGAAGTTTTTACTCGAGCCCAGTGTCAGTTCGTCTTTCATCATGTGGGAAACCTTCAGTGTTTTTACCAACAACCACAGACATCCCAATAAGGATTTAAACAGCTCTCCTTCCAGCAAGAAGACATATAACTGTTTATTTGAATGCTAATGTTCCTCAAGCCTTTGAAACTCCCATCTTTTTGGCTGCAATAGGACAGAGAGAGAGCAGAGTAACTGCCGCCTCAGCAGAGGGCAAATGATGGTAGAGCATGGTTGACTCCTGCTAGGTAGAGTGAGGAAAAGAAATTGTTGGATGTCCTGGGAAACTGCTTTAACTGTTAAGCACTTGCATGTGACGCAAGAGCACTTGTGGATATCATCTTCAGATGCATGTTCTGGGTGTGGATTGTGAGCAAGATTCTTGAAGGCTTCGGGACTTGTCTGTGATCTTAATACGTCCTTTCTGTCTGCCTCTAGGCAGTGAAGCTCAGGAAATATTTTGATTCTTGTTCTACAGGTGTCCCCTGCATACTCAATTTTCTGTCAACAATATCAAATATGGGGTCCTGTGTTCTGTTCTGGGCCTGAGGAGAGCAGGATCCTGTAGTTAGACACCTTGGCTAAGTTGCTTTCTTGATTTTTGCCTTAGTAAAAACACATAAGGTAATATAATATAATATAATATAATATAATATAATATAATATAATATAATATAATATAATATAATGCCAGCAAACATGCTAAGTTAATTTTAAAAATAAAATGCTGACCCAAAGGGATATTCCATACCATATGATGTCAGGTCAGATATAAAAGCTGAGGAAGCAGGAGGCAGTTGTTATTTACAATGTTTGTCTTCCAGAGCAACTGCTACATGTGCTGAAGCCCTGCTTCCTGGGAAGTGGCTAGACATAACTTGCTGATGAGAAGTAGAGAATAATTTTTTTTTTTTTGTCTTTGCTTGCGCATGTGCAAACTTTTGCTTTTGCTTTGGTAAACTGCTTAATCTAAACCTATGAATTGTTTTCCATCTTATTTTGTCTCCCCTGTCCAGCTGGGAAGGGGAGTGATCGAGCGGCTTAGTGGGCACCTGGTGTCCAGCCGAGGTCAGCCCACCACAGTCCTTTTTGGCACCCAATTGGGGCAAGACAAAGGCAATTTTATATATATATGTGTATGTATTTATATATTTATATATATATATTGCATGCTATAGTAATAGACGTTACCAAGTACAAGCTCCTATGTGGGACATGGAGTCTATCAGCTGCACCGCTTATCTTTTGCTGAGTTTGGGAACATGTTAATACAAGCAATGGTTCTGTGCTTTGTCCTTATGTTGACAGCCTTGTTGTGCTGGGGGAGCTATCCTCTGTGGGCAATGAGGGAATACACCTTCCTCTGCCTGCCCAAGATTGAAGTGAATGGTTTTATAATGCAGACTCCTGCGGTCCATGTTCATCCTTATGTGAGCTGTATATTACTATTAATTATTACAGTTAACATATCATGTGGTTTGTGGAATCTGGTGTCGTTCTGGTGTAAGAGAAAACACTAGGTGAGGAGCTATTGAAATCTGCCCTGAGCCTTCCAGTTCCTGGGTGGTAGAGTGCATGGAAGGATTTGGGCAGGTATTTAAGGTGGTTATCACCTAACATAACCTGGGATTTTAGACCTGAACAGGAAAACAACCCTAAGAAACTGACCTGTCAACTGATAGAAGGGTGCCTTGCCTACCCTAATGAAAACCAGAAGCTTCTCGCCCTGTACTGGGGCCTGGTCTGTGCCTACCAAGCCACTGTTCAGTACTCTCAGAGGACTGTAGTTGAGGCAGGAACCCAAACTGCATTAGAGGACACTATGCCTGAGACAGGGACTCAAACCACAGCAACGAGAGTAATTGCTCAAGTAGTGAAAAAGAAATATGGATAAGGAGAGCTACAGGTCCATATCATCAATTAGAAAGGGAGAATCACACACAGAACCACTAGGCTGGAAGAGACCTTCAAGATCACTGAGTCCAACCCATGCCCTAACACTTCAACAAAACCATGGCACTGAGTGCCACATCCAATCTTTTTTTTAAACACATCCAGGGATGGTGACTCTACCACTTCCCTGGGCAGATGATTCCAGTACTTTATCACTCTCTTTGTAAAAAACTTTTTCCTAATATCCAACCTAAATTTCCCTTGGTGCAGCTTAAGACTGTGTCCTCTTGTTCTGTCGGTTGCTGCCTGGAAAAAGAGACCAACCCCCAGCTGACTACAACCACCCTTCAGGAAATTGTAGAGTGTGATAAGGTCACCTCTGAGTCTCCTTTTCTCCAGGCAAAACAACTCCAGCTCCCTCAGTCATTCCTCATAGGGCTTGTGTTCCAAGCCCCTCACCAGCCTTGTTGCCTTCCTTTGGACGTGCTCAAGTGTCTCAATGTCCTTCCTAAACTGAGGGGCCCAGAACTGGACACAATACTCAAGGTGCGGACTCACCAGTGCCAAGTACAGGGGAAGAATGACCTTCCTGCTCCTGCTGGCCACACTATTTCTGATACTGGCCAGGATGCCATTTGCCTTCTTGGCCACAAGGGCACACTGCTGGCTCATGTTTAGTCAGCTGTCAACCAGAACCCCCAGGTCCCTTTCTGCCTGGGCACTGTCCAGCCACACCATCCCCAGCCTATAGCGTTGCAGGGGGTTATTGTGGCTAAATTTCAGGACTTGGCACTTGGATTTGTTAAACTTCATCTTATTGGACTCTGCTCGTCTATCCAACCAAGGAGGAAGAAGGAAAATCAGCAAAGGAGGGGTTAGATCAAAGAGCTGCTCCTTCAACACAGAAATTGAAAGGAGTGAGGCAAATCAAACAGGAAACCAAAGTTACTTGGTCCCTGACCTCATCAGAACTTCGAGACTTGTGTAAAGATTGCAGCTGCCAGCCAAGTAAGCAGATTTCTGCATGGCTACTTTGATGCTGGGATAATGGGGCCGACAGTTAGCAGTTAGAAGGTCATGAAGCCCAACAGCTGGGATCCCTTGCTGAAGATCGGCGAATTGAAAGAGGAATTGGAAAGGAAGGAGCAATTTGCAGCCTTTGGAAATGGCTTCTCTCAAGCGTGAGGGCAAGATATCCATTTAAGGAAGATCTTGTGAACTCCCCAGGAAAGTGGACCACTGCAGACGAAGGTATCCAGTTCTTGAGAGAATTAGCAGTGCTGGAAGTTGTCTATAGTGATCTAAAAAATTATGTCCCTAAAGATCCAGAGGATGTCTCTTGCTCAATGGCCCTGTGGAGGAAGGTGGTTCAAAGTTCCCCTGCATCATATTCCAGCAGCTTGGTAGCAATGTATTACCTGAAAATGGATATGCCAACTGTAGAGATGGAGCTAGGAAGACACTGAAACTTAGAAGAAACTCTAGGTACTTCCACATCCCCACAGGCTAGCACCTCAGCTTTTAGGGGCAGCCCAAGAGATCAGTTCTCTCCTGCCCCAGTCAGAGGGAAGCTCCAAGTGCAGGCCATGTAACGAACTCTGGTTCTTTGTGACCAGAGGGAGGACATGAGGAAGTCGAATGGTGAACCCACCTCTAAGCTGGAAGCCCATGTCAGTGAACTGAGAGGGAAGAGAGTTGTTAAGAAGGGGTCACCCAAGAAGGCTGTCAGTGTAGCTGCTGCAGAGACACAAGAAGACAATCAGCCATCTCCCAGACACAATTGAAATAACTTACTTTGACCCTGGTGAGGGGACATCTGGTGTGGCATTGCAAAGGTCAGACAGCGAGTACTCTGACCAGGAACAGGAATAGAGGGTCCCTGCCTTCGGCCAGGAGGAAGAAAGGGATGACTGGGCATACTGGACTATGTGGGTTCGATAGCCTGGCACATTAGATCGACAGAAGTATAAAGCTTTAGTAGACACAGGTGCACAGTGTACATTGGTGCCATCAGGGTACAGGGGCACAGAACCCATCTGGATCTCTGAATTGACAGGGGGATGCCAAGAATTGTCTGTGTTGGAGGCTGAGGTGAGCTTAACGGGGCAGATGGCAAAACCACCCCATTTTGACTGGCCCAGAGGCCCCGTCTCCTTGGCATGGACTACCTCAGGACAGGGTACTTCAAGGATCCAAAAGGGTATTGATGGGCTTTTGGTGTAGCTACAGTGAATACAGAGAAGGTCAAACAATTATCTACCCTGCCAGGCCTCTCAGAAGATTCCTTCATCTTGGGATTGCTGCAGGTTGAAGACCAGCAGGAGCCAATTGCTACTAGGACATTGCACTGGCAGCAATATTGCACAAACTGGGACTCCCTGGCTCGCATCCGTGAGCTGATTCATCAACTGGAGAGCCAAGGAGTGATCAGCAAGACTCACTTGCCTTTTGATAGTCCATATGGCCAGTGCCAGTCTGATGCAGGGTGTAGGTTGACAGTAGGCTATTGTGGCCTAAATGAAGTAACACCACCACTGAGTGCTGCTGTAACAGACGTTAGAGTTGCAGTATGAACTGGAGTCAAAGGCAGCCAGACGGTGTACTACAATTGACATTGCCAATGCATTTTTCTCAATTCCTTTGGATGCAGAGTGCAGGCCACTGTTTGCTTTCATTTGGAGAGGTGTCCAATACACCTGGAATTGACTGCCCCAAGGGTGGAAGCACAGCTCTACTATTTGTCATGGACTGATCCAAACTGAACTGGAAAAAAGTGATGCCCCTGAACATCTACAATATATTGATAATGACATTGTGTGGGGCAATAAGGCAGAAGAAGTGTTTGAGAAAGGGAAGAAAATAATTCAGATCCTTTGGAAAACTGAGTTTGCCAAAAAGAAAAGGAAGGTCAAGGGACCTTGGGAATAAAATGGCAGGGTGGATGCTGTCATGTGCCTACAGAGGTGGTTAACAAAATTGCAAATTTCTCCACCAGCTAACAAGAAGGAAGCACAAGCTTTTCTAGGCCTCATGGGGTTCTGGAGAATGCATGTTCTAGGTTATAGCCAGCTTCTGAGCCCCCTCTATCAAATGACCTGAAAGAAGAACCACTTCAAGTGGGGCCTTGAGCAACAAAAGGTCTTTCATGAGAAAGGAGGGAGAGAGAAAGGAGGAGAAAGAGGAGGAGAGAGTGAGCAGGAGAGAAAGGAGCAAGAGAAAGGAGGAGAGAGAGAAAAGAGAGACAAAGAGGAATGCGTGAGGAGAGGGAGAGAGAGGGAGAGAAAAGTGGAAGTAGAAAGAGGGTGAGAAAAGAGGAGAGAGCAGAAGACAGTCACCACCTGTGGATCCAACAGCATCCTCTGGGTTCTCCTTCACCCTGGACTTCTTTGTTGTGGGGGTGCCAAAGACATTCTTCTGGAGGTATCAACTTTACACAGTCCAAGTTTTGGGTATCTATGGGGTGATCACAATGGCTTTCCTATAACTTGGGGTGATATGTGTATGAGCAGTTGCTTCCTTTCCCACAGTTTGCCATGGTTGCAATTTTTGTCCAGTTGCATTAACCAGCATGTGCTAGCCAGCTCTCACCTCTGCCTGGCCTGTAATTAGCACCTTCCTGTCACAAATTCCTCCCCTCTGTGCTTATCTCAAGTTCCTGTTCTTGTGGCTTTTGGCAAGTTCTTTCCCTGGCCTTGACAGTGTTTGAGATGGACAACTGTGCCTTTCAAGTCCTTACACCACCCAGAACTACCAATGTAACCCTGAAGCTACATCTCCCAGTGCCAGATCTAGATGCTTCTTGAACACCTCCAGGGATGGTGACTCTTCCACTTCCCTGGGCAACCTATTCCAATGCCTGACCACCCTAACAGTGAAATTTTTTTTCTAATATCTAATCTGAATCTCCCCTGTCTCAGCTTAAGGCCATTTCCTCTGGTCCTCTCACTGCAGGTATGGCAGAAGAGACTGGCCTCCACCTCACTACAACCTCCTTTCATGTAATTGTAGTGAGAGATGAGGTCCCCCTGAGCCTCCTCTTCTCTAGACTGAACAAACCCAGCTCCCTCAGCCATTCCTCATAAGACATGTTTTCTAGACCCTTCACAAGCCTTGTTGCCCTTCTCTGGACATGCTCCAGCACCTCAATGTCCTTTTTGAAGTGAGGGGCCCAAAACTGAACGCAGTAATCAAGGTGCAGCCTCACCAGTGCCGAGTACAAGGGTACAATCACTGCTCTAGTCCTGATGCCTACACTATTTCTGATACAGGCCAAGATGCCGTTGGCCTTCTTGGCCAAACTACTGTTTCGTATTGAGCCAAGTGTCAACCAGCACCCCCAGGCCCCTTTCTGCCAAACAGCTCTCAAGCCACTCTTCCCACAGCCTGTAGTGCTGCATGGGGTTCCTGTGACCCAAGTGCAGGACCTGGCATTTTGCCTTATTGAACCTCACGTAGTTGTCCTCAGCCCACTGATTGAGTCTATCCAGATGTCTCTGCAGACCCTTCCTACCCTTGAGCAGATCAGCACTCCCACCCAACTTGGTGTTGTCTGCAAATTTACTGAGGATTCACTTGATCCCCTTGTCCAGATCATCAATAAAGACGTTAAACAGGACCAGCCCTAAAACTGAGCCCTGGAGAACGCAGCTAGTGACTGGCCACCAACTGGATTTAACTCCATATACCATAACTTTCTGGGCCTGTCCATCCAACTGGTTTTTTACCCATCTAAGAGTCCACCCATGCAAGCCACAAGCAGCCAGTTTTTCTAAGAGGGTGTTGTGGGAGATGGTGTCAGATGCTTTACTGAACTCTAGATAGACTTCATCCACAGCCTTTCTCTCATCTACTAAGTGGGTCACTGTCATAGGTGTCTTGGTTTCAGACAATTTAAAGTGGACACTGAAATGAGTTACCTCTTTAGTTTTAATGAATCCCTTTCCACCAATAAGGAGAAACTAATACAAGTAGATAAGTGAAAAAAAAAGTTTACTAAAAAATGAAACAGCAACAGGCAAAAAATAAGATATAGACAGTAGTTACAAAGTTGCTGAAATCCCACAGACTCTCTGTGAACAAAGAAACCCAAAATGGCAAAGTGTCTCCTTCCCCAAGAGGGTGCCCACCATGTGCGTGGAGAGACAAAGGGAAATGACAGTGGCAGCCCTCCCTCCAAAGTGGCGCGCTCTTCAGGTGACTGTGTGGTCTGTGAGACAAAGGGGAGATGGCAGACTAACCCTGCTCGGTGCACCCTTGCCCCAGAAAAAAAAGAACAGGAAGGTAGGAGCTTATGAAGCAGTTTAGTGGCAGATGGGAATAGCTGAAGTTTGTGGGGGTCAGTGCTACTGCTTGTTGACGCCTGCCACCCACTGGACTTTGCCGGTGGTGGCACTGCTGTCTTGGGTCCCTACTTTCATGGCGGGGGAAGAAAATGGACTCTCAGGCACTGATGAATGGCAGCCCAACCCTGGACTGGCTTAGGCTTCGCACTGCTGACAGATGTTGCAAATTTTACTCTGAAACAGTTTTTGACTGTGAAATGCAGCTTCTTGAGTTGCTACTTTTGAGAGTCCAGAAACCTACCTGAAACAACTCCCTCCAGAGGCCAGAGAGAAACAGAAAATAAACCACAAAAGGGAGCCTCTGCCTTGAGCAAGAGCTACAAGGCAAAAGAAAGAGAGAGAGCCAAAATGGCAAGAGAGAGAGGGCTCCCTGCATGCTCTAACTTTTAAAAGCCCCAGGCACTCCCTGCCCCACTGTTGCATTTCTGGCTGCGTTGCAGTAACATTTTTGGACCCAGATAGCTATGGAATGCAGTAACATTTTGGGTTACCCAGGACAAAGGATATCAGGTTGGTCAAGCAAGACCTTCCTTTTGTAAATCCATGTTGGCCAGGGCCTGATCCACTGATTGTCCTGCATATGCCATGTAGTGGCACTCAGGATTATCTCTTCCATAACCTTGCCTGGCACTGAAGTAAGGCTGACAGGCCTGTAGTTCCCTGGATCATCCTTCCAACCCTTCTTGTAGATGAGCATTGTGTTTACTAATTTCCAATTAGCTGGAACTTCTCTGGTTAACCAGGACTGCTGGTATATGATTGAGTGGTTTGGCAAGTTCTTTTGCCAGTTTCCTCATTACTCTGGGGTGGATCCCCTCTGGGCCCATAGACCTGTGGTTATCTAATTGGCGTAGCAGGTCACTAACCATTACGTCCTGGATTATGGGGGCTTCACTCAGCTCCCGGTCCCTACCTTCCAGCTCAGGGAGCTGGTTATCCTGAGGACAACTTGTCTTGATATTAAAGACTGAGGCAAAGAAGACTTTAAATACCTCTGCCTTTTCTTCATACCCTGACACTACACTACCCTCTGCATTCAATAAATGAAGACTCTCCTTGACCCTCCGTTTGCTGCAAATGTATTTATAGAAACTTTTTGTTATCTTTAACTGCAGTGGCCAAACCAAATTCTAGTTGGGCTTCTGTCCTTCTCATCTTCTCCCTATATATGTCCCTCATGACATCCTTATAGTCCTCCAAAGTTATCTGACCCTCCTTCCAGAGATGATAGAATCTTTTTTTTTCCCCTTAAGTTCCAGCCTAAATTTTCTGTTTAACCAGGCTGGTCTTTCCCTGACAACTTGTCTTTCTACACATGGGGCCAGCCTGCTCTTGAATATTTAACAATTCCTTTTTAAAGCACATCTAGCCTTCTTGGACACCTTTGCCCTTCAGGACTAACTCCCCAGGTACTCTCTCAATAAATGTCCTAAACAGGCCAAAGACTGCCCACCAGAAGTCCAAGGTGGAATTTGACAGACTTGGTAGGATCTGTCTGTGCCGAATGCAATATTGTATGTAAGCCAATGAACTTTTTTAATAGCTGACTTTGTTTCATCTATATTACACCTAAGCTTGTCAAATCAGGCTTTCCTATTACTGTTGTCTTTGAGACCCTCTCTGAAATAGTTCCAAAGGTTTGGTATGTTTCCCTCCCAGCTGTTCTTGAACCTTAGGTGCATCAGGAAGAAGATAACTGGTATGAGAGGAAGGATTCTGTTCTTTCATCCATCAATTCGTTGATCCTTTTCTCAGAGTTAGTATCAGTGGAGTGTAATGGGAGTGTCTTCATAGGAGCTTCACCAGTGATGAACCAAAAAAAAAAACCCCACAAAAAACCCCAACCAACCAACCAACCAAAAAACAATTAGTATGCAAGGTACAGATCTTCAATCTGCAGACTTCAACTCGTTTTCTCAGGCAAATTTTATACAAGCAACCATGAACAATGTTAATGCATTGGTATTTGCCCATTTGTTGTGTGAAAATGGGATTCTATAAATCTAGTGGTCATTTCTTACTGTTCTAACTCTTGTTTGGATAGCTTGGTGTAGCTCTCAAAGCAAATTCTGCACCTCTTTTCTACCCCCCTGTCCTGGGGTGACTTTGTGATGCTTGTATCCCCAATTGTGTGTTCTGTTTGTGCTGGATATTAAGTTCTGCACCTTTAAGACTGGTTCTGAGAGCAAAGGGGGGGAAAGAAGAAGCATGCAGTTTGTTTTCAGAAACTGCACTCACTCCTCCGCATTCTGCTCCTGGACTGTGTTGTTTATGGACGGACAGTGAGAGAGAGCTCTCCTTTGCTTTTTAGTTAGTTTTTAGCTAGCTGAAGCAGAGAATTTCCCTGGACTGTTTTATCTTCTTTTTCTTGGAACTGTTTAAACCTGTTCTGGACTGAAAACCCAGAAAAACACCCAGAGCTCCCACCTGCGGCCCACTGGGGCCCAGGATGGCATTTTCCAGCGCTGGAGGGACTGATAAGAGACTGGGCGAGCTGAGCTACTACCCAGGGCAAGGACTTTCTCAATTTTGCCAACTCTCTTCAGAATGGCAAGAGGTTTTGTTGTTTGATATTGTTTGTTGTTTTTGTGCTTGTGGGCACTTTGCTTGTTGAATAAACAGTTTTTTCCATTTTTCTCTAAGGAAATTTTTTCCCAGACCAATTGGGGGTGAGGCCACTTGAATTTGCTTTCTAGAAGGACCTCATTTGGAGGTTTCCTCCCAAATTTGCCCTAAACCAAGACATATACATTAATCCAATGTGGAGCCCGAACCCACAACCCTGAGACTCTCTGGGCACTGACCCCAAATCCCTGGACAAGCCCAGGACACCCCCTGACAAAGGTAGTAAGTCAAGGTAGTAAGTCCTGTAAATGTTAGGCTAGTGTAAAGGTGTGTGTCCCTGTGCTAACTTCTCCAGTTCAAGTGAAAACCTGATCATACTTTTTGTTGCATTTTTCTTGTTTAGTCTTTCAGTGAAAATGTGAGTAAAAACAAATGTCAGACTCACATCTATAGGGAAGACTTCACATAACATTTCTAGAATTTGAAAACTTTCATCTCCTACTTTAAAACAGATGAATGGGGTACTGTCATGGTTTACTGAAAATATTTTTTGTTTCAGTCACAGCTCCAGCACTACAAATGCCTCAGAAAATGTAGGGGTAGACAGATTAAATGGAAGAAAGGCTTGTGATTATAAGATGCAAGGAAAAAAACCAAATGGAGACAATTGCCTTGAATGTGGACTTGGCAAACTTGTTAGTGGCTTTAGATTCTAAAAGATATGAAAGATTCAATAGAAATGTTAGTGGCTTAGTGTAATATTTCACAAATAAGCAAGTTAAGTGTCCAAGACCATTCTGTAATGATTTCTGTATAATGTGGGCTTTGACTAGCGTGATGCTATTTGCATTTCAGGTTTTATTTGCCATTTTTCTAGTGCTACCACTTCAGGTAAAGAGGAGGCTGTCAACTGAACTTGGTGCCTTTTAAGCTCCTTTACAGTTCTGCTTTCTGAGATTGAAGAAGAAGAAAATTATATTTAGCAACTTCTATATAGAGTTTCTGGTACTTCATATTTACATATCTTTGAAGTGGTTCTGATTATGTGCCATCCACAAACCTGGGAATTGTGTGGAAGAACAGTAATTGGCATGGCCCAGTGCTGGGGAATGTCCTAGCTGCTTTCTAGCATAAATGATCATGTTCCAGGGCATGGGAATGTTTCCAGACAAGACTTAATTTATGAGTACAGATATTAATCCTTGATTATCCTAAATTCTCTTGAATAAGACACAGAAAGGACTCTTCACAAGGGGTTTTGGATGCTTCAGAATGGTAGGTTTAGGAAAGAATGCATCCTATTTATTTTGGGATAGTAATTCTGTATTTCTGTTTCCCATTCAGAGGGTTTTAGTGGTTGTTTATAGTGGTTATTTAAACATCTTTCAGAATGCAGTCATCTTTCCAGCTCCACCTTTCTGGGATGAATAGATGTGTCTACCCTCTGTCAGGCTATTGCTTGCATATAAATGAACATATTGTGGTCTTTCATGGAAGTGCTGTGCATGAAGTATGCTTTTTACGGTTGTGAGAAATTTCATTCTGATTTAGTGTGTATGTGTGTGAATATTAAGGGGCCTTGTTTACTGTCTGGGTGATGTAGTGGGGGAACAGTCTTGCATCTCATGCAATGGATCTTTTATGTGAGCAGGAGAGTGGAGAGACCACTATTTCCTCAGATGTTTCTTCCAGTTAACAGTAAAAGCTAATTTGAGCTGACTTTATCATATGGGTTGATTTCCTGCAGTCTCTTCTGTGTTTGATTATGGATTATTGGAGTTGAGTATAGTCATAGTGTAGATGAACCAGTAAAACATTTCTATTAATCCTAACTCTAAGCAGACATACATCCTGGAAGATAGCATGTCATGTAAGATGCTGTATATTAGAGCAGTTTTGCTCTTCTAACTGTTCACTTTTTCTGTACCTCCTGGCTGGCCTTCCCTCCATGGTGTCCTGAGGTTCATTTTAACCTATGACTATTGCAGTCACTTCAGGATATGGTTTGTCTTTCTGTAGGTTATGAAATATGCTGTCAGCTTTGATAGCTTGAATATTTATAGAGAGAAGATGTTAGCAATATAAAATATTGTTCCTATTGATGCCTTGGAAGGCTGACCTGAAACAGAGACTGGACAGAGCTAGAGAATAAAGTAGGCATTTAGTGAAAGGCCTCCAGGATCCACCTTGAGCAAGACAGGAGCCTGACCAAGGTTGCACCCAGGGTGGACTAAGAATGGTCACAGAAATGGCTGACTGGTCATGAGAGTTTACATTTTTATAAGTTTTGGTCCATTTGCATATTGGGGTTTAATTGTCCAATTACAGCTTCAAGTTATGAGGTCCCATCCTTCTTGTTCCTCCTTTCAGTCCACCGTTTATGCTTTTGGGCCTGAAAGTTGTCCTTGGTCTTAAGCAGGAAAAGGATTTGTTTTGTCTACCTACTCTGTGAAGAGAGCTTACTAGCACTTAATATGAGGCTCAGAACTACATCCCTAGGCAGCACAGAATCTGAAAATATGAAAGCTAAAGCTTAAGGCATCACTATTCATCATGCTTTGTCAGGAATTGTGAAATTTTACTTTTGCATGTGCTGTCGTAAGTCTTGTGCAGCAAATGTGTGGCATGCCATGCTTACACCAGTGATGCACCTCACAATTTTGGGAATGTGTAATCTGTAACAGTGTCAGCTTTAGAGCACTGCTTTGTATAAAGGATCCATTGCTCAAAGGTAATGAGCTGACTGTGTCAATTAATATGCCGCAGGCTTTGTGTCTGCTGATTGTTCTTCTGATTTAATGTATGTGATGGTCTGTCTTACAAGCAGCAGTGGTGAATATTTAAGGACACAGTACAGTGTTGGAATGCTCCCTGGCTGTTGTAATAAGTCAGCCAAGACTCCTATATCTTCATGCAGGGAAAGCCCATTCTTTATTTTCACAACTCATTTTATACAGTTTTTACAGACCTCGTGTGGAACTTTAATTGGTTAATAGTTTTCGTGCCAATTACTGTATTGGTTAGTAAAAGGTATTTTACTTGTCTATCAAATATCTCTATTCTTGTATTGTTTACATATTTTCTTTACTGATTTTCATAGGACAAATCCCTTTTTATTGCAGGTGCATTTGTTTTTCAACCCAGGAATAGGTTTTTATGTCAACGAGTTTTCATACCAAGATTGTTTTTGCATGGGAACTTGCAAATTGCTTAACTACACTTAGAAGACATGATAGGCTAGCTATTAATTTAATAGAGCAGGCCTGATTTTGTGAGGCCTTTCTTTTATAATTCTTCTACCTGTCACGACACCTGGCATCCCACAGGCTCCCTATGTGTCTTCAGGGCAACTATTTCAATCCTTACGCAGCTTCTGGCAGTCTACCATCCTAGAGACATCTTAGGAACATGAAAAAGAGAGTGTATGCTCTGCTGATATAGTGATGCTCAAGATCCCTCTTTGCCCACTTTCTAGAGATCTGTGATGCTGCCTGTGTCTTAGATGTAACTTGTTCAGGAGAGTTGGCTCTTTTGAAGAGCTAGATCTAAATCAGAGAATGGGCCTTCTCATCTGACACTCTGCTGCTCTCTACTAGACATGTTCTCTACTACAGGATTTTACTTGTGTCCATAATCAGTAAAATATCAAAGGCCATATTTTATGTAACAATTTTATTTGTGATAAATGCAGGCTGCTGTCCACAATTATAGTCTTATTCCTCATTTGTAGTGCTCATGTAGCTCTACAGTGAATAGAAGTGATCTAGATGAAAAGTAACTCTCAAAAGTTAAATTTTCTGCCATGTATGTTCTGTGGTCAGATAGCCAGTTGATAGATTGGGATTGCTGCTCAATTGCATGAACATTTTAGCCTCCCTGAAATGACACTAAAAATGAGGTGTTTGAGACAGGCAAGAAGGGGACAAGAACCATTAATTCCCTTCATCAGTAGCCCACACTTATTTTATGTCTTCTTGTTTCATAACACTAATGAATTTTCCTTGTGTAGGGAGGAGAAATAAAAATACCTACTTCTCTTCCATTAAGCATTCAATCCAAACTTGTGACTGTATCAGCTAAGTTTAGTAGTTTAAATTGCAACACCTATATTTAAAACCAGGAGTTTGGTGAACTTGGATTCTTTTCTTTGTGTTGCAACTTTTCAGAGGCTATTAATTTTAAAGGGACTGTAGCACACAGTCAAACTTCAGTCTCTGTAATTAGGAAGTAGAGATGTAAGTTGCTTGTGAACCAAATTCTCATAATTTCTGAGGTGCAAAGTCTAGGTGTATGTCACTTATATTAAAAAAAAAATGTCCATTTTTAGTGGTCACAGAGCAAGTCTGTGATAGAGCTGAGCTGGATTTATGCTTCTGAGTCTGCTTTCTGTTTACAAAGCCATGCTGTTTTCTTGCTTTGTTTAAATCTGATGCTACTTTTAGTTTGTGCCTATGATTGAAGGCTCCTTTTTCTTTACTGTTGTGATCTTGTCCTTAAACCAGTTTGGTAAAAAATTAGTTGTGTCTCTTTTCCTCCTCCTTGATTTAGCAATTAAAGGTTTGTTTTCCTGTAGTTGAATCCTAAAATGCTATACTGTAAAACTGTGTTAAACATTCTGTGGTTTGTATACTGTGGAAAAGAATATTTAGTTCTTTAATCAATGAGAGTACTAAAAACAGTAAGAAGTATTAGCTACAATGTGCTTTTCTTTCAAGTCTGAATTTTCCTCTTTTGGGGAAAGCAGCAAATTAGTATGTGCATGGAGAATGAGAATAATGCTTAAGTGGTGGTACCTGAAAGTTAGATTGTGATGTTCAGTTTCAGATATACATGGCATTTGTTTAAAGTCTTAGGGAAGCTTATGTTTAAAAACAAACAAAAAAACCCCCAAGAAACAAACCCAGAAACTACCCTTTAAAACTGAATTTTTTTAAGAGCTAGGCCAAAGTTTTTCCTGTTTTAAGTAACGTTACAACTGTATTGACTACTTAAAAGCAGAGAACTTGTTCAACTTTTAAAAACATTTATCATTTACCTTGAATCACTTGTTCCATTTTGATAGCCTCCTTCATATAGAAAATATAGCATGCGATGTCAGTCTAAATGCAAGTCTAACAATGCTCTATCTTCTATGTGAAAGGAAGTATTCTGTATGTTTTTCCATGTTTGACACCATAGTGTTTTGAATAACCATGTTCCATATTCATATCAATTTTTTGTTTTTGTTTTCAATTTATTATGCACAGCACTTGTTCTGAAATTTGGGGACTGAGTACACCAAACACGATAGATCAGTGGGATACAACAGGCCTTTACAGCTTCTCTGAACAAACCAGGTGAATATTCTGCCCTCTTGCATCATAGAAATCTTGTGGGAGGGATTGGCTTTGGAGGGTCTATAATGGGATACTTTAGCTGTAAAATAGACTAAAATGCTTCCTAGGCCTCTCATGGTACAGCATTTTAAGATATTTGCTTGCCAGTGTAGAAATCCAAGTGTTATCATCTGATGTTTTGACCAATGAAGCTCTAATTCTGCAATACTGATTTTTCATGACAGTGCTATTGAAAGAATGGGAAAGGTTGTTAAATGCAAGCTCTAATATGATTTGGTATTTATATTAACAAAGTTGGGAAGCTTGATTCTTTAGGCCTAATCTTACAAAGTATTTAAACTGCTTTGTATGTCACAAGCTTTCAGTTAAATCTTGCTAATTGGTTCAGATATGAGCTACTAAAAAATTGTTTGTAAATTCTTCAGTAGTTAATGGCAGGCAAATTCTAAACAGGATTTTTATTTTTTCATGTCACATTACTTGATTTGTGTATTGAGGTTTGTCTCCCATCCCATAACAATCATAAACATCTGCATTTGTGTAAGCATATGCAGTCTGTCTTAAAACTAGCAAAATTATTTCAGCTGGTAGTAAGGCAGACGAAGTCAAGAAGATAAAAACTTTACAGTCCTTAAAAGATGTGCATTCATGCTTTTTGCATTACAGTTATACTGCCATATGGATCACTTGGGCAGCTGACCGCTTATAGGCTTATTTGCAGTCCTGTGGGAATTCTTAAACTTAAAGCCATAAAATATCTATGCCATAGCAAAGCTTTGAGGTTTAGTAATAGAAGGGACCATTAAGTGTGTGATTTTATTATTTTTTTAACAACTCTCTTCTGCATTTAAAAAAATATATGAAGCAATCATCCTAAATACTTGGTTGGAGGTAAAGTGGCTTTTAATGAATTCTAAATTTACTGGCAGTGATTTGAGCAACTCAAATTTAAGTTAAGAGACTACTGATATGATCATTTTTATCACATTTGAAACCTTTCAACAAGAGTATAAATGTCACTAGCAGTATCAATCCACTGAATTCTGAGAATGAATAAACTACCCATCCCATGTGTGTACACTCTTGCTTGAGTGACTAAGAGCATGCAGTCTATAAAAACTTTTTAACATCTTTCCCCTCCAGATCTCTCGATGGCCGTCTACAGGTATCTCATCGTAAAGGATTGCCGCATGTTATTTACTGTCGTTTGTGGCGCTGGCCAGATCTTCACAGCCACCATGAACTTAAAGCAATTGAAAACTGTGAATATGCTTTTAATCTTAAAAAGGATGAAGTATGTGTAAACCCTTACCACTACCAGAGGGTGGAGACACCAGGTAGGAAGACTACTTCTGACTTTGTATAGCATCTGTACATACTTGATCAGCATAATGTTATAAGTGAAAAAGAGAAAGATGATGCTTTCTCTTGCCAAAAGTACAAGATTCTTAGAGATACAGCTTTTGAGAAAAAGTTTTTAATTGTAAAGTTACTGAAAAATCTTTATGAATGGGGAGATACCTTTACCCCTGATAAACATTTCCAGGACTGCTAGTAGTTTCCAGATGGCTAAATACAACCCAGACTTGAAAGGAGAACAGAGATGATTCACCTTTGCTAATGCGGAATAGTCTTACTTAAGAGGCACTTCAGGAATCTGTTTCTACCACTAGCAGTACAATTGTAATACTAGCAGTACTGAGATTCAGAAAATTTCAAAGCATCTGAAGAAATTGTTGGATGGTTTAGATATATTTTTTTTCCTTTTAGCTCACAGAAGCGTGCATTTTGAGGGTCTTACTAATGCTTTGAATTTTGCTTTTCCAGTCTTGCCTCCTGTACTAGTGCCACGGCACACTGAGATTCTAACAGAACTGCCGCCTCTCGATGACTATACCCATTCCATTCCTGAAAACACTAACTTTCCAGCTGGAATTGAACCACAGAGCAATTACATACCAGGTATTTTCTTAACTTTTGCTGTAAACAGTACATTTAACATTGTGCCGCTGAAACAAAGATGGTAATTTTATGCTCCTAAGTGATCAAATTAATTGCAAGATGTGCCAATAAGTTAGATCTAGTTGATTTTGTGTATTAGTTCCAATGGAAATACCTGAATATTGCTGTTTGCAGAACACGATCCTGTGTGAAACTATATTGCTTACTTGGTTTCAGTAGTTTAAGATTCAGAATGCTAATGAGTGAAAAATAGACCTTTATCTTATGCTTTCAATCTGTTTTACAAGCATATAGGGGTTGTCAAATGCTGTGTGTTGGAGATTGAGCAGCAGTTTACTACTCAGTCTCACCACATGTAGTTTGGGGAGAAAACTTTGAATTGCAAATCTGTGACTTAGTGTTTTGATCTGTAGTCCACAATCGATCAAGGTCTGCTGTGTATTTGTCACTATTGTGTGCACAGTTTTGTCTTTTTAGTATGAAAGAACAACCTAACAATATTGAAATCAAAGAATTCCTTCTTCCCCTTCTTTGCCCCTTCCCCACCCCAAGACTAACCTGCTACAGTGCACCCAAAAGCTGGTACTATTACTGAAACATAAAGTCAGTGAACTTTGTTTCCTGCCCCAACTTTGTGTTTCCTATCCCTTCAGGGAGTTGTCTGGAGTGTAAAACCAAGTAAAGCTGAAGTTTTCTCATAAATGTTTAATGCAGCTATGTTATGAACAAGCTGAAAATTCAGATCTGGACTCTCTTGAAGAATAAAATTATTTGAAACTCAAATATGTGCGATGTAGAAATTGTATCTATGTGTCTTAAACAGGTCGTTGCTTGTGTTTTCTTTAAATGTATCCAAGAATTGAAATGGCATTTAAAATGCAATACATTTGTTCTCATCTGTTTAATCTGGGCCATGTTTGTTTCCGCCTAGGGACAGCAGATCTTTAAAGAGCAATTTAAGGGGATAGAAATTGGTGCTGCTTTCCTAACTGATGTATCCCTTTTTTGACTCAATCTGAGGGCTTTTGATACCATTTGCTAACAAATTACTGGAAAGCTACCATTTGCAAATTCAGTGCTATGGAAATGAGCTAAAGCAGCTAGGTAGTTATTTTCAGGAAGTATAATCAAGGTAATTGTGGGTATTCTCATGATTTTCAAATGTTTATGCAGCTAATCACACCTTGCCTCCTTATCTTTGTCACTGACACCCTCCTGTTGTATTCATGGCATCTTACTTTATTTGACCTTGCTGACCTAATCTTGAACACTTAGCTAGGTTCTAATAAGTCTTGTGTGTCTTGACAGCCTGCTTCAGAGAACCATTTTCTTTAGCGGTAGGCCAGACTAAGACCGTGGTACCTTTGCACGACAATACTGTCTCAGTATATGGTCTACAGAGAGGTTGGTTTCACTTATAGCTGGGAAGATGGCAGTCGTGAAGGTGCAGGACAGCTGTTGGGCCTGTATGTTCCATTAATACTACTACGTGGAGAAAATCTCTATTCAGACAGAAATTAGTTATGGAAAATAATCTGTGCCAAAAACTCTAGATTAGCAACTGGAAACAGGAGGCATGGGTTGGATTGGAAATGGTTATTGACCTTTTACCATAGCTGTGGGCTTAACTATAATAAATGATTTGGAGAAGGGTGGAGTCCACTTTATCACAATGAATTCAATAAAAATGTTCAAAATTAGTATGATTTTTGTTATCTGTGCTGATTTGAAAGCAAAACCAGTGAGAGACTCCAAGTCAGAAATACAATTTAATGAGAGGAAAAGAAATAAAATAAAGTAAATTAAAATAAATGCAATAGTACAAAAAAAACCACTGACAGAGTCAGAATACAACCTGACACCCTGTTAGTTAGGGTGGTAGTAGCAGTCCAGATGAAATGGTCTTGTCAAAACAGTGATACTGTAGAAAGGTCTGGTAGCTCTTGTCCTCTGCAAATCCAGTGGGGAAAAGGCTGCCTGTGCTGTCCCAAACCCCGGATTATATCCAGGTGGGAATGCTTGGCTCCTCCCCCTGGGTGGAGCATCTCACAATGGGATGATATCATTCTATGAGTCATGCAGTGGGTCCTTGATGGCCCATTAAACAGAGATAGATAGCTCCCTGAAAGAGTTGTCTGTGAGTCATGCACCAAGGCATTGATGGGCCCATGAACAGAAGATAAGGGAAACACTGTCCCACCTGGTTTCAACAGCTCATCAAGATGGGGATAGAATACATACTTTGGGCACATTTTACATTTTAACCTAGGACGTTATCATAATTCTTGATAGTGAAGATTTCCCTTAATCATCCTTTTAAATTCTCATTTGAATTTTGTCACATCTATATTTAGCTCACTAGTTTTACAGAGTGAACCAAAGATATAATTCTCTTGGTTAATTTTTTTAATTAACTGACTTAATCTAGTTTCCTCTCACTGACTTCCTTCTGACCTTACTATATTGCTGTAAATCTCAGCCATGATATTTGATATAATTTGATTTTAGTTCTTAGGCAAAAAGCTTTAAATTTCTGCTGTTTGATAATTATGTAATTTAATGTATTTAGTCCCTCAGATGTCTCAGAGACAATTCTAAGGTGACTGTAGACATAGTTAGCTTCAAACACTTTCACTAAAGCAATCTGGGTTTTGCCTTTAATATATAAAATAATAGAATATCCTGAGTTGGAAGGGACCCACAAGTATCATCGAAGTCCAACTCCATATAGAAAAAGACATTTGCCCAGTTCAAAGAAAATGATTTCCTGAAAGGCAGTTGGTTAACTTATCTGGATTACAAAGTACCTTTTGAATGGAGAAAAGGAACATGCATACTCTTCTGGGTTTAGAAGATATTTCTGTTGAATTAGGCAAAGTTTCTAGTATCAGAATGCTTCAAACTTGTTACTGAGTTTGCTTTGGTTAGTGAAACTCCATCTTTAAAGAAAGCTAGTTAAAAGAATAGATGATTGTTTTAATAGAGCTTGGAAGTAATAATGATAATAGAGCTTGTGCAGTGTAACTAGTTAAATAATATAGTTATTATTGAGTTAAATCAACTTTTAGGTAATGAAGAAAAATGGATTTTGGAATTGAACTGAAAAGTAACCTTCAAATCTATAAGGCATGGGAGGGTATCTGATCTGATGGGTATAGTACATTAAGACAGCTCACTTTTTTTTTTTTTTTTGTGCAAGTCAGCAGATGTGAGGTTTTTTTCATTTGTAATTCTACTAAATGTGAAAGCTGTTGATCACAATTGCAGAATTGTTACTTATTCTAGTGAAAGTATCTTGTCTTAAATTGAAAAGACAAGGATTATCTGTTAATTATATAACATATTTGAACAGTTGACTGGCGTACAAGAAATGATACATTTTGCATAGAAAATTAAGGCAGGTAATGTGTTTGAAGACCTACTGGAAGGAGAAAGGGATGGCAAAATGACATTCTAATAAAGTATTTAGATATTGAATGGAGCTCATAAGGACCTGAGAACAAAAACCCCAAATGCTAAATCTTACAAATTTCCCCAGTCATTGAACCATTAGGTGTTTTGTTGGGTTTGTTGTTTTTTGGGTTTTTTTTTGACAGAAACACCACCTCCAGGATATATCAGTGAAGATGGAGAAACAAATGACCAGCAGTTGAACCAAAGCATGGATACAGGTAACTACTTTCAAAACTTGGGATCACTAGCTGTGATCCCTCTGCATAGCAGAATGAATTCAGCTTAAAAGATGATGGCAGTTTTCCTCTGTACAACCTGGTGTTTTCTGTTTAAAATATCACTTTCAGTCTTTAGTGAACAAATTAATATTTTGTTAGGGGAATGCTTTTAAAACATTCTGTGCCATATTAAGTACATTACATTTGTTTTTTAACAAAAGCATACAGGTCTAATTAAGTCTTCATCAGATTTTAATAGCTGATTTTTTTTAACCATCCCTAACTTTACCTTCTGGAAACAGGTTCATTGAAGCAATGTGTCTGTTGGCCTAAACAAGTTACAGACTCTGAATTTTGAGAACCTGTCTTTTACCTCTGGTACCTTATCACTTCTGCCATATTTCAAATCAATTCTTGTATGGAAGGCTTTATGGAAAGAGTAGTAGAAATATTAAGTATCTGTGCCTTTGTATGAAAGAATTTCTAGATAATGTGGTTGGCTTTAGACTGGGTCAAAGAACAGTTAATGTGCTGGATAAGAACATCCTGCTGTCTGCTGGCAGACTTGAGTGTATTTGGTTAGCTAATGTTAGCAATCTTTTTTCAGTTAGTTGGAATCAACTGCACCAGTTTCCAAAAGAACTGCAATATTTTCCTACTATGTGATAATGGCTACCTTAGTTTAAAAAGCCTGATATCAGCAATCATTGTAGGAATGATTCTGTGCAAAGCCTCTTTGTATTTTGTCTACAAGTGCACAAATTGTGTTGGAGAGTTCATGTTTTTCTAAATTTTTTCCTTCCTCCTTCCAGGAAAGAATAATCTCAAATGAGGAAATCCAGCTTGTTCTTCTAGAGATAAACCCTCTCCTTTGAGAATAGAGGCAATATCTTGCTTGTCTCGTCCACTTTTTCTTAGCTGTTTTTCCACTGAATTTGGGAAGAAGTCCCTACCTTCTCACTGGGCTGAAGCACCTCTCTTATGAAGACAGGCTGAGAGAGTTGGGGTTTTCCAGCCTGGAGAAGAGAAGGCTCCAGGGAGACCTTAGAACACCTTCCAGTACCTAAAGGGGCTACAAGAGAGCTGGAGAGGGACTTTGGACAAGGGCATGGAGTGATAGGACAAGGGGGAATGACTTCAGACTGACAGAGAGTAGGGTTAGATTAGATACTGGGAAGAAATTCTTTCCTGTGAAGGTGGTGAGGCACTGGCACAGGTTGTCCAGAGAAGCTGTGTCTGCCCCATCCCTGTAAGTGTTCAAGGCCAGGTTGGATGGAGCTTTAAGTAACCTGGTCTAGTGGAAGGTGTCCCTGCCCATGGCCGGGGGGTTAGAACTAGATGATCTTGAAGGTCCCTTCCAATCCAAACCATTCTATGATTCTGTGACAAGCATAAAGTTATGTTCATAGAGTGTGCATGAAGTGAAAGCTCTGCCAAACACTAAGATGTTAATTAAGTTTATGAGGAGGGGTAGGGTCCCATGAGTCTGGAAAATTAAATGCAGTCTTAATTCACAATAAATGTGTGATATGCTGGAAAAGTGATGTTAGTATTTCTGAGGTTTCTTATTCCAAAGAATTTCAATGTAAAACTATATCTAGATAATGGTTATTCCTACTTATCTGAAATAACAAGTCATTTGCTCTGAAACAATCTGTATTGCTTCAACAGGATCTCCAGCAGAGCTGTCTCCTAGTAGTCTTTCTCCAGTTAATCATAGCTTGGGTAAGCTGTAATTGTTTCTCTGTGTGATGACTCTTCCTTATGTATATATTACATTAAAACTGAAAACGTACTTAAAAAAAATTAGGAACTGTATTGGGAGGAGACTATTGGGTTGGCTTCCTGATGATAAACATAATAGCGCTAGGTAAATAACTTCTTAACTACTACTCTATTTCTGTAACTGTTGAGTTCCTAGGAAAGAGAAAGAATAATATGGTTGTGTGTGCAGGACTAGCATTTATAAAATAAATAGTTTAAAGGACGTTAGCCAATCCGTAGTGCTGCCCAAACTTGCTGACTCCCTTGTATATATGTTCTGCAACTCTTCTCATGTACTGTTTCACCTGTAACCGCAACACAATCATTGCTCCTACATTAGTTGCCCACCTGCTTTGATCAGGTGCCATTGCTGTGTATTTGTATAAATGCCTCAGGAAGATCAGATTCCCCTGGGTTTGTTTAAGGAATGATGACAGAAAAATGCTGTTCAGAATACTTAGTAAGTAATTACGGTAGGTAAAAAGGGGAAGCAGCTCAGGAAAAGCTGAAGGTGCACAGGGAAGATAATGAGATCTCATAGGGGTGAGTAAAAGGAGCTTAGAACTGCTTTTAGATAAAGAGATGGTATAAGATCTAGTGTAATATAAGGAAACATCATTTTCATATTAATATTTTTTCCTTTGTGTGGTTCAGTGTTTGATAGTTTAATCTTTTCCTTAACATTGCCAAAATGTTTGCAAGTTATAGAAAAGCAACAGAAATGTCTCAATGTCTGGCACTCACAGCAGCATTAGTTTAATCATTTTGCCAGGCAAAATGCAAGTACTGAACTAAATGAGCTGTGGTCAGATTAGATCACCCCCTCTTCCTCTCCTTCTTCCTTTGTGTGAAAGTCTAAATTCCATTCTGTTTACTGGAGTAGGTAAAAATGACATCAAATAAAATATAATTTGAGGAGACTACGGCTGTTGTTTCTGGGAGAGACAAATAGCAGGGCAGATAGATTTCTTTTCAGCCTCAAATTCTGTATTAAGCTTGTTTTTAATTTTTTTTATAGACTTGCAACCAGTTACTTACTCGGAGCCTGCATTTTGGTGTTCAATAGCATATTATGAACTGAATCAGAGAGTGGGAGAAACCTTCCATGCATCCCAGCCTTCCCTGACTGTAGACGGCTTTACAGATCCATCAAATTCAGAACGATTTTGTCTAGGTTTGCTTTCCAATGTAAACAGAAATGCTACAGTGGAAATGACAAGGCGACACATAGGTAAAGATCTCTGATCTTTAATTTCATTTTAGACATTAAATTATCTGGAATGATCCAGGTAGGATGGGCAGATCTGTGTTTTGGGTTCCTTTCACCCTTGTGCAGCCAGCCATAGAACTTCTCTCTTGGGGTTTGCCAAGAAGAGCTTGATCTCTCTTGCTAAGGACAGAAGTGGAAAGAGAGAGGTTACTGTTTCTGAAACTGAGGAGAAATATAGCTGCTTCTGTTACCACAGCCTGTTGCAATTGGGAAGAGATGTAGTGATGGCTAGAGCTGAAAGGAGCTCCCTTTCCTTGATCAGTAGTCACTAAGCTGATGGCAGTAGCAGTTACACAACTGTCAGGATGCAAGCGGCAAAGGAGAGAGCCACTCAGCTGTAGGGGATTTCTGTTGCTCACGTTGCTGTTCTCTGTCTTCTGGAAAAAGATGATGCACCAAAGTATCCCAAGGGGCAGGTTTTTTGCTTTCAGGCTCCTCATTGGACTGCTCTGCCCTAGGTAGCATTTATATTCAGAGTTGCTTATAATTGAAATTTAAGCTTTAATTGCAAAATATTAGCATGTTGCTTAGTTTTTTCTAATTTATAAAATGCAGAATGAACATTGGTAGTACTTGAATGCTTTTCTGAAATGGGAAAAGCTGCAGTTGAGATAACATGCTGTTTTGACATGATTAAGATTTTCTTTGTAAGGGTTAGTAGAGAATACTGTTTTCTACAATGCAGTGTCTTGGCTTTAGGTTCTGCAATAAACTATTCCTTTTTTTCTGGATTCTTTTATTTAGCAACATTCATGAGTTTTTTTGGTTTGATTTTTAGTAAAAATTTCAACCTCTGATAGAACCTTCTGATTGCCTCTATGCCAAATCCAAATGCTTGTCTAATAAAAATTCAGGTGTGCAGAAGCCCAGGCTACACCTGTGCCAACTAATCAAAATGATCAATGATGAGGAAAAGCAAAAATGTAAGGAACTCTCACTTTTTTTAATAGAGCAATTCACGTTTTGTTTGAAAAATTGTTTAAAGAAAAGAGAATAGAAACTATGGCCTTTAAAGAACCTGTTAATTATAAATAGCTTTCTTTGAGAGCTCAATTGTACATTACTTATCTTCCGCTAGAAATAAGCCATACAGATTTTTTTTCCACTCATAGAGAGAACAAACCCACAATTTAAAAGTGAACAATAATATTTCTTATGAGGGTTTTTTTTTTTTTTTTTTGTAATAGAGCTAAATGAAGTCCTGTTGGTTTTGTTCAAGTAGTACAGAGAAAGGGATATGCAGTGGGTTGTGAAATAGTATGGGTGCATATAAGCAGAGAGTGTTGAAGTGGTACACTGTGTTTTCCTTTTTTGCCATAGTGGCCTGTGCTGCTTCATATACAACGCTTTAATACTAGCACAAGTTTTAACTCTGTTGAACCTAATATTTTTATTTTGATTCTGGTATTTCTTAAAGTAAATGTTATTTGGTAATTAACACTGCTTTCTAATTTTGATTTGGTTACAAGCCATTACATGGCTAGAAAATTCTATCTCACTCTTGACCAAAAATTATTCTGCTTCTCCTTCAAATATTTTGAGTTTGTGGGAGGAAAAATGCAAGTTAATTGTGTTCTGCTCTTGCTACAGCTGTCAGCCCAGCAGTGTTGTCCTGTAGATAATTGATTTCTGTTTCTGTTATAAAGAAAAACCTTGGACTTCTCTGAAACAAAATACTCTCTTGTTTGTTTATCTTCTTGGGTCATATCATAATTAGAGTTCTTTTGAATTTTGCTACAGGAAGGGGAGTACGTCTCTATTACATTGGTGGAGAAGTTTTTGCTGAGTGCTTAAGTGATAGTGCAATTTTTGTTCAGAGCCCCAACTGTAATCAAAGATATGGCTGGCATCCTGCAACTGTATGCAAAATTCCACCAGGTTAGTAGCTTACCAAAGGTCTTGTGTAAAAATATTCAGTGAATGTATTCACTGGATATTTGCTTTCCTTTTCATAGTTTCTTCATAGTTTTGGGTTTCTGTGTAGCAAACACAAGTATTGATTGATTGATTGTACTTTTTGGACTTTTTTTTCTTTATAGGATGCAACCTAAAAATCTTTAATAACCAAGAATTTGCTGCTCTTCTGGCTCAATCTGTGAATCAGGGTTTTGAAGCAGTTTATCAGCTTACTAGAATGTGTACCATAAGAATGAGTTTTGTTAAAGGATGGGGAGCTGAATACAGGTAAAAAACTTTTGGTTTTAATTTTAGAGTTAATTTTTCTTCTTTCACAAATGTACTATATCTGTCTGGTTTAAAAGCTGTACCTACAGGTTTCTTACTGCTACTGTAGACATTCTGTCTGCAAGTTGAACCCCGTATTTTCCTTTTTCCCCCTCCTCAGCTATTGAGTTTTAAAGTTATAAAGACCAGAAATAGATTTTAGTATTAGTCAGCTGTAGAGCAAGGAATGTTATCAAAGTTGTTTCCTTGCTTGGTTCTGCTTGCTTGCTTATTATGGCAAAATCACTGACAATATCTAGAAGTTTCACAGTTTGTGCTGTGAGATTATTTGCTGTTTGTTAGATGTACAGTCATTTTGGTCTCTGTCCTGTTCTATGTGGAGTATAATGAGTTCATTAGGTTGTGGTAAGGGATGCAATTGATAGTACCTGACAGAAAGAATTGAAGTCATTTGAAGTGCATTCTGCAGAATGAAACAGCTGGAGAACATGCATTTAAGGGATGACAAATATTTTGGAACTTGTAATGGAAAAAAACTTTGTAGGAGTAAGATGACTGTGTTTATGTAGTAAAACTGCTAAAAACATTTTTGAATGGAAAAAATAGCATTTTATCTGCTTTTTGAATAGATTTCAATTGTATTCTTTATTTAAACAAATTCCTTAAACCTCTCTAGAAATTGTCCCCTGAAAGAATGAAGTCTGACATATCAATATCCTATTGTAATACATAATGACTTTTTAAAAATCCATATAATTTCTCAAGTTGAATAATGGTTTGTAGGTTCCACTGTGAATCTTGGAGATTTTTTTCTTTTATCTGCTCTTGAAATATACACATGTAAATAACAGCATCAGTATGTGGGGGAGGCTTCTCAGAGAAATGAAGCCAATTTTGTATAAGTCTAATTAAAAGAAATGAGAAATTTGAGTAATGGAATAAATTGGTACTTCTTTGTTAGTAAGAGATACACAAAAAAGAATGTGGCTCAAGTTTAAAGAACTATTGGATTTGTCTCAAAAGAAGTATGTATACACTTACACAAAATTAAATACAACATTCAAATCAGAACAGAAGAGGCTTAATCAGTCAGATTATATGGAGATAACTTGAAGTGAATGGAGTGTAAGTGCTGAATTAAAACAGTGAGGAACCTTTTGGTAAATTTGTTTCCAAGGAGGGAGAATGTTGGTTGTTAGTAGTCTATAAACTGTTGAGAGATCATAGGATTAAAAAAGCTGCAGTGCAAACACTGCCAGAACACCAAAGAAACGCATTACTGGCATAATGCTGAACTAGTTTCTTTGCATCTCTATTTAAGATGATGCTAATAAAGTATTGATGCACAAAACCTGTACGTTATGCTGCAGTTGTGATTAAAGCAAGACGAGGCTGCTCCTGCAAACACAACCTTGAATTTTAACGAATGTAATCTGAATTGTCAAAATAGACTAGGAGGCACTGTATAATCCATCATTCTTGTTAAAACTTCTGTGCTTCATCATTATGTCAAAAAGGTTTCTTACAGAATGGGCTTGGGCAAAGCCAGAGCATTACTTACATTTTATGCTATGTGGGTAAATTCACAGGTATGGCAAAGTGGTACATTTTGATTATTTACCAAGCTTATAAGCTTGGTAGACAAAATAGTTTACAACTTTGTGATGGTTTTAGTTCGAACCAGGTGGAAACATCAAATTCATATAGTGGTTTCATGTTCACCAATTTCTGTTTCTCAAAATTAGTGTAGTGGTTTGAGTGTCTCCCAGAATCATCTACTCCTTTTCCTGCTGTGAGACAGGATTAGGAGAAAAGCAAAGCAGGCCCAAATCTTAAAAGGTATAAAGATAGATTTATTAACAAACACTAAAAGAAAAGAATGAGAATCAAAATGAAACCTTCAAAACACTTCTCCCCCCCTCCACAACTGCTCACTTTCTCACAACATAAAGAGACAAAACCTGGGATTTTCAGTCAGTTTCACCACTCTAAAATAGTCTTTCATCAATTCTTAGGGAGAGGAGCCTCTCTTAGCACTCCCATAGAGACATTGCCACAAGAAAACAGTTCTCTGGTGGCTCTCATGTCACGAATCTGCAGCTGCCTGGGGAATTCTGCAAACTGTGAAGTCCCTCCCATTTAGCAGCTTTTCCCACAACTGCATATGGGCCATATCAGTTTTTTTAGGGTACAATTTAAGGATAACTATTCTAGTATAAAAAAAATGTTCTCTTTATCTATCTCCAAAATTATCTTCATTGCAAGAAGCATAGGTCTTCTTTTTTTCCCTGAGGGCAGAGGGGGTCTCTTTATCTCTGTCTTCATCTGTTCAAAATTCTCCATTGGATCACAGCTATATCAGTCCATGGTTATGACTAGAACTTTGCATCCCCCTAAAAAGCATTCTATAAGTTACAGAGATATTTTAGTCCATTCTCCATGGCCTCACAAGAGAAGTCCCGCCCAAACTAGGCAACTCCTCAATCCTTCCTCCAACTCAGGACTTTTACTCTCTCTTCACTGACTTCAGTTTCATGCTGTGTCTCCTTATGTCTCAATCACTTTGTCTGTTCTCACTCAGAGAGAGGATTAGTGCTTTGTAAGTCCTATCTGTCCAGGAAAGAGTTAACATCTCACCTGGGCCTGTAGATGGTCATGTGATCTCTGCTGGGTGGCTGCCCACCGTGTTGGATTTCAAAGCCGAACTGATGGAGGGGGGGAACTCACACCGAGATCGGAGCAGCCCAGGAAAACGGTGGTCAGGAATCTAAGCAACAAGGATCTCAGTAGTTAGGTAGGCTGATGGATGCCTCCCCCCACCCCTTGGTCTCATCTGGGGTGCTCCTGGCCCAACCCGGACTCGGAGCTGCTCCCTGGGGCCCGGGGAAACATCTCTCTTGACCCAGCTGGTGGTGAGGGCAGGCCTTAGAGTCAGCTGGATGTTAGCAGCTGTGGCCTCCCCTTCCCCCTGCCAGCTGCTGCTGGGGCCCGGCCAGGCCTGGCCCCGCCAGCCCGGCAGAGCGGCGGGGCCTGGCCTGGCCCGCCCCGCCCAGCTGCTGCACAGCCGGTGTTACTTGCTGGCAAGCCGGAAGGAAGAGAGAGATTCCCAGAATCCCTCTGATTTTTAACCTGTGTAGCCCAGAGGCGTATCTAACTCTCTAATTGGTCAATCAAGCTGTCAACATTTTGCCACAACTTCCTTAAAAAAAAATCACTTCTGTGCCAAAGCAGCACAAACTTTTTGCTCAACACGTGTCCTAGGTTAAAATGTAAGATGTGCCCAAAGTATGTATTCTATCCCCATCTTCATGAGCTGTTGAAACCAGGTGGGACAGTGTTTCCCTTATCTTCTGTTCATGGGCCCATCAATGCCTTGGTGCATGACTCACAGACAACTCTTTCAGGGAGCTATCTATCTCTGTTTAATGGGCCATCAAGGACCCACTGCATGACTCATAGAATGATATCATCCCATTGTGAGATGCTCCACCCAGGGGGAGGAGCCAAGCATTCCCACCTGGATATAATCCGGGGTTTGGGACAGCACAGGCAGCCTTTTCCCCACTGGATTTGCAGAGGACAAGAGCTACCAGACCTTTCTACAGTATCACTGTTTTGACAAGACCATTTCATCTGGACTGCTACTACCACCCTAACTAACAGGGTGTCAGGTTGTATTCTGACTCTGTCAGTGGTTTTTTTTGTACTATTGCATTTATTTTAATTTACTTTATTTTATTTCTTTTCCTCTCATTAAATTGTATTTCTGACTTGGAGTCTCTCACTGGTTTTGCTTTCAAACCAGCACAACATGTTGGCTAGAATTGAGGATGGTGGAAGAAGTTCAGGTCAGCAGTCAAGTGTTCACGTCATCACAAGAACTATCCAGGTCTAGGATCATCTTTTGAAGAGAGTTCAGTAGAGACATAATTACAGCAAACAGACTTAGTGATATGTGAGCTGGAAATCTGTGGGTAGAAGAAGCGGAGTTTTAGCTTTGAGACAGCTACTAAGTAACTGTTGCTATTTTATCAACTTCTGCCAGTGTAGTGCAAAGCTAAGGTTGTTTAACAGAAACAGTTATCAAATTCTGAGGAAACGTGTTGTGGAACACATTGTAGGGGAGTTAACAGCATTGGAATAATGAACTTCCTTCTTTGGGAAAGGATTCGAGACTAAATGGAATTATATTTCCTGTAATTTAGGTTATTCTATTGGATCACTTTATTTTGGCATAGGCATTTGGAGCTAACATAAACAATGTTTTTTAGAGTGCTGAGAGTACACAGACCCCAACTGCTTTCTTTTCCTAGAAAATGTGAAATCACCGATAGCTTTGGAAATTCATCTTCTCTCTGGCTAATTTTTCTGCCTTTTCAGTTCCTCTGTTTATATAAACAGATTTCCTTAAAGTGAAGGGTTGCAGTGCCAACAGTAAAAATGAAGGGGCTGAGTTTGTGTCTGACTAATCTGCTGCCTTTGAACCTTAATGCCTTCTTGCTTTGACTTTGCGATAGCTAGAATTACTGGGAAAAACTGGGTTAGCAATCGTAGTCTTGGCAATCTAGTTTGGGAAAATTCCCATGCCTGGAGCAAGTATAGTGAAAAAACCAGTTTTTTTCAGACAGAGTATGTCTGATAGTGATTTTTTTACTTTGGAGATGAGAAGGAAAATTTTTGAACAACAGGTCTCTGAAACAAGGATATATGGGAGAATGAATGAAGCTTTTTTGATTGTCAGCCCTTCAGCTTTACTGAGACTTGTGATATGGTGTTTAATTAAGGGCTTCTATTGTGAAAAATTATAGGTAAATTTATATAGAAGACAATGGAAACACAATTTTTACTTTGGTTGTTTTTGTGAGGATGTTGCAGTACAAAACACATGTAGAAGTGTAAGATCACAGAAAATTGGAGATAAAAGTTTAGTGTTCCTTTGAGATAGCATCAGTTAGCACAGTATAACCACACACTGTGTTTTTACATAGTGTTTCTGACAACATCTAGCAGTTTCCCTATACATTTATCTTGTCATTTGCTCCAAAAAAGCCAGACCTTATGATCATCAGCATTGTGCTGTTTGGCCATGCTAATAGTGCAGATTCAAGGGTTTCTAGTTTCTATTTCTCAGTAACTGTCTACAAAATTCAAACCCAGTTATGCATGCAGACTCTTTTAAGGTTGCGATGTGGCTGCACACAGCTATCTGTGACATGAACACCACATAGGTTGGACAATCTTCAGTTTTGAATTTCTTTTTAGATGTAAAGCTCTTGGTGTGGTACTTGAAGCAAATGCTGAAGCTCTTATTCTCCAGAGTGGAATATTCTCGATGTATTATGGACAAGCATGTAATTATTGATGTGTCTTACAGATGTGGAGTGTTTTGCAGTTTTTGTTGGGTTTTTTTCCTTCAAAGACTGTCTGAAAAAAGTTTAGTTACAATTATGGTAATGATTGTGGATTTTTATCTTTTTGTGTATGAGATATAGATGGAAACAGATTTGATCATATGATGGAGAACTTTATGGTAGCTAAAGCTGCTTTCTGACTTCCCTATTCTTTATTTTCTAGGCGGCAAACAGTAACAAGCACTCCTTGCTGGATTGAACTTCATCTGAATGGACCTCTACAATGGTTGGACAAAGTATTGACTCAGATGGGCTCCCCTTCAGTACGCTGCTCCAGCATGTCATAAAACTCCTTCCTCTGTTACCTGTGGGCTAAATATCAAGTCTAATCAACAGACTTAATATAACACCTCATCTGTCATAGTATTTGTGTGTGGTCCCCATGAACTGTTTACTATCTAAAAAGGTTTTTAAAAAAGAAAAAAAAAGAAAAACAGCACTTGAAGTCTCATCAATTAAAGCACCTTGTGGATTCTGTTTCCTATACTCTGCTACTAGATGAAAATTTAGTGTATAGAAATGCCTTCTTCAGAAAGATGAGACTGTTCTCAAGACTCTTAATGATGTTTTTATTTGGTATATAATTGAGTGTCCTAATGGTTTATCAATAACATGAATAACTAAGTATATGTACAGGTAATGCATCATGATCTCAAATATCACAGTATTGTGCTGTTCTACATTTTAGTTCCCATAAATAGTTGCTTGGGTTTTTTTGATTTGGGTAAATTTCTTATAAAATTTTAAGACTCTACTCCCTTATTCTTTTATATTTTTTGGTATAAGCAGAATTTTGAGTTGTCCTAAACATAAAATGCTTAATTTTTTGCTGCCTTCTTAAAGAAAAATTCCTCAATTGGAAGGGAAAGAAATGTCTTGAGATTCATCTGTGAAATTTTAAGACACTATATACTTAATGGGGCCTAAATCAATTAGTATTATAAATTCCAAGTATCCATCACACTTAGAATCTACTTTTCCCTACCCATCTGAGTTGATGACTCTAGTGCCAGCATTATTGCTGGCAATGGTATAATTTGGGACTTTTTTGTTTACCTTGAATCATTGAAGTCAGTGGTTTTTTCTCATGGAATGAGAATTTATCATAGCATTAGATACTAGATTAAGTACAGAAGGTTATTGGCTTACCCCTTACATCTGTATTTTTTCATTTAACAGATGTAACTAAAAATCATGGGTTTTAGTTTTTGGAGCTAAATACCTTGAAAAACTCTTTCCGAAGGTAAACTACTCTTTTATATAGGTTTTAAATAGATGCATCTTCTTAATATATTTCAGTATCAGATTTTAAATTTCTGATCTGTGTGGCTTTGTATAGCTTACTTGCATACCAGATCTTACACATTCATTATATCATAATGGGTCTTGTTATTAAAAGTAGTTGCTTTTGCAAAACCTCTAGGATAGTGGTTGCTGAGGTATGAGCAGCAAAGAAGGACTTCTAGGGTCTTTGTGACCATGCATGTTATTGTGAACCCTTGGACACTGAAGCTGCACCATAATAAAAATATTCAGAAATATATCCTACAAATAGGGATGGGTTGGGGATGGGTTGGGAAGCTATATAGAAGGGTTATTCTGACTTAAAAAAATATATATCTTATTAACGAGCTTGTGATCTAGCTGTCTGTCATTCTTTTGTTATTGTGGCAGTAGCGGGATTGTCTTTGTTTTTCCTATTGTTTCATCTGTTAACACTAGTACTGTACTTTGTAAGTACAGCTAGTGATAGCTTTTAGAACAAAAATGGGGCCAATGTTACAGCTTTTGATCTGTTAACTGAATTGACAATAGTGATGGATATTTTTATGCCATAATAACTAGGGCATAGAAGCAATACCAAAAATCAAATCTTAAAAAAGTGGGACAGACACCTTTCAAAAATTGGCGAAGAAGTTACCAATTTATGCTAGTTTTACAACTAGACTAATGTATTGGTAGAACTTGTGAACCTAAGAAATAAGCTTTATGTGTGTTGCATTTGCCTAATATGTGAATACACTAATAAAACACTTAATTCTCATGATGGTTGGGTTTTTTATTAATTGCTGTCTATATTTTCTGTTGAAGGTTTGGAGTCATTCTAACCCACGCAAATAAATGGCACAGCTGTCCTGCATATTGTGGCTGGAAAGGTATAGTGTAGATGTTAAAATCACTTCTCATACAGCTGTTGTGCAGGTTCTGGATCTATGTCTGTTTAGTGATACAGATTTCTACTCTCAATCAAGTTTATTAAAGCAGTTGCTTTTTCCTACCACAATCAAATTGCATCCTACTAGCTCAGATAATTACTTTCACCTGTGAAACAGATAAGAGCGACTTGTCTGGGTGAAAGACTCCCATTGCATTTATGAGCAGTTTGCAACTTGAATCAGTTGGATGACCTAATTCTGTAGTCCCCTTACTGTGGATTTCTGTATGTGTTCTTTCAGTTATGGCAATATTACTTGCTTTACCTTGAATATTGTGATTAATAACCTTGACCGTACTCTTTTTCTGGTGGGCACTTCCAAGTAGACAAGGACACCACAGACATTATCTGTGGACCCGTGGTGCTGCCTGCATGCAAGGCCATCTCAGTCTATGTAGGTCATTTTTTTTAACTTCTGTTAGTACCACTAAGATATTGTCTCCTGCGATTGCTGTTTCAGCCACAGCTTAGTGGCACAAGGGAATTTATCTGCATTTGAAACATTTGCTTGCCTGTATTTCACTTATATTCTTTTGTCAGTTCTTGAGTAACTTTACCTACTCCTGTTTCTTAATCCAGTGCCTTTCTGACTTATCCCACTGCTGTTCTGCTCTTCAAAATCTGACCAGTGCCTGCTCAAGCATCTTAATGCAACTTTATCCCTCTTCTCTTTTGCCACAGTACTGATGTCCAAAGTACATACGAAAAGTGAATTTTTTTTTTTCAGTGAGGCTGTTTTGTAAAATAAAATAGTTACCAAGCAGGGAGTACTCAAATGGAGATGCCTAAAGTATGGGTAGCCAGCTGCTTATCTGTACTGTCAAGCTGGAAAAACTCTGCATGTAATTGGTGCCTTAAGTTTGGACTGTGATTCTGTAACCCTGGGTTCTGATCTCTCTCTTGTCACTAGCCCTGTCTGAGCTTGAATTTCATAGTATTGCCAAAGCCAAGTAATCAAAAATCAGATAGTTGATGTAAAAACCCAGGCCTAAAAATTATTTTTGAGTTGCCTTTTGGCAACTTGGGTATGCTGAGCTAACATTTAAGAACCCTTTTCCCTCCAAAGAAAAACTTGATTTCATTTTGATGTTGTTTCAGGTCTGAGGCTTTGAGAACAATGTCAAATGCCTGGACTCTTGTGGCTTTAAATTGTGAGAACTGATAGTAGAGCATTTTCTCTGTCTATTTCCCCCTTACTTTAGTGCATGCTTCCTATCTAGGTGGTAAGCTCTCTGCAACAGGAATTCTCCGCTGTTACTTTAGCATCTTGCAGAGTACTTTGGCTTTCAGCATCTTGCAGAGTACTTTGGCTTTCAGGTGCTGTTATATAAATCTAGAGCAGCAAGAGCTGTGGTATTTTCCTGCTCTTATTCAGGACATTGTGCTTAATCAGAACTTAACCTCCTAGAGACTGAGTGCAAGCAAGCAGCATAAATTGTTTAATTTCAGACTACCTGTATAATCAGAACAGAGGTAAAGTCTGAATTTGGGGCTCTGAATTGCCCTCTGGTATAGAACCTAGGCTGTTGGCTGAGGTGCCTGATTTAAATGCATAAGGTAAGTAGGAATCCTGGTTCTGGCCAGGGTAGGGTTAATTTTTGCAGTAGCCAGGAGGGGGCACACCTAGTACACAGAGGTTATTCTTTACATCGTCCTGTCATTTTCTGGGAACAGGGGAAGGAGTCCCTTTGGGATCATATAGAATGGTGGGTGGGCACATATTGCTAAGCACTGTGTGATGAACAAATCCTGTGTGAATCGTTCACCTCCCTCATACACTTTTCTTATTAATATTGTTGCTATTACTCTTTGTTTCCTTATTTCATTGCTGTTTTGAAACTTCCGAGGGTCTGAGCCCAGACGATTGGACCCTTTTGAGTTTTCTTGGGACTCTGCCCTGATGGCGACTTGATAGAGAGAGGCAGCCTTGATCCAATTGTCTGAAAAGGAATTTTAATAATGCAAAAATAACAAACAATAAGGCATCTACTATATTTGGAGTGAACTGGAACAAGGCAGTAACAAGGGGCAAAAAGCATGAGGCCAGGGTCAGACGGGGTAGTTATACATTCCGGAGTGGGGAGGAGTTAAGGCGGGGTCTGAGGGAAAGGTCCAATGGGGAGAACGATTAGGAGTATTAAAATTTTTGCACCAAAAATCAACCTATGGTAACACAAAGAACGAGGAGCTTTCTGGTAACGATTTGCATACTTAGAAAGGGGTTTCCCAAGGCATTAGTCCAGGGTTTTCTTCTTTCCCAGGGAAATCACTCTCTACATCTTCCCCCTCTTGTTTTTCTAAAGAAAAAAAATGGGTTTTTTAAGGTTTTGAATATGAGTTTAAACATACAAGAGGAAACAATTATTATAACTACTAAAAAAATCAACAGTCCAGTCTTAACTTAAGAGAGTACATATGAGGATAGGTTCCAGCCTTTAAAAAGTTCATTAAACCAGTCTTTATCATTGTCTTGGTTTTGAAAGAAGACAGGTATCTGCTAAAGAGAGGCAGGGCCTCTCTTGGGATGGATAACTCAAATCCCCTTCCCTCAAATTATTATAATTTAGAAAATTAAAACGGCTTTCAGGCAGAGATATGGGGATAGGAATAACAGTTCTTTACTAATAGGTATAACAAGGCAAACAAACAACAACAACTACAGCAATTAATAGCGGAAACAGAACCAAGGACCTTGACAGAGCTTGGTTTCACAAAACCTGAGGCAGTCTGGTCTCTGGGGACTCCAAAAAAAGGTACCAAGCTGGAACGGTGGGGTATCCTGGGCTGGTGGATCGGATGAAAATTCGGAGCTCCGTCGGTGGTAACTGGGGGCAGGGATGTTTGGCAGGGAAGGCAGTGCGGGCCCGCGGTGCAGAGCAGCTCTAAAACAGCGCCGAGGCGGTGGGACAGGGCTGAGCCAACTCCAGCAGGGCAGCAAAAGGAGAGAGATCAGGATTTTCCTGGGCACACGAGCAGATGATAGCAGCTCTCTTCAGGACTAGATCCCTGTGGTGCCAGTGAGAAGCTCACGCAGCAACGGCAGCCCCCTCTTCTCCCGATGCAGACCACACCAAAAGTGAAGCTGCCCTCCAGCCCCGTCTTTCTCCCCCCCTCGAGAGAAACTCCCAGAGACAAAAGGGTGTAGCCAAATGCCAGGGTCCATCTTTTTTGTTTCAGCTGAGCACTGATAAGTACCAGCAATTAGCTGCCAAGCAACCCTTGGGAAAAAATTCTATAGGTGAAAAAGAAAGAAACCTAACCCCCAACATTAATCCACCCCGAATTTTTTCCCATACCAACATATTACATTGAATTTAAACCTCTAAACTATATACATACATGCACTACCTTAATTATATACATATATACATGCAGATATGGGTACGGATACAGTGGCATGGGTAGTTCACCCTAAAACAAGGTCTCCTTGAGGTATGCATCGGGTCTGTCCATCTTTTTGCATTACCCACCAAGTGCAACCTGGTCCCTGAGCGAAGACAACCCCACGGATGGGATTGTCTTTGCTGGAGGCAGGATTAACCCAAACAGTTTTTCCCAGCATACCTCTCATGTGTACCACTGGAACCTTATCCCCATCCATTGTTCTCAGGGGCTCAGACTGGGCAGGGCCTGCTCGGTTGGTGGAACCTCTGGTGTTCACTAACCATGTGGCCTTTGCTAAATTCATCTCCCAGTTCTTGAAAGACCCCCCACCCAGTGCCTTCAAGGTGGTTTTAAGCAGGCCATTGCATCGTTCAACTTTCCAGGCAGCTGGTGCATGATAAGGGATGTGATATATCCATTCGATGCCATGTTCTCTAGCCCAGGTGTTTACAAGGCTGTTCTTGAAATGGGTCCCATTGTCCGACTCAATTCTCTCAGGGGTGCCATGTCTCTAAAGGACTTGTTTTTCAAGGCCCAGGATGGTGTTCTGGGCAGTAGCGTGAGGCACAGGGTAGGTCTCCAGCCATCCAGTGGTGGCTTCTACCATAGTCAGCACATAGCGCTTGCCTTGGCGGGTCTGGGGAAGGGTGATGTAGTCAATCTGCCAGGCTTCCCCATACTTATATCTAGACCATCGTCCCCCATACCATAGGGGCTTCACCCGCTTGGCCTGCTTGATCGCAGCACATGTCTCACAGTCATGGATAACCTGGGAAATACTGTCCATGGTTAGATCCACCCCTCGGTCTCGTGCCCACTTATAGGTGGCATCTCTGCCTTGATGTCCTGAAGCATCATGGGCCCATCAAGCTAGGAACAGCTCTCCCTTGTGCTGCCAGTCTAAGTCTATCTTTGATACCTCTATTTTGGCAGCCTGATCTACTTGCTCATTGTTTCGGTGCTCTTCATTAGCTCTGCTCTTGGGGACATGGGCATCTACATGGCGGACTTTCACAGGCAGCTTCTCTACCCGAGTGGCAATGTCCTTCCACTCATCAGCAGCCCAGATTGGTTTTCCCCGACGCTGCCAGTTGGCCTTTTTCCACCTTTCCAGCCAACCCCACAGAGCATTGGCCACCATCCATAAATCAGTGTAGAGGTAGAGCTTTGGCCACTTCTCTCTTTCAGCAATGTCTAGGGCTAACTGAATGGCTTTGAGTGCAGCAAGTTGACTCGACCCACCTTCTCCTTCAGTGGCTTGTGCAACCTGTCGTGTGGGGCTCCATACAGCTGCCTTCCATTTCCGGTTCATGCCTACAATGCGACAGGAACCATCAGTGAAAAGAGCGTACTGTGTCTCTTCTACTGGCAGTTGGTTTTACGGTGGTGCTTCTTCAGCCCGTGTCACTTGTTCCTGCTCCTCTTCGTCCATGAGACCAAAGCTTTCACCTTCTGGCCAGTTGGTAATAACTTCCAAAATCCCAGGGCGGTTTGGGTTTCCAATACGTGCGCGCTGTGTGATGAGGGCAATCCATTTGCTCCATGTGGTGTCGGTGGCATGGTGGGTAGAGGGAATCTTTCCTTTAAACATCCACCCCAGCACAGGCAATCGGGGTGCCAGGAGGAGTTGCGCCTCTGTACCAATCACCTCCGAGGCGGCTTGAACTCCTTCATAGGCGGCTAAGATTTCCTTCTCTGTGGGAGTGTAGTTGGCTTCAGACCCTCTGTAGCTTTGGCTCCAGAATCCCAGTGGTCGGCCTCGAGTCTCACCCGGCACCTTCTGCCATAGGCTCCAGGACAGGTCATTGTTCCCGGCTGCAGAGTACAGCACATTCTTTACCTCTGGTCCCGTCCTCACTGGGCCAAGGGCTACTGCATGAGCGATCTCCTGCTTGATCTGGGCAAAGGCTTGCTGCTGTTCAGGGCCCCAGCGGAAATCATTCTTCTTGCGGGTAACCAGGTAGAGAGGACTCACAATCTGGCTATACTCAGGGATGTGCATTCTCCAAAAGCCTATGGCGCCTAGGAAAGCTTGTGTTTCCTTCTTGCTGGTCGGTGGAGACATTGCGGTGATCTTGTTGATTACCTCTGTGGGTATCTGGCGACGTCCATCTTGCCACTTTACCCCTAAGAACTGGATCTCTCGGGCAGGTCCCTTGACCTTGCTCTTCTTGATGGCAAAGCCAGCTTCCAGGAGAATCTGGATGATCTTCTCCCCTTTCTCAAACACTTCCATTGCCGTGTTCCCCCACACAATGATGTCATCGATGTACTGCAGATGTTCTGGAGCCTCTCCCTTTTCCAGTGCAGCCTGGATCAGTCCATGGCAGATAGTAGGACTGTGCTTCCACCCCTGGGGCAGTCGGTTCCAGGTGTACTGCACGCCCCTCCATGTGAATGCAAACTGAGGCCTGCACTCTGCAGCCAGAGGAATGGAGAAAAATGCATTTGCAATGTCATCTGTGGCGTACCACCTCGCTGCCTTGGACTCCAGCTCGTACTGGAGTTCCAGCATGTCCGGCACAGCAGCGCTCAGCGGTGGTGTCACTTCATTCAATGCACAATAGTCCACAGTCAGTCTCCATTCTCCATCAGACTTGCGCACAGGCCAGATGGGGCTGTTGAAGGGTGAGTGGGTTTTGCTGACCACCCCTTGGCTCTCCAGCTCCCGGATCATCTTATGGATGGGGATCACGGCATCTCGATTGGTCCGATACTGCCGGTGGTGCACCGTCGAGGTGGCAACTGGCACTCGTTGTTCTTCTACCTTCAGGTGTCCTACTGCAGATGGGTTCTCTGACAGTCCAGGCAAGGTGTTCAATTTCTTGATGCCCTCTGCCTCCACAGCAGCTATTCCAAAAGCCCATCTGAGTCCCTTAGGGTCTTTGTAATACCCATTCCTGAGGAAGTCAATGCCCAGGATACACAGGGCCTTTGGGCCGGTTGCAATCAGATGTTTCTGCCACTCCTTCCTGGTCAGGCTCACCTCGGCTTCCACTAGAGTCAGTTGCTGTGATCCCCCTGTCACTCCAGCAATGGAAATGGGTTCTGCCCCCACATGTCCCGATGGCATCAGGGTACACTGTGCACCAGTATCTACCAAAGCTTCATATTTCTGTGGCTCTGATGTGCCAGGCCATCGAATCCACACAGTCCAAAAGACTCGGTTTTCCCGTGCCTCTTCCTGGCTAGAGGCAGGGCCCCTCTAGCACTGGTTATTATTCCCTTCCTGGGCATACGCAGTAGAGGTTCCTTCAAGGGGATCTGACATATCATCTTCACTTCTATAATACCTGGTGGCTCGGTCATGGGAGGTTGAGGCTACTTTCATTTTAGCGGGACCCCCTCAGTTAGTGTTTCTCTCTTTGAGCTCACGCACCCGTGCTGCCAGGGCAGAAGTGGGTTTTCCATCCCACCTTCCCATGTCTTCCCCATGGTCACGCAAGAAAAACCACAGGTCAGCCCTTGGGGTGTACCCTCTCTCTCTAGCTGGAGGGCGTTGGGCTCTGACTCTGGGGCCTGTGACTCGCACTGGTGCCGCATGGCAACTGTTCCTCCTCATCTCTTCCCTCACCTCCTCCCTCACCTCCCCTCTCACCTCCCTTATTATCTCCTCTTTGAGTTCTTTAGCTATGGCAGAGACCTGAGCCTGCATTGGGCCACTGATCATGCTCTCATAATTTCTGAGCCTGTTGGCAACAGAACCCACTGTCTCTCGGTTGCTATCAGGATTGATCATTGCAATGAAGGTGGTGTATTGAGATGGCCCTTTACTTGCCAGGTTCCACATATGCCCTGTGCACCTGACCTTGTCAGGGTCATTGTCATGCTGTCCACCCCTCCCAAAGAGTACCTCTAATATTGCCACTTCCCTCAGCTGTTGGATCCCTTCTTCAAGGGTTTTCTAATGACTTCTATGATGGTGCTCCTGCATTCTGTCTCTGTGGACAAACCTCTCCCTTACACTCATTAGAAGTCGCTCCCAGAGGGGAAGGGGCCCTTGCTCCCTTACAAATACTTGATTCACCCCTGAGTCCTGGGTCAAGGGTCCCAAGTTCCTTGCCTCACCACCATCCAGTTGCACGCCTGTACCTATAAGGTCCCAAACCCGAAGTAACCAAGTTGTATAAGCCTCACGTCCCCGTCGTGCAATATCTTTTTGCAGATTACGTAGGCTTTCATAAGTCAGGGACTCGGTGACAATCTCAACCTCTGGTTCCCCTGTGGGCTGTGAGGGCCCTCCTTTCTTATCTTTATTACCTGGGTGCTCTGATTTCATCTTATACTTCTTTGTTTCTACAGGGGCAACTGCGGCTGGTTGTGACTGGTCCTGTGGTTCAGCTGGAACCTGGACGGTTGTAACCTCTGTGGGTTCCACTGCTGCACCATCGGATTCTCCCTTTTCAGGGCAAGGGAAGGGCTTCTCACCAGCTGGGGAAGTGTATTCTTTCAGCACCTGGCCCATCTCACGTATCTCTTTCACTAGAACCCCCACCCAATCGGGGTGGTTCATTTCTGGGGTGGGCTGCGGGGCAGGGTCAGGCAGTGGGCCAGCATCCCCAGTCTCTGGGGCATTGGCCCCAGGCTCTATGGCAGCATTCCCAGCCTCTGGGGCAGTATCATGCCTTACAGCAGTATCTCTAGCCTCTGGGACAGTATCAGGCCCCACAGCAGTATATCTAGCCTCTGGGACAGTGTCAGGCCCTACAGCAATATCCCTAGTCTGTGCAGTGCTCCAAATTGACCTCACCTTATCTTTGAAAGCTAAATAAGCTAGGATCATCAGCAACATTTGGTTAGTTTCTAGAGGAAATTTGAACTCTTCAAAAGCTGGTAGAGTAGGCATAAGGAACTGGCTAAAAGTCTGGAAAACTTCCCCCACTGTCATTTCCTCACAGAAAGTACCATTCTTAAAGTAACCCCAAATACACCCACTTAGTATGTGGTAGCCACGTATCCACGCGCCTGCTGTCCAGAGCAAGTTAAAAATCAGTGAATTCCTCACCTTATCAGCCCATAAAACAAACTGGATAACAGCCACAGTAGCTTTTGTTATAGGGCCCATGTTTAGGTAAGGGCCTGCAAATGGGCAAAATAAAGCCACAACCACATGCCACCCGAACCAGGATAAGTTAGACCACATGGCGTTACCTATCGAGGTTTCTATATCCAGTGCACAAGAAATCAGGTCACTTAAGAACTGTTATTCCTTTTTCTCTCAATGCCCTCGAGCCCCACGTTGGGCGCCAAAATCTGTCTTGGTTTTGAAAGAAGACAGGTATCTGCTAAAGAGAGGCAGGGCCTCTCTTGGGATGGATAACTCAAATCCCCTTCCCTCAAATTATTATAATTTAGAAAATTAAAACGGCTCTCAGGCAGAGATATGGGGATAGGAATAACAGTTCTTTACTAATAGGTATAACAAGGCAAACAAACAACAACAACTACAGCAATTAATAGCGAAAACAGAACCAGGGACCTTGACGGAGCTTGGTCCCACAAAACTCGGGGCAGTCTGGTCTCTGGGGACTCCAAAAAAAGGTACCAAGCTGGAACGGTGGGGTATCCTGGGCTGGTGGATCGGATGAAAATTCGGAGCTCCGTCGGTGGTAACTGGGGGCAGGGATGTTTGGCAGGGAAAGCAGTGCGGGCCCGCGGTGCAGAGCAGCTCTAAAACAGCGCCGAGGCGGTGGGACAGGGCTGAGCCAACTCCAGCAGGGCAGCAAAAGGAGAGAGATCAGGATTTTCCTGGGCACACGAGCAGATGATAGCAGCTCTCTTCAGGACTAGATCCCTGTGGTGCCAGTGAGAAGCTCACGCAGCAACGGCAGCCCCCTCTTCTCCCGATGCAGACCACACCAAAAGTGAAGCTGCCCTCCAGCCCCGTCTTTCTCCCCCCCTCGAGAGAAACTCCCAGAGACAAAAGGGTGTAGCCAAATGCCAGGGTCCATCTTTTTTGTTTCAGCTGAGCACTGATAAGTACCAGCAATTAGCTGCCAAGCAACCCTTGGGAAAAAATTCTATAGGTGAAAAAGAAAGAAACCTAACCCCCAATAATCATCTTTTTGAAGTTTGGTGACTCCCTCTTCTAAGATCTGGATGCTGCGATGAATAGATTCACTATGGTCACAGAGGTTAAAACACTACATGCCTTCAAAATCTTTGCAGCCATGCCTTTGTGCTAGTAATAGGAAATCTATTGCTGCTCTGTTCTGAAGTGTGGTGTGCCTAATAGACTCAACATCAGTTAATAGACTGCTTAATGCAAGGGAAGTGGCATTTGATTGTTTACTTAGCCAACACCCAAGTCTATCTAACATTTTTAAACTTTGGGCAATATCTCCCCATGGGGATAACGATGATACAAAAACTCTTTTTTCTTTACTCCAAAAATCAATTTTGTCTTTGCAGTCTTCTTCAAATTGATGGGCAAATTGTTTAGTTCGAGCCAATTAATATTTTTATAATCAATTATTATCGAGACATTGGGTGTCAGTAAAGTAAGTCTTCTCAGACTGCATGGTCCACCCTTGCTTTTTGAGGGAATGGCAGGCCATGCTCTATCCCCACAAATAAGAAAGGTTCCTGATGGTAATTGAAGGGGGAAGTTACTGGGCCAGGAGAGTATGCATGAGGTGAAATTGCACCATAGACTTTCATTTTTACAAATAGTTTGAGAAGGAGAGACATCCATAAAGGAATTAGGTTAGTTTCTTAAGTTTTGTACGTCTAAAACGTTCTCTAACTACCCTTTTTTATCAATGTCATAAAATTTCAAACAGAAATCCATTTTTACTGACCCCAATATCTCCAATTCTTGGGGTTCAAGTGGTGCATGTGGAAGTTTCCCAGCCCAGTAATCCAAATTGTTTGCTGGGTTGTGAACCCACTTACTGTGAGGACGCATTAAGCGGGTGGCATCTTTAGTTAATGGCCACTTGTCTACTGGTGACCCTACTAAACAGGTGGAAAAAGGGTTTTTTGGAGTGGCTACTGATAGGCACGTCTTGTTTGACCGCTTTAGCTAATGTTATTCACACATTTTGTTTAGGCTGCGAAATCTCCCAAGTTTGAAAAGGAGATATAAAACCGACCAAGATGATAACAGGGATCAGAAGTCTTACAAGGGTCTGGTTGTGAGGGTTGATGATCTGAGGAGTCATTTTTGAGTTATTTTGTCTGGGGTTCCTGCACTGGCTGCAAATGTGGCGGGGATCCACTTGGGTCCAGCACCTGTGGACACACAAGCATACCCCCTACCCGAGGTTATTAGTGGGAGAGGTCCAGACATTTGTGAGGTCTCAGCATCCTTTATTAGCACTGGTGGTCTCTTCTTCAACTTTGCCTGAGTGATATTGCTAAAATTCCTGAAAATTTGTGGTAAGGGTTCCATAAATGAATTGTTAAGAAAATTAAAAACATACACTGCCTTGAACAATATTTCCACTGTTGCTAGGGTCTCCATTCCCCCCTTTTGTTTTTCTAAAAGATCTTTTAAAGATCTATGTGTTCTTTCAATTATTGATTAACCTGTGGAGGGATGGGGAATCCCAGTAGTGTATTTTACCCCCCCTCATAAGTTAAAGAACTCTTTCACCTTTTGTGATATATATCCACACCCGTTATCTGTTTTTATCTTTTGGGGAATTCCGAGGGAAGAAAAGGGTTGTAAAAAGTGTTAATTGATGTCTCAAGCCTTTTCTCCTGCATGTGCAGTAGCAAATATGGCTCCTGAGAACGTATCTACAGAGACATGTATATATTTAAATCTGCTGAAGGATTGATAGTGGGTTACATCCGATTGCCAGATCTGTAAACTATTTAACCCTCTAGGGTTCACCCCACTCCCCACTGAAGGGATTGATTGAAGCTGGCAATCAGGACAGGAGCTAATAATCATCTGCACTTGATCTTTAGTTAAATTGAATGTTCTCATTAAGGATGGAGAATTCTGATGAAAAAGGAATGACTTAAATGGGCTTGATCAAAGAGATTTGGGAGGGTGGTTTGGATGGGCATGGTAAGGTGGTCTGCATGGGCATTACCTTTGGCCATAAATCCAGGTAGATTGGTGTGTGACTGAATGTGTGTGACAAAATAAGGCTGTTTTCTTTGGGAGAGAAAAAAGATTAGTTGTTTAAGTAAATTATATAATTTTACATTAGAAACAAATTTTAAGAGGGAACCTTCTGCTTGTTCTATGACACCTGCAACGTAAAATGAATCTGTGACTAAACTAAAAGGGATAGGAAATTTAGAGAAAGCACAAACAACCGCAGCAAGTTCCGCAATCTGTGGTGATCCTTCTACAAGTTCAATGTCAGCCTCCCAGCTACTGCTGTTAGGGTTTTTCCATGTGATCACTGATTTGTGTGACTTCCTGGAACCATCTGTAAAAATAGTGAGAGTATTTAGAGGGGTATGGCTTTTTAAGGGTCTTTGAATTAGGGTAAAAGAAAGGTGTAATAGTTTATGCTTTGGGAAGTGAACTGAAATTTGTCCTGGGAAACCTCACAATGCAATTTGACTGCTGGATTGTGACATTGCGTATTTAGGAGTGGAACTGATGCCTTATTCCTAAGAGGCCACTCCAGAGAAGCAGCTGCTTGGAGAATCTCAGGCAAATCAATCAAGCTCACACATCCACACGTGCCACGTGGCTAGCAGCAGAGAGAGGCAGAAGGCCCTTGGTCTGGAACGGTTCCAGCACTTTATTTCCAGGTGGTGCTGAAGGGCTGTCCAGTGCCAAGAGGGAGATTGTGTGACAGTCCTTGGCTTAAGTAAGGGTTACAACAGCCAATGACCTTTAGGCATGGGGGTGGTGCAAAGGGCAGGTAAGGTCAAGGTCCTATAGGAAGACAGGGCCGGTCACCAGGGACAGACACCAAGGAATGGGAGAATCTACAGGGCAAGGGGGGACCCAGGGCAAACCATTGTACACAGAGCACCATTGGGAGGTCCTGTCTCTCAGGCCAGGCAGGTGACTATAATTTATCCTTCCAGGGCCAACTCCTAGGTATTATATCAAAAGGTTGCAGGGATTCCACACTGGATGAACCATTCTAAGTAAAGGGAAGTAACAGGTATAAACAACAGAAAAATCTTTCCCTGACAGAGACAGAATCCAGGATCTTGCCCTCATTACCAACTGTGATAGCATCTCCGGACCAGTAGTTATAGTTTTAGACATCTGATAAGATAAAAAAACCCATTCTAAAATAAGAGATCTGACAGATTTTGATTCCATTGAAAAATTAAACCCTAAAGATGGGTATTCTCTCCTAAAACTGCAAATAAAAAGGGTAAGTCCGGGTCACATCTGTGGGCTTGACGAGTCTGTAGAGCTATAGATACTTTATTTAATGCAGTCTTTGCCTCCTTGGTTAGGTCTCTAGGGGGATTTAAGTCTATATCCCCTTTTAATAAATCAGACAGAAGAGCTAAGTCCTGGTTGGTGATTCATAGGAGAGTCTGAAACCCAGTTGATGGATCCAATAAGTTTCTAAAAGTCATGTAATGTTGCTGGGTCCACATGTAGTTGCAGAGCCTGTGGTGTGACCATGCGTTCTGTGAGTTTATACCCCAAATATTTCCAAGGAGGAGACTTATATTTTGTCCTCTACCACTTGTAATCCTGCTTAACATATATTGTTAACCACATCATCAACAACAGATTTTAAAATTGCATCACCTTTGGTGGCAATTAGAATATCATCCATATAATGGAGTATTATAGATTGAGGAAATTTCTCACAAATTGGTGACAAGATTTTTGCTACATACCACTGGCATATTGTTGGTGAGTTATGCATCCCTTGGGGAAGTGCGGTCCAGTGGAATCTTTTTAAAGGTGACTGACTGTTGATTGAGGGAATGGAGAACGAAAACCTCTGGGTGTCATCTGGATGTAAGGGAATGCTGAAAAAACAATCTTTTAAATCAATAATCATTAATGCCCAATCCATAGGGATCATATTCAGTGATGGTAATCCAGGTTGTAAAGATCCCATTTCCTCAATATTTTCATTTACTTAGATCTTGAGGTAATCTTCACTTATCACTATGGGATTTTTTTGTTGACAAATATAGGAGTGTTCCAGGGGCTGTTTGTGGGGACAATATGTCCTTTAGCCAATTGTTCATTTACTAAAGACTCTAGCGCAGCCAATTTTTCAACAGGGAGGGGCCACTGATCAATCCAAACAGGTTTGTCTGATAACCATGTAAGTTTTACCGTGCTGAGCTCATCAGTGGCCCTCGTTAAACATTTGTTTCTAGCCTCAACTCCCATTGGGCTAAAATGTCTCTTCCCCAGACAAGGACTTTCTTTGAATGATAAATGGTTTGGTGGTTGCCACACAGCCTCAGGTCCTTTAAAGAAAATTTGATTTAAACTTCTTAAGGTCTTGCTGTGTCCCCCAATCCCTTCTAAAGTGTCCAAGGTTGGGACAAGAGTCCATTCAGGTGGCAAGTATTCCTGTGAAATAACTGTAACATTTGCACCTGTGTCAATGAGTCCAGTAAGAATATTAGTCTTACCCAGACATGTAACAGCACAGGTTATTTTGAGTTTCCCCCAGCCAATTTGTCTAGTCCAGGAAACGCAGTGTTCATTAGGAACAGCATGGTCTTTCTCAGCATCATCTGTCACAGGTGACTAGAAGGCCTGAGCAAAAACAAGATCTTTAGGTAAAAAACAAGGAGGGTTAGGACACCAAGCTAAAGCAGTAATTTCTTGGCTGGAAGTGACTGTTAACACTGTGTGTAGAACATTAAAACCTTCTGCATTATGCCTGTCTAGTCCAACTATCAAGAAGTCTCTTGGCCTTGGCTCTGGCCCCAAACTACCTGTTGAGATGGCATGATGGATAAAGTCTGTAATCATTACTGACTGGATGGATAAATTCTTGTAATCATTACTGACTGGAGAGTTGACAACTCCATTTGGGTGTTTGCTGGTACTGGGGTGGGAAGGTCTCTGATGAGATGTTGAAATTCCTGACCTGATGGTCTCCAATGCTGTGCACAGCAGGAGACAGGGATTCTTGTGTCATCACGCACCACTGGAAGTTTCCTGACTGACAACAGCAATGAGCCTGCACTTGATGAGACTGGGTAATATTTTGTCTGCTTTTCTCAGTCACATTGCTTTTGGAAAGTCTTTGGCTTATTACAGTTTTTCACCCAATGCCTCCTTTGGCCACAATTACCAATGCTCAGGTTTTTGGTTTTGCTGTTTTTGGGAATTCTTTTGAAATTTGTTTAGAGCATTGGCTAGTACTTGTGCTTGAACGGTGGCAGTATGCTCTAGAGTGGCCAGTTTATTACATGCTTCCACCATTTGAGGAATGGTGGGCTCTGGTTCTGAAGGTAGGGCACGCAAGACCTTTTTACAATCTGGGTTTGCATTAACCACTACCAATTGTTTTAATAGTCTTTCTCGCACCTGCTCCTCTATGACTTGTTTATCAACGATCATTTTTAATCCGTCTGAAAAAGTCATCTAGGGTTCAGTGGGACCTTGCCTGATGTCTGCAAAATCTAATTATGGTTTGTTTGCTTCAGGGATTTGCATCAGGGCTTTTCTGGCTGCATCTTTGATATCATTAAGAACCAGTCTTGGTAAGTTTGTAGCTTGTTGATCTGGATCTATAAAAGCCCCTTCTCCTGCCAGTTGATCCATAGTCAGTGCAGCCCTAGCCTGATCTCTGGCATAATCTTGCAGCAGCTTAGTGAGCAGTCACTTCCACCCTAACTCCCATTGTGAATATTCAGTGGGATTTAACGGTGATGTCATAAGGTACCACACGTCGTGTGGGGTTAGGGTGTGAGCAGAGAAGGTGGCAGAAATTAGATTACAAAAATATGGAAAGCCTCTTTCGTGCTCTCTAGCTGCTTTACTTAATTCTTTAATTTCATTGAAAGTCAGAGTCTCCCAAATAGGATTTCCCCTTCTATTGTACCAGACTGGCATTATATCCAATTTACTTGCTATTTCCAAGTCACCCCTTTTTACTGCTTTTCTTTTTATCTTTTCCCAATTGGTTTTCTTAGACTCTGGCCAGCAGAGATCTTCCTCGGATGACGAGGAGGAGGAGGAGTCTCTAGTTAGGAACACCCTTTTGTATTTTTGGTTCCTTTTGGCTCTGAGTTCTAGACCTCTGGGTTCTAGATCGGGCCGTGGTGACCAGGGTACTGCCATCTTGGAGGCGGGCACTTCCAGAACTACTGTTTGACGTACTTCCAGTGGGAACCTGAAGTGACGACTTTTCTGGGTTATGGGCATGCCGCGGGAGAATGTAGGTGGGGTTGTGAGCAGGGCTGACAGCAGAGACTCACGACAGACAGGGGCATCGACCAAAGTTGTTAGTGGATTTTTCAAAATGGCCGGCATTTTCAAAATGGTGGTCGGGAGGTACAGAACGGGACCATGTGGTGTTAGTGAGGTCGGAGGGCTGAGGGGAACACGAGGGAACTGGAGGGACAGAGCGAGGGGGGTCCAAATTGGCTTGCGCATTGCCATTGTGGATCCCAGGTGGAGGGACTGGTGCCGACAGACACAGGGCGGCGGGGTCACCGACAAAGCCCCATTTCTCCCCAGGCCAGCTATGGGCACAGGTGTCTGCTATCTCAGCCCCATGTCTGTCTGCTAGAATGGACGGGGGAAAAACTTTTAAGGGGGGGGGTTGGCATTCCCGGGTTTTTTCAAGTCACTGGGGTTTTTCTCCTCTCCAAATAGATTTCTTTCCTTCTCTTCTAATTGTATCATGCTGTATACTTTTTGAAATATTGGTGTTAACTTCTGGGCGGAGCGATTTTGATTAGCAACCAAATTATACAGCCTTTTTCCCACCAAGTCCCAAAATTTAGTCGACTGCAGCTTGGGCTCAGTAATGTCTGGAGAATTTTTATATACCCACAGAATTAATTCTCGGAGCTCTTTTTTCTCAAATTTTTTCCCCGGTTAGCCAATTTTAACTTAAAATCCTTGTAAGTGCCTCTCTCAGCTACAGACGACCGTGCTCCCATTTTAAAGCAAATTTTTGAAGGGGGGAATAGAAAACGGGGCGGATGTCACCCTTCTACCTTCCTCCGAAGCTCGTTGCTAGAGCAGCCTCCTTCTGGCTCCCTAGCCATCCAAGAGTCCCTCTTTTGACCCAATGCCAGCAATCCGATGAGAAGGGCAGTGTCCTACGCTCAGCTCCCGAAAGATGGGGCCAAGTCCCGAAAAGTCCCCTGGATACCAGGGGTACCTTGTTCGGGCGCCAGGTGAAACTTCCGAGGGTCTGAGCCCAGACGATTGGACCCTTTTGAGTTTTCTTGGGACTCTGCCCTGATGGCGACTTGATAGAGAGAGGCAGCCTTGATCCAATTGTCTGAAAAGGAATTTTAATAATGCAAAAATAACAAACAATAAGGCATCTACTATATTTGGAGCGAACTGGAACAAGGCAGTAACAAGGGGCAAAAAGCATGAGGCCAGGGTCAGACGGGGTAGTTATACATTCCAGAGTGGGGAGGAGTTAAGACGGGGTCTGAGGGAAAGGTCCAATGGGGAGAACGATTAGGAGTATTAAAATTTTTGCACCAAAAATCAACCTATGGTAACACAAAGAACGAGGAGCTTTCTGGTAACGATTTGCATACTTAGAAAGGGGTTTCCCAAGGCATTAGTCCAGGGTTTTCTTCTTTCCCAGGGAAATCACTCTCTACACTGTTTCCAGTAAATTGTTCTTATCTCAACCCATGATCTTTACCTTTTGTGCTTCCAATTCTCCTCTCCAGCCTGCCACAGGGGAAAGGGAGGAGTGAGCAAGCAGCGCATGGTTTGGAGTGTTTCAGTGGGAACACTAAATTGGGGAATATCATTCCTAAACCATGACAGCCTTATTTGGTGCCCAATTTGGGGCTCAAAGGGTTGAGATAACAACAGATCTTACCAGAGTGGGTTGGAACCAAATTTGATCTAAACATTTGTTGTATTAGGTTCAAAGCCACTGGTCACAATGTTGCTTGATCTGTTCACATGGTTGTGGCATCTAACCCTGTATATATTCCCATATATGCAACATGTCCTCCTCATGATGATTTTCAGAACAGGGAGAGGGATCAGGAGTGTTTTGTTGATATACTGTGTGATATCAGTTTATGACACAACATCAAGGGCAATGAGGGTCATTTGGGATGTGTCTTCAGTGCTTCCCTTCTGCCCTTACCTTGCATGCTACTTCTAGGAGTCCTTTAATAATCGTACTCAGCCTGTGGGGGGAACAGGGGAGGATGAATTTCCCCAGCTTTTCATCCCCTTTTCCTCCTTCAGGCCTGTTACAACAGGTTTTGAGAATTTTGAATTTCCTTTGGGTGTTGAGGAAAGTATTTTCTTGTTGCTATGTCTGCCAGGTCTCCTCAGTGAAGTCCACACCATGTTTAGAGTTACAAGAGATTTTTAGGAGGGTCTTTCAGAAATCTGCCCTGAGAGTGGATAATCATGAGTCACTGACAGAACGAGAGGACACAGTCTGCACCAAGGGAAATATAGGTTGGATATTAGGAAAAAGTTTTTTACAGAAATTGTGATAAAGTACTGGAATGGTCTGCCCAGGGAGATGGTGGAGTCACCATCCCTGGATGTGTTTTAAAAAAGACTGGATATGGCACTCGGTGCCATGGTTTAGTTGGGGTGGTAGGGCATGGGTTGGACTTGATGATCTTGAAGGTCTCTTCCAACCTAGTGATTCTGTGTGATTCTGTGATTCTGTGATGAGTGGCATGGAAGGTGGGAGAAAATCAGCCAGCTTTTGAAGGACTATTCTGCTCCAATGGTTTGGAAGTTCACCCCTGAACAACTACAGGATCCTGATAAAGCATCAGTATATTTGAAAGAAAAATGCTGTGGCAGTTCTAGAGAGGCACAAAGTTATGCAAGGTGCTAGGCCCTGGCTACTATTTATCGGACACTGCCCATTACTAGACAGCACCCTCTGGGGGAGGAGGAGGAGGAAAGCAAAGCAACAGGCACTATGGCCACTCAAACTGCAGCTGAACCAGAGGAACAACCTGTGCTGGTAGCAGTTGCCCCTGTACAGAAGAAGAAAGCCAAGACAAAATCAGTTCTTTTAAGGATAAAGAAGTACGACCCTGTCTTGGTTTGAAAGACAGGTGTCTGCCAAGGAAAGCTGAAGCCTCCCTTGGAAATGGAGAATGTAAACCCCCTCCCTCCAAATTATTATAATTTAGAAAATTAAAGGGGCTTTCAGGCAGAGGTATGGGGATAGGAATAACAGTTCTTTACTAGTATGTATGACAAGGCAAACAAACAACAACAATTACAGCAGTAATAATAAACAGAACCAGGAACTTCGAGGGGGCTTTGTTTCACAAAGCCCTGGGCAGTCTAATCTCTTGGGACTCTGAGAGCATCAAGCTGGAATGGTGGAAAATCCCGGACTGGTGGGTGAGATGTATCAGAAGCTCCGTTGGTGGTAGCTGGAACGGCAGGGATGTCCCGGCAGGGCAGGCAGTGCTGGGGTACAGCGTAGCCTCAAAGCAGTGCCGAAGAAAAGCCTCAAAGCCGTGAGGGGGGACAGGGCCAGCCCAGCAGGGCAGGAGGAGGTGAACTCAGAATTCTTGGGCACACGAGCAGATAGATGATGGTAGATTTTCTCAGGACCGGACCTGGTGGGACAGTAAACTCCTCCTGCACAAGCAACAGCATGGCCGTCCTCTCTCCGATGCTGAGAGCAAAAGAGCGAAGCTGCCCCCAGCCTTGTCCTTTGCCTGCCCCAAAACTCACAATATCTCCCCCCTCTGAGAGAGACTCCCAGAGACAAAAGAAGTTTAGCCAGGTGCTACAATTCCTATCCTTTGGCCTCTTTTTCTGCTTGAGTATCTATAAGTACTCAGGAGTTAGTTTCCTAGCAACTTATGAGAAAAATTCTATAGGTTAAAAAAAGAAAAAAAAATCTAACCCCCAACAGGCCCTCACAGCAGGAGGAAGAGGCAGGGCCAGAGATAATCATCTAATCCCTGTTCCTGGGTAAACTGCAAAGTATGCAAAAAGATTTCAACTGCCAGTTGAGTGAGCCCCTGGTGACCTGGTTGCTCTCATTCTGGGATGTCATGGCCCACAATATGAAACTAGATGGTAGTGAAGCCAAGCAACTGGGATCCCTGTCCCAGGATGTGGGCATTGACCAGGAGATTGTGAAAAGAATAGAAACTCAGCCTCTGGAGGCAACTCCTGTCTGGCTTGAGGGAAAGATATATTTTCAAGGATGATCTAGTAGTGCACTTAGACAGGTGGAACACCATGGAGCAAGGTATCTGGCACCTGAGAGAATTAGCTGTGCTGGAGGTACTCTTTAAGGATTCAAATAATGAGCAATCCCCTATAAATCCAGATATGGTCAAGTGTACACAAACCATGCAGCAAAAGTTCCTTTAGAGAGTGCCATTGTCATGCATCAACTCATTGGCATTGATGTCAATGAAAGAAAGAGAACAAAGAATGGATAATTTGGTTACCAAACTCCAGCAATATGAAGAAAGTATCTCTTATCCTATATGGGCCTGTGTCTCGTCTGTGTAAAGACTGTCCAAGGACCTCAATCAATTTAAAGAGGACTACCAGCAATTTAAAGGAGTGTCCCATGCCCTACTAGTACAAACAAGAGTGCTATTGGGAGAAAGTGCCCTCCTGCTCAAGAGAAAGGGTACACACCACAAGGTCACTTGTGGTCTTACCTACATGGCCATGGAGAGGACATGAGGAAGTGGAATGGAAAACCCACCTCTGCCCTAACAGCATGGGGATGTGAGTTGAGAAGAACAAGCACTGCAAGAAATCCTTCAAGGATAAATGCTGCTCCATTTTCTAGTGGGCAAGTCCTCAGATAGAAGACGAGGATGTAGTGGTTTGACCTTGGCCAGGTGCCCACTAAGCTGCTCTATCAGTCCCTTTCCCAGTGGGACAGGGGAGGGAGAATAAGATGGAAAACAGCTAGGAGGTCTAGATAAGGTGGTTTATGAAAGCAAAGAAATAAACAAGCGAAAGTTTGCACACGCATCAGCAAAGGGAAAAGTTAATCTCTACTTCCCATCAGCGAACGATGTTGAATCACTTCCCAGGAAGCAGGGCTTCAACACATGCAGCAGTTGCTCTGGAAGACAAACATATTAGAATAACGAATGCCCCCCATTCCTCCTCCCTCCTTTAGCTTTTATATCTGAGCTGACATCATATAGTATAGAATATCCCTTTGGTTAATTTGGGTCAGCTGGCCTGGTTGTGTCCCCTCCCAGAATCTTGCCCACTCCCAGCCCCTTGATGAGGGGGGAAAGAATGTTAGAGGGACAGTGCTGCTCAGCAGTAGCCAAAACACTACCAATGCAAAGCACAGAACTGTGAGGGATTCCAAGGAAATATGAACTCTATCTTAGTCAGACCCAATACTGAGGGCTGATGTCACTTGTGATCCTCTTGAAAGGACCTCCAGTTCATATTTACAAGAAGTGAGCAACAAGTACTATGACCAGGACTAAAGGCCTCTGGCCAGGTGGAGGAAATGGACAATCGGATCTACTGGACTGTGTGGATCCAATGGCCTGGCACATCAGACCCACAAGCATATAAGGCTTTAGTTGACACCGGTGCACAATGTACCCTGATGCCATCGAGATATGTAGGGACAGAATCCATCTCTATTTCTGGAGTGACAGGGGGATCCCAACAACTGACTGTACTGGAAGCTGAATTGAACCTGACTGGGAATAAATGGCAAAAACACTCCATTGTGACTTGCCCAGAGGCCCCGTGCATCCTTGGCGTAGATTACCTCAGGAGAGGATATTTCAAGGGCCCGAAAAGACATCATTGGTGTTTTAGGATAGCTGCTTTGGAGACAGAGGAAATTAGCTGAATACCTTTCCTGGTCTCTCAGAGGACCCTTCTGTGGGACTGCTGAGGGTCAAAGAACAACAGGTACTGATTGCTATCACAACAGTGCACTGTCAACAATGTCACACCAACCAGGACTTTGTGACCCGCATCCATGAGATGATTCATGAACTGGAGAGCCAGGGAGTGGTCAGCAAGACTCACTCACCCTTCAATAGCCCTATATGGCCAGTGTGTAAGTCCAATGGAGAGTGGAGACTGACAGTGGACTATCGTGGCCTGAACAAAGTCACACCACCACTGAGTGCTGCTGTGCCAGACATGTTGGAAATTCAGTATGAACTGGAATCCAAGGCAGCAAAGTGGTGCCACCCCTGACATTGCTAATGTGTTTTTCTCCATTCCTTTAGCAGCAGAGTACAAGCCACAGTTTGCTTTTACCTGGAGGGGTGTCCAGTACACCTGGAACCGCCTGTCCCAGGGATGGAAACAGCCCCATGATTTGCCATGGACTGATCCAGACTGCACTGGAAAAGGATGAGGCTCCAGAACACTTGCAAAACATTGATGACATCATCATATGGTGCAACACAGCAGAGGAAGTCTTGGAGAAAGGGGAGAAGATAATCCAGATCCTCCTGAAAGCCATTTTTTCCATAAAGCAAAGTAAGATCTAGGGACCTGCCCAGGAAATTCAGGTTTTAGAAGTAAAATGGCAAGATGGACATATTCAGATTCCAATAAATGTGGTCAACAGAATAGCAGCTATGTCCCCACTGACCAGCAAGAAGGAAACACAGGCTTTCCTAGGCACTGTGGGTTTTCAGAGAATGCATATTCCAGATTACAGACAGACTGTAAAACCTCTTTCACCTGACCCAGAAGAAAAACAGTTTTAAGTAGGGTCCTGAACAACAAGCCTTTGAACAGATTAAACAGGAGATTGTTCATGCAGTAGCCCTTTGGCCAGTCAGGACCGGACAGGATGAGAGAAACGTGCTCTATACCATAGCTGGGGAGAATGGTCCTTGCTGGAGGCTCTAGCAGAAGGCACCTGGAGAGACTCGAGGACAACCCCTGGGGTTCTGGAGCTGGGGATACAAAGGATCTGAGGCCTGTTACACCCCAACTGAAAAGGAGTTCCTGGCAGTTTATGAAGGGGTTTGAGGTACTTTACAAGTGATGGGCATCAAAGCACAGCTCCTCCTGGCATGTTGCAGTGTGCTTTTTAAGTCATGTTTATCCATATTTTCATTTTATGGTTTAACTCAGCACATCCCTGCTTTTTCCCCAGTGTTTAGTCCAACCCAGGTGTTGTAATCCTTGCCCAAATTTACCAATATCATTTTCCCTAATTCCCCTCTCAAGCTCTGCTGTCATTGGGTATTTAAGCTGACCCTGACCCCTTCTGCTTTCTGTGTGTATAAAGCTGTCTGCACGTGGCAGATAGGTGTCTTGGGTTCCACCATGCGTTGAATAAACACCTCTGTTCAACCTCCAAGACCCCTGCTGCTCTTCCATCTGTCCCTGTGCCAAAAGCATCGATAACCGGGACCAGCAGAACTTGCAGGGGGGTATGTCACACCCCATTCAGTGCTGCCTAACCTGGAGCACCCCTGGGGTATGGCGGTACCTAGAGGAAACGCATCACTGGCACCCTGACTTCAAGTGCTGGGCTGAATCTTCCAAGGGAAAGTCCCTTTTAGACACTATGCCACTGGTGCTACATGGAGTAAGTGGATTGCTCTGATCACACAGCAAGTTTGAATAGGTAACCCCAATTACCCAGGGATCTTGGAAGTCATCATGAACTGGTCTGTGATACATAGATGTGAGAATTTTAGATAATCCTTTAGGCCTCTAGGTGTTAGGATGTATTTCAAATAGTGCTTTGGAATATATTAAATCCATTTTAGAAGCATTTAGTGGATACTGAACGCTGTGTCTGTTAACCTTTTGCATGATTACAAGCATCTAGGACTTCTTGGTGATAGTAAAGGGAAAATTGCAAGCATCCCGGGACAACAAGGCCGAGAATGCCAAAGAGAGCCAGAAGCCACGCAGGAGAGATAAAGGTGAAGAGTTCACTGAAGAAGACTCCGTTCCTTCATCTCCTGAGACCCCCAGACGACCACCACAACAAACGGAGCATGCCCAGATGGGCGTGGAGTTAATTACCATACGAGGCAAGGACGGGCGGGGCCAGGGAATGAATATGTATGAGGCGGATTATGCATATGTAAGACCCTGGGGAATAATAGAGGGAAACACCGTCGGGTGGGTATGCGTGTCTTTGGTGAAGTTATTCCCCACGCATCTCGGCCGATTAAATATATACTGCTCTAACAGCTATCACTAGTTGTGGAGTTTTATTTCCGCCCACGTTTCAGTTTGGCGACCACAGCAGGACAAAATCCCTCTGTCTGGATGCCCGGGGCGGGCGGGTGGGATTCCCCCAGGCGCCCCCGGGAATTTTCCCAGAGGGGGGTTCCTACTTGCGCGCTCATCTGCGGCAGGACAGAAGGACCTGTTGGAGTCACGGCGGACGAAGGTCAGAAGGACCTGCTGGAGTCACAGCGGACGAAGGTATGTATTAAACTTGAAGCATATGCTAGAATATAGGGCTCTGGTAAGACGCATGAGAGACGTCCGCGCGCACAGCGTTACGCCCTGGAGTGCTAGCAAGGGGAAACGGGTACCGGCAAGGGGCCGGTACAGGAGCTCCCCGGGTCGGAGGGCGACCCTGGGTTTAGGGGACTCCTGTGTTGGTGAACCGTGACATCATGGTTGTATGATCTTAAAGGTCTGAACTTTGCGGTAGTTGTATTTTAAAGCGCGCGAGAAGGGACCGCGAACGGCATGAGCAAAGCACGCTGGGAAGTGTAGTACTGAGAGGGGAGGAGGGGAACCAGGACCCTCCCTCCCGAACCGTTCTAAGAGAGTTTTAATTCGGGGACGGGTGTGGTGTTCAAATGTATTTGATGTATTTGTCCTAGTTGTGTGTGTAGGTATTGTGTACCGTATGTCAGAGACGGCTTTTGTTTGGGACTCAGAGACGGTGTTGTGTTTGTGTATTTAGCAATGTGTCCAGACTGTTGTTACAGAGAGAGTTGTGTATTGAGGGATTCTTAGGATTCCTCCCAGCTGTCCCACGTTGGCTGGAAAAGGGCCAAAGGGAACTGAAGGCAACACTTTGCTTTCAGGGGGCTGAGTGTGAACGGGAAGCAGTAGAGGGCTGGCTTTTAGTGCCAACGGGACTGAAGTGTCGTGCGGGGCTGACAACGCGGGAAGGGTGAGGGGCTCCCTTCCATGCACCCTGTGCCTTTCGCTAGCGCTTGCCGCTCATCTGCCCCCCCCACCCGCGGCGCAGCTGCCGCGGCTGAAGCGGCAGCGCTTGCCGCCCGCATGCTCCAGTGCTGCTCCCGCGAATGGAGCATTCGCCGCTTGGCGCTGCTTCTCCCCCCCACCCCCGGCGCTGCTGGGGCCGCTGCTGCTCGCTGCTCGCCTGCCTGCCCTTTGGCGGCGCTGCTGCCGGAGTCGCTCCCGCACGCCGCTCATTGCTTGCTTCTCCACAGGAACGCTGAGCTCTCCGAGCCGCTTGTGCCCCATCCCTGCTGGCGCTACCGCAGGGCGCGCAGTATTACCCGCTGCACCGCGCACTATCCTCCTAAACTCCAGTGCCACTAGCCGCGGGCGCCTGCTACAGCAGGGGCTATCGGGATCAGGTACGCTGCATATGAAGTGTACAGCAGCTACACTGCACTAACTGCACAGGCATACCCTTCCCCCCCTTTCTTTTACAGCCTCACAGTTGCCTCCTTTTTGTAGGCTAACCACAGAGAAAGAGTTGAGTGATCTCCTGCCTACCCTAGGATCTAGCAGTGGTGAAATAGGTAAAAGAAACCCCTCCCCCAGTGGTTTGGACCTGAGATAATGGGATCGAAACAAAGCAAAGAAATACCCAAGGCCAGTCCACTGGGATGCATTTTAGCACACTGGAAAGATATTGTGGGTACTGGGGGAACAGAGAACAAAAAGAACCTAGTTAAGTATTGTTCACAATGGTGGCCCTTGTACCGTTTGGAGGATGGGGTGAAGTGGCCTCCCACTGGCACATTAGAATATAATAGCCTATTACAGCTAATACTTTTCTTAAGACAGGAAGGAAAATGGGATGAGATTTCATATTGTGATATGTTCTTCACCCTCCGAAATAATCCCGAATGGCAGAGGGATCGTGGTATTAAAGCCCCCTCTGATCCTTTGGTATTGGCCCTTGAAAGAGACAATAAAGCTACCAAAGGAAATCTAAAACGGTGCTGTTCATCCTGTAGCATTGGCCAAAGATGCATAAAAGCGAATAAGGTCTATCAGATAGAAACCCAAGAGCAGGAGCAAACTGATACATTCAGTCATTTCCCTATAAGACAGGAAAGGGAGGACAAAGACCAAGATCCCTTTCCTCCAGCAACTTCCCCACCAAACTCTGTCACTACCCCCTTGGAGGACCAAGAAAGAGCACCAGATCAGACAAGCCCTACTAGTCCTGTTGAGTCTCAAACCAGGGAGCAAGTGATACAGGCACCCCTGCGAGAGGTAGCGGGACCAGATGGGCCGGTAGTGATTAAAGTACCTTTTTCAACTATTGACTTAGAGGCATGGGAAAAGGTTGCAAAGAATTATCAAAATGACCCGGTAAGCACAGCTAAATGCTTACGATACATAATGAAACAACATTTGCCTGACTGGAATGATATACAATTACTATTAGATGCATTTACTGAAACTGAGAAACAATTGATTCTAAAAACAGCAGGAGACTTAGCAGAGGATCACTTAAGAGCACAACGGATACACTTAGATGCAAAAGCATCATATTTTCCTCTTCAGGACCCCTATTGGAATCCAAACAAGACTGCAGGGAGGGAAAAGTTGTTATATTACCAGGAGTGGACAGTAAAGGGAGTAGAGAGGGCTATACCCAAGGCAATAAACTGGTCAGCTCTATATGCAATAAAACAAGGCCCCTCAGAAACACCATCTGAGTTCCTAGACCGCCTGAGAGATGCCATGCGCTGCCACACCTCCCTGGATCCAGCATCCGAGATAGGGATACAACTAGTAAACCTATTCCTGGGGCAATCTACCGGAGATATTAGACGCAAACTTCAAAAACTCAAGGAACCAGATGGGAGAAACTTAGAAGCCCTGCTGGGGGAAGCATGGAGGGTTTTCAGTAATCGAGAAGAAGGGTACAAACAAGGAATGAGAAAATTTGTGGCGGTGGTACAGGAGGAGGGGACAGGGAAACATGGGCATGGGCAGGGACCATCCAAGCGAGGCCAGTCTCGGCTGGGCAGAGACCAGTGTGCCAATTGTAAGATGTTTGGCCACTGGAAAAATGAGTGTCCAGAACAAAAGCGAGGTGGACACAAGAAGCAAGGGAGGAGGGGGGTAGTGGCAAATATACAAGAAGACTGAGGGGGACCAGGGGTGTCTACCCCAGCAGACCCACTGGTTATAAAAATGGAGCTGGGGGAGGAGGGGAAAGAAGTAAAATTTTTGGTTGACACTGGAGCAACATATTCTGCTTTGAACAAGGCTTTAGTACCTGTCGAGGATGATTATGTTACGGTGGTAGGGGCAACTGGCCAACCAGAAAAGGCTTATTTCTGCAAACCATTAAAGTACAAATTTGGGAAACAATGGGGCATTCATAAATTCTTATATCTACCCAATTCCCCAAAATCCCTCCTAGGAAGGGATTTTCTAGAGCTATTGCAAGTGAACATCAAATTTAGGAGAGGGGAAATTGTTCTGGAGGTAAACAATGAGCAATATGCAGAAGTCTTAAGTTTAATACTGACAGCAATCAAGGCCGAAATAGAAATTGACGAGGAAATACTAAATCAGGTATTCCCTGGTGTATGGGCCTCTGATATGCCAGGAAAGGCAAAGAATGCCACCCCTATACAGGTTACACTTAAGGAAGGGAAACAACCAGTTAGGATTAGGCAGTACCCCTTGAAGAAGGAAGATAGGGAAGGAATTAGCCCAATAATAGAAAAATTCCTAAAGTTAGGATTATTGAAGGAGTGTCAATCCAATTTTAATACCCCCATATTACCAGTTCAAAAACCAGATGGGTCATATCGGTTAGTGCAAGACTTACGAGCAGTGAACAAAATAATTGCAGATCTTTATCCTGTAGTGGCCAACCCCTATACACTGCTAACATGTCTAACGCCAGAGCTAACTTGGTTTACTGTTTTAGATTTGAAAGACGCCTTCTTTTGCATTCCTATCCATGAGGCCAGTCAGAAAATTTTTGCATTCGAATGGGAAAGCCCAAAAAGTGGGCGTAAAACTCAGCTCACATGGACGGTACTTCCGCAAGGGTTTAAGAATTCTCCTACCTTGTTTGGAGAACAACTGGCAAAAGATCTAGAATCCTGGAAAGCCCCGCCGGGAGAAGGAAGACTACTACAATACGTAGATGACCTACTGATAGCCACCAAAACAAAAGAGGCATATGTCACCTGGACGGTAAGTCTCTTAAATTTTTTGGGATTCCAGGGGTACCAAGTATCAAAAAAGAAGGCCCAAGTGGTGAGACAGAAGGTGATCTATTTGGGATATGAAATTAGTGCTGGGCAACGGACTTTGGGACAGAGCTGTAAAGAGGCGATTTGCCAGATTCCCAAGCCTCAGACCACAAAAGATCTACGAACCTTTTTGGGGATGACAGGGTGGTGTAGATTATGGATCTACAACTATGGGCTTCTTGTCAGACCTCTATATGCACTTATCACAAATGGAGATAAAGACCTTCAGTGGACGAAAGAAGCCACCTGGGCCTACAAACAGCTGAAGGAGGCCCTCATGTCAGCTCCAGCCTTGGGACTTCCGGATGTAAGTAAACCATTCTTTCTGTTTTCCCATGAAAAACAAGGGACTGCCCTGGTGATATTAGCCCAGGACCTAGGCCCATATCGAAGGCCGGTTGCTTACTTTTCCAAGCAACTGGATGCAACAGCTAAGGGATGGCCTGGGTGCCTCAGAGCTGTCGCAGCAGTTGTGTTAAACATCCAGGAAGCACGCAAGTTCGTGTTAGGTCAGAAAATGACTGTGTTGGTGTCTCACACAGTGTCCGCAGTGCTGGAAGTTAAAGGCAGACACTGGCTTTCCCCACAAAGGTTCCTGAAGTACCAAGCCGTTATGGTAGAGCAAGATGATGTAGAAATAGTGGTAACTAACATCGTCAATCCAGCCACTTTCCTTCGTGTGAACCAGGAGGAGCCAGTGGAGCATGACTGCATAGAAACTATTGAAACAACTTACTCCAGCCGCCAGGACCTGAAGGACACCCCTCTCACAGACGCGGAGACTTGGTTTACTGATGGTAGCAGCTGTGTTATCAGTGGAAAGCGACATGCTGGGTATGCAGTCACGACCCACAAGAAGGTGATCGAATCTGGACAGTTACCAGTAAACACCTCTGCACAAAAGGCTGAAATAATTGCACTAACTCGAGCTCTTGAGATGGCAAAAGGGAAGAAAATAAACATTTATACAGACTCAAGATATGCTTTTGGAGTAGTGCATGCACATGGGGCCATCTGGAAAGAAAGGGGACTGCTAAACTCACAAGGGAAGAGCATCAAATATGCAGCAGAGATACTGCGATTATTGGAAGCAGTCCAATTACCCAAGGAAGTGGCCATCATGCATAAAAAAGCCCATAAAAAGGTGAGCTCAGAATTGGAAGAAGGAAATGAACTGGCGGATAGGAAAGCAAAAGAAGCAGCAAAAGGTGAGATAGCAACAGAAGGGGCTTTGATTCCAGATGGACAAATTCCCCTTGAAGGTAAGCCAGTGTATGACAGAAGGGATAAAAAATTGACTGAGAATCAAAAGGAAACATATTATCAGGAGGGGTGGGAAATTACTGAAGATAACAAAATAGTCATCCCTTTCCCCCTATTATGGTCACTGGTAAGGGAAGAACACCGAAAGACACATTGGGGAATAGATGCCCTGTATAACTACCTAACTAAGAGAATAGTGGCCAGGAACTTGTACTCCACTATTGCCCAAGTAACAAGACAATGTGATCTTTGCCTCCAGACCAATCCCAAGAATATGCCAAAACCAAAACTGGGCCAAATTGGAAGGGGCCAGGGGCCTGAGGAACAGTGGCAAATTGATTTCACTGAATTACCAAAAAAAGGGGGTTACAGGTATTTATTGGTGTTAACAGATACCTTTTCAGGGTGGCCAGAAGCCTTCCCCACCAGAACTGCAAAAGCCCGGGAGGTAACCAAGGTATTATTACAAGAAATAATACCACGCTTTGGAGTTCCAGCCACAATATCCTCAGACAGAGGACCACACTTCATTTCAAAGGTAGTGCAACAAATCAACAATCTAGGCATAGATTGGGAACTTCACATTCCATACCACCCCCAGTCAAGTGGCCAAGTGGAAAAAATGAACCATTTATTAAGCAACAAATTGTGAGATTGGGTCAAGAGGTTAATTTACCCTGGCCCCAATCCCTCCCATTATCACTACTGAGAATCCGGACCAAACCCAGAGCTAAAGAAAAATTTAGCCCCTTTGAAATACTATATGGCAGACCATATGGAGTGCAAAAAGGGTTGTCTACCCAAGTTGGGGAAGAAACATTGACCACTTACATGGTGGCCTTGAGTAAACAACTCAAAACAATTGAAAAGCATGGGGCTGGAACTCGAAGTATAGGACTTGATGCACCAGTACATGATATACAACCTGGAGACTACGTGTATGTTAAGTCTCTTGCAGAGAAAACCCTGGAACCACAGTGGGAAGGGCCATACCAGGTGTTACTTACAACCTTTACTGCTATTAAGATCAAGGAACAGAGCACTTGGATCCACCACAGCCGAGTTAAAAAGATTCCAGAAGATTCCTGGAGGGTGATACCAGGTGATGGTGAATTGAAACTAAAGCTTACCCGAACAAAATGAATGTTCTGTGGCTAGGGATATTGCTTGTAAATATGAATCAAGAACTAGGAGATACCTTGAGTTTGGACAATGAGTGGCCATGGTCCAAAGCTTTTATCCGATACACGGGATCAATGGGAAGGGATTCTGATCTAACAGGTTTAAACCTATCAACAGTGGTTATACACAAAGATCAGGTATATGAAGAATCAGTGGCAAAAGCAAAGGTTATGGTCTCTTCAAGGGATTTCAGGGGAGGTAATTAGGATAGGATGCCGAATGATCAATGGGACTATCTATAAGAAAGCAGTTGAAATTAGTACCTCAGCCTCTCCTACAGACGAACATAAGGAGATTTGTAATCGTTTAAATGAGCATGACTGCTGGTATAATTTTACTTTGAAACAAACAGTAGAAGTAGTTTGCCTCTGGACCGAGGATGCTGTTGGGCTTTCATTTAAATTCAAGATAAACGCAGAAACCCAACCCATTACAACATGTACGAGGACCCAAACCCAAACTATGCCACCTAAACTTAAGCCTAAAATTTACGAGACCGGTCCATACATAATTAAAAACTCAGGTCAACAACAACTGCTATTTAACCCAGAATGGTCCCTTAAGCATGTTGAATTGGTAATGTAAATTAATATTTCAGAAATCCAGCCAGCCTGCTCCCCGTTTCTAAAAACATCTTTTGAGGGTTGGGCCACATGGTTACAAAAGCAGACACACTTTAAAAACAGAATGCAGAGAGATTTAACCGGAATGCTAGGAACAGGACTAGGGGTCTTAAACGGAATTGATTCAGAAATATTGATGAATAGGATAGCCACTGCAACAAACTATTTAACAAGGCTGAAACAGCCCCTGCAATCATCCCTACTGGCGTTAGGAAGTAACCAATGGCAAATTTCAAAAATATTACCAAAGTTAGAAGAGGCTGAGAACCTAGATCATAAATTAATAATAGAAGCGCTCAATGTGGCCCAAGATAATATTTCCTTGGCTTTCAGTTGTATACAAGCACAGTTATGGATGCAATCAATTGCTGCCCAAATCATTAGAGAAGGAGGTGAAGGTATTTTTCCGATTGAAGTCCGAAAAGCCGTTTGGGATAATGCTGGAAATTTTGAAAGAGAGCTTCAATCGTGGTGGACCTTTGTAAATTTTACCTATAATCCCACCGCCGATATAGCCACTGCTTTTGTACTCACTATACATAATACCACAATTTACGTGATACATCCCATTATTCCATTAGGATTAAACTATGGAAGCATAGTACTGTATCCCATTGAACATAGGTTGTGGGCCCAGACAGTGAACGAAAGGTGGCAAACTATAAATTTAGAGTCTTGCATTACCCGAGGACAACAAGGGTTTATATGTGAAAGTAATACAATTGATGCCCAAGATATATGCCTAGACACTGAACAAAGCTTTTGCCATTTTGAAATGCATCCAGGTACTGATCAAAAGACTGTAATTATATATATTGGCCATGGATGTGTATGCCTAAGAACCGCTTGTGCATTTATAGAAATAGATGGGGACAATATAGCACTATCTGCTAAAAAACATTCTAATCTCTGTATCTGTAATTTTGCAGAGATTGTCGGATGCGACTTCTCATATTTAGTGCCAATTGTATCCCACCAATTGATCAAGTCTAGTTATACCACCTTCCACCAATTACTATCTACACCCATTGGAATGAACTTGACCCTAATAAAGCAATTAATGGAACATAAAGACCTGGTGAAAATTGTGAAAGAAATTCAAGGGAATGGACAAAAAACACTAATAACTGTCCAACATAATACAAAAGAAATAAATAGAATCATACAAAGAGTAAAGCAAGACATAAGCCACAATTGGTGGGATGCACTTTTTGGATGGTCACCAACAGCAACTGGAATCCTAAATACCCTATGTCATCTTATTATTATTTTAATGATAATAGTGGTTATAAATTTACTGATGTCTATTGGGTTATTTCTATGGAATTGGAGAATGCTGAAACGGATGGCAATAATAACCTCATTATCTAGAACGCATGAGATAATATTGAAAGGAGAATTATCCAGGTAAATAATTAAGAAAGAAAAAGGCCTTACAATAGTAAAAGAATTTACTAAGTTTATAGAAAGGGGGGAATGATACATAGATGTGAGAATTTTAGATAATCCTTTAGGCCTCTAGGTGTTAGGATGTATTTCAAATAGTGCTGTGGAATATATTAAATCCATTTTAGAAGCATTTAGTGGATACTGAACGCTGTGTCTGTTAACCTTTTGCATGATTACAAGCATCTAGGACTTCTTGGTGATAGTAAAGGGAAAATTGCAAGCATCCCGGGACAACAAGGCCGAGAATGCAGATAAAGATGGAGGACACAGACCCTTAGCTAGCATAAACTGAATATTTCCTTGAAACGATGCCAAAGAGAGCCAGAAGCCACGCAGGAGAGATAAAGGTGAAGAGTTCACTGAAGAAGACTCCGTTCCTTCATCTCCTGAGACCCCCAGACGACCACCACAACAAACGGAGCATGCCCAGATGGGCGTGGAGTTAATTACCATACGAGGCAAGGACGGGCGGGGCCAGGGAATGAATATGTATGAGGCGGATTATGCATATGTAAGACCCTGGGGAATAATAGAGGGAAACACCGTCGGGTGGGTATGCGTGTCTTTGGCGAAGTTATTCCCCACGCATCTCGGCCGATTAAATATATACTGCTCTAACAACTATCACTAGTTGTGGAGTTTTATTTCCGCCCACGTTTCAGTCTGAAGGAGAAAATTTCAGACTATCAGAAGAGAAGGAAAAGCTGACTCATGCTGAGGAGGCCCCACCATATAATCAGCTACCAGAAAATGAAAAGTGATACACTCTCTACTGATGGTTCCTGCCATATTGTAGGGATACATAGAAAATGGAAAGCTGCCATATGGAGTGGTACATGACAAGTCATAGAAGCTATTGAGGGACAAGGAGGATTGAGTCAGGTTGCAGACTGAAAGTCGTCCAGCTGGCTTTAGATATCTCTGAATTTAAAAAATGGTCAGCGCTCTATCTCTACACTGACTCATGGATGGTAGAAAATGCTCTGTGGGAGTGGCTAGACTGATGGAAAAAGACCAATTGGCAATGCAGAGGGAAACCCATCTGGGCTGCTGAATTGTGGCAAGACATTGCTGCCCAGTTAGAGAAGCTGGTTGTAAAAGTATGTCATGTGGATGCACATGTACCCAAGGGTCAGGCTACTGAAGAATATCACAGCAATGGACAGGTGGATCAGGCTGCCAAGATGTATTGTTTTTGCATGGCCTGGTTTTTGGTAGCAGGGGGGCTACAGGGGGCAGCTTCTGTGAGAAGCTGCTAGAAGCTTCTTCCATGTCCAGCAGTCAATCCCTGATGGCTCCTAAGATGGACATGCTGCTGGTCAAGACTGGACCAATTAGAAATAGTGGTAACGCCTCTGTGATAACATATTTGAGAAGAAAGATAAACAAAAAGTGGTGGCGCAGTTTTAATTCCAAGCACAGAAGAGTGGAGTGAGAACATGTGAGAAAAACAACATGCAGACACCAAGGTCAGTGAAGAAGGAGGGGGAGGAGGTGCTCCAGGCACAAGAGCTGAGATTCCTCTGCAGCCCATGGTGAAGCAGGCTGTCCCCCTGCAGCCCATGGAAGTCCATGGGGGATGCAAAGATCTACCTGCAGCCATTGGAGGAGCCCCACGCTGTAGCAGGTGGATGCCTAGAGTAAGGTGTGAGCCCGGAGGAGACCTGTGGAGAGAGGGGTCCTGCTCCCATGCTGGAGCAGTGTCTTGGGGTGATTTTATGATGATTAGTCTATTCCCTGATTGTCTGTTTTATGCCCAAAAATGGTTTCTGTAACTTTAAGGTAGGTCCAGGGGGAGGGGGGAGCCTTGGGGCTCTTTGGGGGTCTTTTTCAAAGCCTCACTCCCCAGGCATCCAGCATGCTGTGTGGTCTGGGTTTTTTGCTTGGCTAGCTTGGGTTTTTTTTGTTAGCCGAGCCAGTTTTTTTCTTTCCCTGGCCTTGGAGAGGCTGCAGCATCAATCCTTCATTGGCTTTTCAAAGTGACCTGAACAATTTGGTTTTGGTCCCAGATCAGAGAGAACAACCGGCAGGAAAGGCAAGGAGTCACTCTGTTTCAGCCCTATGTCTCAAAAAAAGCCAAGCCAGCAAGAGAAAGGACACCAAACCCACCTGCTTCATCTGCTGTGAAGAGGGGACCAACACCAGAGATTCACCAGGTTCCCATCTGTTTGCCGGAGCTGCTGCCTGAACCTTTCAGTTTTTTTCCCTGAGACGAGCCAACGAGCAGACAAGCCGGTGCCATCTTCCTCCCCCCTCCGCAGCAGGGGGAGGGTTATGGTTATTTTTTTTTTCTTTCCCTGGCATATTGGGGTTTTGTTCCAATGGGGGGGGAAGGGGAAGGTCTGACAGCTCAATATCAAGCATTTATTTACCTTTTACTGTGCTGTATGGGCACTCCGGTCAGTAAATGGATGGGTTTTTTTTTTACTTTCATCCACTAGTATTCACTTCTTATTGACGTAAAGGGATTGTTGGAACCCTTTTTTTTTTAGAGGAAATGCTTATTCCAGAGCGTTTTTCTAAACTTGTCTCTAAACCATGACAAGCAGCCTGTCCTTGAAGGACTGTATCCTGTGGAAGAGTGACCTACGCTGCCACAGTTTGATGGGTACTGTTTTCTGTGAGATGGACTCACGCTGCAACAGTGTGCAGAGAGCTGTTCCTCATGAGATGGACTCACATTGAAGAAATTCATAGAGAACTGTCTCCCATGGGAGGGACCCCACAGTGCAGCAGGGGAAACGACTTCTCTCCCTGAGCAGTGGGAGAAACTATGGGTGATGAACTGACCATAACCCCAATTTCCTGTCTCGTTGCTCCACTGAGGGAGGAGGTAGAGCTGGGAAGGAGGAAGGGATGGAGTGAAGGTGTTTTCAAGGGCTTATTTTACTTCTCCTTATCCTGCTCTGATTTTGTTAGTAATAAATTCATTTCATATCTCTAATTCGAGTCTGTTTTGCCCATTATGGTATTTGATGAGTGATCTCTCCTAGTCCTTATCTCAACCCATGAACCCCTTGTTAATTTTCTCTCCCCTGTCCAGCTGCAGAGGGGAGTGAGTGAGCAGCCTTTGTGGATGCTTGGCATCTGGCCAGCATCAACCCGCAACACAAGATTAAAGTGTCTCAGGTGAATCTGGACTAGCAACATGAGCGTGAATTATTTCTGATTCAGTGGGCCCATGACTCCTCAGGTCATCAGGGAAGAGATGCAACAGATCGGCTCATGGTCGAGGAGGGGGGCTTAACCATGGAGACTATCTCCCAGGTTATCCATAACTGTGAATCATGCACTGCGATCAAGCAGGCCAAGTGGGTAAAGACTGTATGGTGGATGATGGTTGAAATATAAGTATGGTGAGGCCTGGTAGATCAATTACATCGCACTCCCGCAAACTCACCAAGGCAAGCACTACATGCTTACAATGGTATAAACAACCCCTGGGTGGATGGAGACGTACCCTATGCCTCACACTGCAGGAGCTCAGGACTTCTGGATGACCAACCAATATGATTAAGCAGAAGCCATTTATTGTTTACATTAAGCTATATTTATACATTCTAAGACTACTTGTTCGTGCAATCACACATTACTTGATTGGTGCCTCTATCTTGTCCACACGTTCAGCATGCACCTTTCAGGAAATATGATTGGTTACAGTCCATTGCTTCATGGGCCTCCTTTATCTAGTTCTTGCAGTCTTGGTATTCTGTTTCTCAGCCTCTTCTTTCTTATTTTAGAACTATTTATGTCTTAGTAACCATGACGATTTCCAAAAGGTTCTGATAAGAATAACTAAAGATGGTTTGGCTGGAGCACATCGTAGCCTAAGCTGTTCAAATACATTGCTACATCACACCACTGCCCAGAACACCATCCTGGGCCATTAAAAGCAAGTCCTGTGGCATCATGGCACCCCAGAAAGAATTGAGTTGGACAACAGGACTCATTTCAAAAATAGCTTCATAGACACCTGGGCCAGAGAGCACAGTATTGAGTGGGTGTATCATATTCCCTATCACACACTAGCCTCTGGGAAAGTTGAATGGTACAATGGACTGGCAGAAACCACACTGAAAGCAATTGGTGGTGGGATTTTCAAACATTGGCGTCTACTTTTAACAAAGGCTGCCTGGTTAGTTAACACTAGAGACTACCAATCAAGCTGGCCCTGCCCAATCAAAACCTCCACATACTGTAGAAGGGGATAAAGTTCCTCTGGTGCATTATGAGGAATATGTTAGGGAAGACAGTTTGGATTAATCCTGCCTCAAGCAAAGTCAAAACTAGCTGTGGGATTATTTTTGCTCAAGAACCTGTGTACACTTAGTTAGTAATCAGAGGGATGGGGAAATGCCATGTGCACCTTAATGGGTTTTGATTTTTTGGTGAGAACTGTCAGCAATGTTGAATTGTATGATATTTGGTTTCTGAATAACACTGCCACTATATGCCATAACTACCATGGACCATGAGGATGGACTGTTCCAGACATACCAGCTGTGAGCTCCTGATGCAGTTTGCAACCATCTGACAGCACACCAGCCTTCCTTCTCTTGAAGACATCTAGGGTAGATAGAATCCGTGGTCATGGACTAAATGAACCCAACAGACTTTTTGGAGGGATGGCAATTGACTATAGAAATGATACTTGTAGGGACACAGTTTGTGGTGATTGGGAATGGGGCTGTGGCTGAGCCTCATCCCTAATGGGCTACAACTGTGTAGGACAGGTGAACAGTATTGAAGGTAAAGAAATATGGAGTGCTGAGGTTTACTGACCAATCACAGAAGGGTAGATAGGGTGCACAGGTGGAATGCATGTAAGATGAATAGTATAAAAGGTTGTACTAAAGAACAATAAAGTGCTGATGTTTGAAGCCTTCTTTGGTGTGTCGTACCTCCTCTGTCATCTGGTGACCCTGACATGATACCGAGGTCATTTGGGTAAGGGACTGTGGACTTAAAAGCAGTAAGATGGTGGAGTCCAGCTGGAAAAAGCCAGGCTGATCAAAAGCCTGAAAAAACAAATGCACCAACCCCAGGTGAGTGGCTGGATACATAGAAATGGGGGCTCAGATATCAGCAGAGGAGGAATCCACATTGGGCACTCTGCTGCGAATTCTACAAAGGAAAGGTAAAAGGTGTGAGGAGCAGGCACTACATATCTTGTTTGTTTGGTGTGGATGAAATGGCGTGAGTATGAACTCACAGACTGCCTTCTTTGTTGAAACATGGGAAGAAGCAGGGCACGCCCTGTGGAATGCAGCTACATTGGGGGACAAGACAGCCACAGGGTCGCTTACGACACAGTGTTTAGTTTGGGACGCTTTGTTACAAATATGAGCCAATAGAGAAGCAGCAGTCACCACTGTTGCTGCCACTCCCCCAGTTCCGGTTGCAGTCGCTGCTCCAGCAGCTGACTCCCCTGCTGAAGCCGTGTCCCCTTTGTCTCCTCCTCCCTCCGTGACTGATCCTTCTGGGAAGGGTCCTGTTCTACCCATAGCACCTGAGAATTGCTCTTTCCCCCCAGATGCTGATGACGACATCCCAATGTCTCAGGAGGAAGCGCTGGCCAGGTCCGGCCATGGCGGAGCAACCACGGCTCTTTTGCCTGCATGAGTTGTTGAGAAAGGGTTACCGGCTGCTGCGGCTTCCCTTGGCAAGCAGCCGCCTCTGCCGCTTACACAGCACTTCCATGCGTTGCTGTCGCAGACGGAGGGGGGCTGCCGAGCCCTGAGGACAGTTGGCAGGGCTGTACCAGCAACATCAAAAGGCTCCTGTCTGTGCCCTACAGCCAGTAAACCTCTGTGGCGGAGGCTGGGCAAAGGCTGCAGACGGGCAAGCACACTCCCCACAGGCAAAAGCTGATGGTGCATCCTGTTCACAACCAGAGCATGTTTTGATCGGTTCATCGGGGCCAGCAGAGTTAAAGGAGGCGAGATGCCTGCCAACCACCCCTGCACTGCAAGATATACTTACACCAGAACCAGTGGCCATTCCAAAAAGATTTTTGGCAAAATTGTATGAACAAGCATGGGAGACAGGGGAATTAGACTTGGTGAATCAGATTCTAGCATGTCTCATGATCCGAAATAATGGCGACAGCCCAGATGAGTGGGAGCCTTTTCGTTGGAGTGTAATCAAAGACTTAAGAAACACAGTGATGCAGCATGGCTTTACTTCTCATTTTGCTCAGTCTATGCTGCAAGGTATCTTTACTAATGAGTTAACCCCCTTTGACTGTTGGCAGATAGCACAGATTTGCTTCTCCCCAACTCAGATGTTAATTTTTGAGTCACAGTGGAGACGGTTACTGAATGAGATTGCCTTAAGTAATTTAGAACGTTCTCAGGATGACCCTCGCTTTGGAGCAGGTCCGCCCCAGCTCATGGGGGACCCTCCGACTAACATCCCACAGCTCCAAGCCAGACTGCACCCATTAGTGCTACAGCAAGGAAAAGAGCTTACATTTCTTGCAATGCAGCATGTACTAGATGTAGGGGCTCCTCATCAGTCATGGACAACGATTAAGCAGAAGCCTAGTGAGCCATATATCACATTTATAGATCGTCTTAGAGAGGCGATTGAGAAATAAATGGATAATGTAGCAGCCCAAGAAACTCTGCTTTTGCAATTGGCTAAAGATAATGCAAATGCTGAGTTTAAACAAGTCTTATTGCTGCTGCAGAATCCTACACTGGTAGATATGATTGAGGCTTGCAGCAAAGTCAGGACAAAACAATATCAGATGGACCAGCTTGCAAAACAACTTACTGCAGCTGTGGAAATCTCCAAAAGTTGTTTCCAATGTGGTTGAAGAGGGCATTTCAGGGGAAATTGCCCTAATCAGCATGGCAGTTTTTCAGTGCTGGGGAACTGCAAACAACACCCTTGTTAGTCTATGTGTATGCTGCAGCAGACTGGGACACTATGCCAAACAGTGCCGTTCTAATATTGATTGCAAGGGACCTGTGCTGCCACCCAGAGGGCTGCCAGGAGCTGGGAATATGTCCAGCTACCCCTTCCAGGCTAATGCGGAACACTCAATGCCAGAACCAAAGGAAGTGCTGGAGTGGATGTCATCACACCTGTCTCAGTCACCATAGGCAACACCAAGGTACGTGAAATGCCATTAGATGCTTTTTCACCTTTGGGATATGGGTTAAGTGCATTTCTGGTAAGACGTTCAAGTGTTACTTTGCAAGGGCTGTTTGTGTTACCTGGAGTTATTGATGCGGACTCTCTTGGGCAGATTTGTGCCATAGTGTGAACACTGTCATCCCCAGTCACAATACCTAAGCAAAGTCGTGTTGCTTAATTGATGTATATGTGTATATATATGTCTATATGGATACATAATTTGGCAGGTGAATAATATAAGGAAGGAAATGAGTCATAGGACATTCCTATTTTCTTTTTCATTACATTATTTTTCTGAAATGTTTCTCTACAAAAGGTGGTTTGCACTCATGCACTGATCCAAAACATCTTGAATAAACCCTAGATCTCAGTTAAAGGTGAGAGGAATCAGGAATTTCGAAGTCACTTTGCATTTGTAAAGATCTGGTGTTAGAAAGTTGTGCAGTTAGATTAGTTGGTCTCTTAAGAAGGGACAGAAATAGGTCATTGGAGGCGATAGGAAACAAGGGAAAAGTATGAAGAATACTAAGAAAGCTGTGATGTCTCAATATGAAGTCCCTCTTGCAGATACCTTTTGCGATGCAAGTACCTGGTGCAGAATCTGTTGAGAGACTGGAGGTTTCAGATTTGCAGGCACCTCCAAATCTTTGGACCCAAATGGTTACTGACTCTAGACCTAATGGGAAATGTTTAAAACTCGTATGAGGTTTTCTCCTCCCCCACTCCCCCTGCAAGTGACTGTTACTGGTATGATTGACACTGGAACTGATGTTACTATTACTTTGAAGAAACAATGGCCTTTTGCTTGACCCACAGTAATCTCTGCAGTAGTGGCAGGAGCTGGAGGAACAACTGACAGTTGCCAAGGTCTGGTACCTGTGAGCCTTGTTAATCCTTATGTAATCTCAGTACCTTTAGATTTGAGGGGATGTGATTGACTCCATGGTACAGTGGTATCTGGTATTGGCCTCCATCATAGACAAGGAAAAGCACAAAAGGACAAGACTGCTGGCCATGGTCTGAATCAAACGGGGTTGCTTCCAAGAGTAGCAAGTGAGAGGACTTTTCTTTCTCTTGACTTGCTCCCTCCTACAGTATTACTGGGCTGAGTAAGGAAAGAATTTTATTTTGAATAATAATAAATGGGATACTTGTGACTTGAGGTATAGCATGTTGACAATATTTAACTGCTTGAAATTTTATAAAATAATAAACTAATTTGATTTAAACTTAGCTTTCTCCCAGTGAGCATATGAAAATTAAGTTTTCAAGTCAGTTGTGTTTGCAAAACTGCTGTTTTGTGCACCTTGTATTGTCTTTTTGGTTGAGAATATTGTATTTCATATGTAATTTGCTCATTTAGTAGGCAGCCTTCTCAAAAGGAAAATGAGTAACACAAGTAGATTGTAACATTTACTGCAGTTAAACAAAATCAGAACTTGGTGTATAATTACTTCTTGATAAGACAGTGTGGTATAGTGCATTTTGCTATATTTGTCTTTCCCTTACTTTGACATATGCATATTTCTATACATAGTCTTTAATGCAGAGCTAGGGAAGACTGAACAGTAAAAAAGCAACTTATAGTGTCTTGGAACTCAGTATAGTATATGGATGATATCTTAGTCGCTGTGCCAACTGTAGAACAGCTCACTGTGGCAATGCCTGTAATGCAAGAAGCTTTAACAAGTTATAGTTTGTGTGTTACTCCTGGAAAAGTACAACAGCAAGCTCCCTGGAAGTATTTAGGGATGAAAATCTTGGACCAAACTGTTAAACCTTAGATGGTGACTGTTCAGCACTCTATACAAACATTGAATGACTTGCAAAAATGAAACTCCCAGGGGTCCAAGCCCGGATCATCAGACCCTTTGGAGTTTCATCTGGACTACACCCTGATGGCGACTTGATAGAGGCAGCCTTGATCCAGTTGTCCAGAAACAGAATTTATTAATGCCAAAATAACAAACAAGAAGGCGTCCATTATATATGGAGCAACTGTAAAAAGGCAGTAACAAGAGGCCAAAGGCAAAAGGTTGGGTCCAGGGTCAGAAAGGGGTATTTATGCCTTCTGGTGTGGGGAGGAGCTAAGGCGGGGTGTGAGGGAAGGGTCCAATAGATCCTGCATCAAAAATCAAACTATGGTAATACAAAGAATGAGGAACCTTCTAGTAACGATTTGCATGCTTGAACTGAGGGAACATGTGAGTAATCCTTTTGCTTACTGTACTTAGAAAGGAGTTTCCCAGGGCATCAAGCAGGGTTTTTCTTCTTCCCTGGGGAAACCACTCTCTACATCTCCCCCCTCTTGTTTTTCCAAGGAAAAAACTGGTTTTTCCAAGGTTTTGTACATGAGTTTAAACATACAAGAAGAAACAATTATTATAACTACTAAAAAAATCAACGGTCCAGTTTTAGCTATGGAGAGTACATATGAGGATAGGTTCCAGCCCTTAAAAAGTTCATTAAACCAGTCTTTGTTGTCCATTTCAATTATTTTTTTGTCTTTCCTATATTACTTGAATCACCAAGGAACATTTTATTAGGATCTTTAGACTAGAAGATGCAGCATATTTGGTGACTGTGGCTCAGCGTTAATTTGGCTTGGGTTGTTGCTTTGTTTATCTTTGCTGCTTTTTCTCTCTAATATAGAACTCACATTACAGGTTAGATTGTTAGAGACTCACGTGAGATGTTGTCTTGGTTTTGAAAAAAGACAGGTATCTGCTAAAGAGAGGCAGGGCCTCTCTTGGAATGGATAATTCAAATCCCCTTCTCTCAAATTATTATAATTTAGAAAATTAAAACGGCTTTCAGGCAGAGATATGGGGATAGGAATAACAGTTCTTTACTAATAGGTATAACAAGGCAAACAAACAACAACAACTACAGCAATTAATAGTGGAAACAGAACCAAGGACCTTGACAGAGCTTGGTTTCACAAAACCTGAGGCAGTCTGGTCTCTGGGGACTCTAAAAAAAAGAACTAGAGCTGGAACAGTGGGGGATCCCGGGCTGGTGGATCGGATGAAGTTCGGAGCTCCGTCGGTGGTCACTGGAGGGCAGGGATGTCCGGCAGGGAGGCCAGTGCGGGGCCGCGGTGCAGAGCAGCTTTAAAGCAGCGCCGAGGCAGTGGGACAGGGCTGAGCTAGCTCTAGCAGGGCAGCAAAAGGAGAAATCAGGATTTTCTTGGGCACACGAGATGATAGTAGCTCTCTTCAGGATCAGATCCCGGCGGTGCCAGTGAAAAACTCACGCAGCAACGGCAGCTTCATCCTCTCCCGATGCAGAACACACTAAAAGTGAAGCTGCCCCCCAGCCCCTGTCTTTCTCCACCCCCCCCCCCCCCCCCCCCGGGGGGAAACTCCTGGAGACAAAGGGTGTAGCTAAGTGCTAGCTTCTACTTAGCCTCTATGCTTTGTTTCACCTGAGCACTGATAAGTACCCAGCAATTAGTTGCCTTGCAACTCTTGGGAAAAAATTCTATAGGTGAAAAAAAATATAAACAAGTCTAACCCCTAACATTAATCTACCCCGAATTTTTTCCCATACCAACATATTACATTTGAATTTAAACTTCTAAACTATATACATACATGCACTACCTTAATTATATACATATATACATGCAGATATCAGTACGGATACAGTGGCATGGGTAGTTCACTTTAAAACAAGGTCTCTTTGAGGTATGCATCGGGTCTGTCTATATTTTTGCATTACTCACTAAGTGCAACTTGGTCTTTGAGCGAAGACAACCCCACGGATGGGATTGTCTTTGCTGGAGGCAGGATTAACTCAAACAGTTTTTCTCACACATACCTCTCATGTGTACTAGTGGAACCTTATCTCTATCTATTGTTCTCAGGGGCTCAGACTGGGCAGGGCCTGCTCGGTTGCTGGAACTTCTGGTGTTCACTAACCATGTGGCTTTTGCTAAATTAATCTCTCAGTTCTTGAAAGACTTTTCACTCAGTGCTTTCAAGGTGGTTTTAAGCAGGCCATTGCATCGTTCAACTTTCCAGGCAGCTGGTGCATGATAAGGGATGTGATATATCTATTCGATGCCATGTTCTCTAGCCCAGGTGTTTACAAGGCTGTTCTTGAAATGGGTCCCATTGTCTGACTCAATTCTCTCAGGGGTGCTATGTCTCTAAAGGACTTGTTTTTCAAGGCCTAGGATGGTATTCTGGGCAGTAGCATGGGGCACAGGGTAGGCCTCTAGCTATCTAGTGGTGGCTTCTACTATGGTCAGCACATAGCGCTTGCCTTGGCGGGTCTGGGGAAGGGTGATGTAGTCAATCTGCCAGGCTTCCTTATACTTATATTTAGACTATCGTCTCTCATACTATAGGGGCTTCACTTGCTTGGCCTGCTTGATCGCAGCACATGTCTCACAGTCATGGATAACCTGGGAAATACTGTCTATGGTTAGATCTACTCCTCGGTCTCGTGCTCACTTATAGGTGGCATCTCTGCCTTGATGTCCTGAAGCATCATGGGCCCATCAAGCTAGGAACAGCTCTCTCCTGTGCTGCCAGTCTAAGTCTATCTTTGATACCTCTATCTTGGCAGCTTGATCTACTTGCTCGTTGTTTCGGTGCTCTTCATTAGCTCTGCTCTTGGGGACATGGGCATCTACATGGCAGACTTTCACAGGTAGCTTCTCTACCTGAGTGGCAATGTCTTTCTACTCATCAGCAGCTCAGATTGGTTTTCCCCGACGCTGCCAGTTGGCCTTTTTCTACTTTTCTAGCTAACCTCACAGAGCATTGGCTACTATCTACGAATCAGTGTAGAGGTAGAGCTTTGGCTACTTCTCTCTTTCAGCAATGTCTAGGGCTAACTGAATGGCTTTGAGTTCAGCAAGTTGACTCGATCTACTTTCTCTTTCAGTGGCTTGTGCAACCTGTCGTGTGGGGCTCTATACAGCTGCCTTCTATTTCTGGTTCATGCTTACAATGCGACAGGAACCATCAGTGAAAAGAGCGTACTGTGTCTCTTCTACTGGCAGTTGGTTGTACGGTGGTGCTTCTTCAGCCCGTGTCACTTGTTCCTGCTCCTCTTCATCCATGAGACTAAAACTTTCACTTTCTAGCCAGTTGGTAATAACTTCCAAAATCTTAGGGCGGTTTGGGTTTCCAATACGGGCACGCTGTGTGATGAGGGCAATCTATTTGCTCTATGTGGCGTCGGTGGCATGGTGGGTAGAGGGAACTTTTCTTTTAAACATCTACTCTAGCACAGGCAGTCGGGGTGCTAGGAGGAGTTGCGCCTCTGTACTAATCACCTCTGAGGCGGCTTGAACTCTTTCATAGGCGGCTAAGATTTCCTTCTCCGTGGGAGTGTAGTTGGCTTCAGACTTTCTGTAGCTTCGGCTCTAGAATCTCAGTGGTCGGCCTCGAGTCTCACCCGGCACCTTCTGCCATAGGCTCTAGGACAGGCCATTGTTCTCGGCTGCTGAGTAGAGCACATTTTTCACATCTGGTCCTGTCCTCACTGGGCTAAGGGCTACTGCATGAGCGATCTCTTGCTTGATCTGGGCAAAGGCTTGCTGCTGATCAGGGCTTTAGTGGAAATCATTCTTCTTGCGGGTAACCAGGTAGAGAGGACTCACAATCTGGCTGTACTCGGGAATGTGCATTCTCCAAAAGCCTATGGCACTTAGGAAAGCTTGTGTATCCTTCTTGCTGGTCGGTGGAGACATTGCAGTGATCTTGTTGATTACCTCTGTGGGTATCTGGCGACGTCCATCTTGCCACTTTACTTCTAAGAACTGGATCTCTCGGGCAGGTCTCTTGACCTTGCTCTTCTTGATGGCAAAGCTGGCTTCTAGGAGAATCTGGATGATCTTCTCTCCTTTCTCAAACATTTCCATTGCTGTGTTCCCCCACACAATGATGTCATCGATGTACTGCAGATGTTCTGGAGCCTCTCTTTTTTCTAGTGCAGCCTGGATCAGTCTATGGCAGATGGTGGGACTGTGCTTCTACCCCTGGGGCAGTCGGTTCCAGGTGTACTACATGCCCCTCTATGTGAACGCAAACTGAGGCCTGCACTCTGCAGCTAGAGGAATGGAGAAAAATGCATTAGCAATGTCAATAGTGGCGTACTACTTCGCTGCCTTGGACTCCAGCTCGTACTGGAGTTCTAGCATGTCTGGCACAGCAGCGCTCAGCAGTGGAGTCACCTCATTCAATGCACGATAGTCTACAGTCAGTCTCTATTCTCTATCAGACTTGCGCACAGGCCAGATGGGGGTGTTGAAGGGTGAGTGGGTTTTGCTGACTACCCTTTGGCTCTCTAGCTTCTTGATCATCTTGTGGATGGGGATCACGGCATCTCGATTGGTCTGATACTGCCGGCGCTGCACCGTCGAGGTGGCAACTGGTACTGGTTGTTCTTCTACTTTCAGGTGTCTTACTGCAGATGGGTTCTCTGACAGTCTAGGCAAGGTGTTCAATTTCTTGACGCTTTCTGCCTCTACAGCAGCTATTCTAAAAGCCCATCTGAGTCTCTTAGGGTCTTTGTAATACCCATTCCTGAGGAAGTCTATGCCTAGAATACATGGGGCCTTTGGGCCAGTTGCAATCAGATGTTTCTGCCACTCTTTCCTGGTCAGGCTCACTTCGGCTTCCACCCGAGTCAGTTGCTGTGATCTCCCTGTCACTCTAGCAATGGAAATGGGTTCTGCCCCTACATGTCCTGATGGCATCAGGGTACACTGCACACCAGTATCTACTAAAGCTTCATATTTCTGTGGCTCTGATGTGCCAGGCCATCGAATCTACACAGTCTAAAAGACTCGGTTTTCCCGTGCCTCTTCTTGGCTAGAGGCAGGGCCCTTCTAGCACTGCTTATTATTCTCTTCTTGGGCATACATCGTAGAGGTTCTTTCAAGGGGATCTGACATATCATCTTCACTTCTATAATACCTGGCGGCTTGGTCATGGGAGGTTGAGGCTACCTTCATTTTAGTGGGACCCCCTCAGTTAGTGTTTCTCTCCTTGATCTCACGCACCCATGCTGCCAGGACGGAAGTGGGTTTTCCATTCCACTTTCTCATATCTTCTCCATGGTCACGCAAGAAAAACTACAGGTCAGCCCTTGGGGTGTACTCTCTCTCTCTAGCTGGAGGGCGCTGGGCTCTGACTCTGGGGCCTGTGACTCACACCGGTGCCGCATGGGAAATGTTCTTCTTCATCTCCTCCTTCACCTCCTCCCTCACTTCTCTTATTACCTCCTCTTTGAGTTCTTTAACTACTGCAGAGACCTGAACTTGCATTGGGCTACTGATCATGCTCTCATAATTTCTGAGCCTGTTGGCGACAGAACCCACTGTCTCTCGGTTGCTATCAGGATTGATCATTGCAATGAAGGTGGTGTATTGAGGTGGCCTTTTACTTGCCAGGTTCCACAACATCTTCCCTGTGTACCTGACCTTGTCAGGGTCTTTGTTGTTGCCTTGGGAGGGCTGACCTGAAACAGAGGCTAGGCAAAACTAGAGAGTAAAATTAGGATTTATTAAAAGGTCCCCAGAATCCACCCTGGGCACCACAGAAGCCTACGCAAGGCTGCACCCAGGGTGGTCTGCAAGTGGTGGCAAAGATGGCCACACAGTCACGAGATTTTGCCATTTTATAAGTTTAGGTCCATTTGCGTATTGGGGTCCAATTGCTCAATTACAACCCCAGGCCGTGAGGTCCCATCCTTCTCGTTCCACCCCTCAGTCCATCGCTGTTTGCGTTCTTGGCCTGAAAGTTGTCCTTGGTCTTCCATCAGAAATGGATTTGTTTTGTCTACCTGCTCCGTAGAGGGAGCACAGTACAGTTCATAATACAAGGCTTCATCCCTAGGCAGCACGCACAGAATCTGAAAATATAAAAGCTAAGGCATCATTGTCATGCTGTCTACCCCTCTTAAAGAGTACTTCTAATATTGCCACTTCCCTCAGCTGTTGGATCCCTTCTTCAAGGGTCTTCCAGTGACTTCTATGATGGTGCTCCTGCATTCTGTCTCTGTGGACAAACCTCTCCTTTACACTCATTAGAAGTCATTCTCAGAGGGGAAGGGGCCCTTGCTCTCTTACAAATACTTGATTCACCCCTGAGTCCTGGGTCAAGGGTCCTAAGTTCCTTGCCTCACCACTATCTAGTTGCACGCCTGTACCTATAAGGTCTCAAACCCGAAGTAACTAAGTTGTATAAGCCTCACGTCTCCGTCGTGCAATATCTTTTTGCAGATTACGTAGGCTTTCATAAGTCAGGGACTCGGTGATAATCTCAACCTCTGGTTCCCCTGTGGGCTGTGAGGGCCTTCTTTTCTTATCTTTATTACCTGGGTGCCCTGATTTCATCTTATACTTCTTTGTTTCTACAGGGGCAACTGCGGCTGGTTGTGACTGGTCCTGTGGTTCAGCTGGAACCTGGACGGTTGTAACCTCTGTGGGTTCCACTGCTGCACCATCAGATTCTCCCTTTTCAGGGCAAGGGGAGGGCTTCTCACCAGCTGGGGAAGTGTATTCTTTCAGCACCTGGCCCATCTCACGTATCTCTTTCACTAGAACCCCCACCCAATCGGGGAGGTTCATTTCTGGGGTGGGCTGCGGGGCAGGGTCAGGCAGTGGGCCAGCATCCCCAGTCTCTGGGGCATTGGCCCCAGGCTCTATGGCAGCATTCCCAGCCTCTGGGGCAGTATCATGCCTTACAGCAGTATCTCTAGTCTCTGGGGCAGTGTCAGGCCCTACAGCAATATCCCTAGTCTGTGCTGTGCTCTAAATTGACCTCACCTTATCTTTGAAAGCTAAATAAGCTAGGATCATCAGCAACATTTGGTTAGTTTCTAGAGGAAATTTGAACTCTTCAAAAACTGGTGGAGTAGGCATAAGGAACTGGCTAAAGGTCTGGAAAACTTCCCCCACTGTCATTTCCTCACAGAAAGTACCATTCTTAAAGTAACCCCAAATACACTCACTTAGCGTGTGATAGCTATGTATCTACGTGCCTGCTGTCCAGAGCAAGTTAAAAATCAGTGAATTCTTCACCTTATCAGCCCATAAAACAAACTGGATAACAGCCACAGTAGCTTTTGTTATAGGGCCCATGTTTAGGTAAGGGCCTGCAAATGGGCAAAATAAAGCCACAACTACATGCCACCCAAACCAGGATAAGTTAGACCACATGGCGTTACCTATCGAGGTTTCTATATCCAGTGAACAAGAAATCAGGTCACTTAAGAACTGTTATTCCCTTTTTTCTCTCAATGCCCTCAAGCCCCACGTTGGGCGCCAAAATCTGTCTTGGTTTTGAAAGAAGACAGGTATCTGCTAAAGAGAGGCAGGGCCTCTCTTGGGATGGATAATTCAAATCCCCTTCCCTCAAATTATTATAATTTAGAAAATTAAAACGGCTTTCAGGCAGAGATATGGGGATAGGAATAACAGTTCTTTACTAATAGGTATAACAAGGCAAACAAACAACAACAACTACAGCAATTAATAGCGGAAACAGAACCAGGGACCTTGACGGGGCTTGGTTTCACAAAACTTGGGGCAGTCTGGTCTCTTGGGACTCTAAAAAAAGGTACTAAGCTGGAACGGTGGGGTATCCCAGGCTGGTGGATCGGATGAAATTCGGAGCTCTGTCGGTGGTCACTGGAGGGCAGGGATGTCTGGCAGGGAGGCCAGTGTGGGGCCGCGGTGCAGAGCAGCTTTAAAGCAGCGCCGAGGCAGTGGGACAGGGCTGAGCTAGCTCTAGCAGGGCAGCAAAAGGAGAAATCAGGATTTTCCTGGGCACACAAGCAGATGATGGTAGCTCTCTTCAGGATCAGATCCCGGCGGTGCCAGTGAAAAACTCACGCAGCAACGGCAGCTTCATCCTCTCCCGATGCAGAACACACTAAAAGTGAAGCTGCCCCCCAGCCCCCATCTTTCTCCCCCCCCCCCCCCCCCCCCCGGGGGGAAACTCCTGGAGACAAAGGGTGTAGCCAAGTGCTAGCCTCTACCTAGCCTCTATGCTTTGTTTCACCTGAGCACTGATAAGTACCCAGCAATTAGTTGCCTTGCAACTCTTGGGAAAAAAATCCTATAGGTGAAAAAAAAAAATAAACAAGTCTAACCCCTAACAGATTTTATATGGGTAAATGTACACAGGATACACACAAGAGATTAATTTTGACATATGTAAGGGGTAAAAGTAAATTTAACATAACAATTAATATACTAAACTGAAGTTTTTTCTTTCATTTCTTTGCTCTCAACTCAATACCCTTTATTCTTAGTAAACCACTTGTTTTCTTCTTCACTCTTTCTCTCCTCTTTGCCTTCTTTCTCCTCCCTTCTATCTTATCATCAAATACCTTACATGCACCTTTTCTTCACTTGCTTTTTTGTTCTTATTAAATTTCTATCACCTTTTCTATTAATGAAAACTGTAGTTTAGCATATGAGGCATAAAAGAAAGACACTTCATTGTTAAAAACACAAAAGTAAAACTTATCATTTTAAAAGACTTTTTAAACTAATTAAAAATCAAATCAGACTTATTATACCTGCATACTCACCCCCTTTATTACTTAATTGTTTGTAGGAGTGAGAGATAGCTATGTTGTAGTAAATCTCAGAAATTACTCTTTGTTATAAGAACCCTGGATATTGTCGTTCTGCGGGACCCCTTGCAGAGAGAGCAATAAACACGGTACAAGGAGAATGAAATTCTTCACTAAACCAACAAACCTAATCTTTCTAGCTATTGGTGTATCCTATCAAATTTTTTACTATCATGTCCAGGAGCTATCAAAGGTACAATGTTACTGGGTGGCCTGCTGCAGGCTAATTACTTAAAACTTATAAGTTACAACTTGAACTTTACAAACAAACCAACTTAAAAACTATCACAGGTAACATTTAAAACTGTCAGGGGTAACATTTAAAAACATTCAAAGCTCTTGATCTTATTCCCTCATGTAGAAGATGTAGTCAGAATTAATTGAATAAAGCCTAGTTGCTTGTCCTGTTCATTTTGGAATAGGATCCAGAGTGGCAATGGGCATAGATGCTCCAGTCCTACTGTTTTTTTAATTTTCATTCTAGGAAGTTGAAAGAAAGCTTCTGTGACACTTGATTTTTCTGTTAACAGCAGGATTTTTGATCTATTTGCTTGTCCAAAGCTATAGTAAGGTGTCTCGGTTTGAAAGACAGGTATCTGCTAGGAAGGGGCAGGGCCTTCCTAGCAATGGAGAATTCAAATCCCCTCCCTCCAAATTATTATAATTTAGAAAATTAAAGGGGCTTTCAGGCAGAGGTATGGGGATAGGAATAACAGTTCTTTACTAGTATGTATGACAAGGCAAACAAACAACAACAATTACAGCAGTAATAATAAACAGAACCAGGAACCTCGAGGGGGCTTTGTTTCACAAAGCCCTGGGCAGTCTAATCTCTTGGGACTCTGAGAACACCAAGCTGGAACGATGGAAAATCCCGGACTGGTGGGTGAGATGTATCAGAAGCTCCGTTGGTGGTAGCTGGAACGGCAGGGATGTCCTGGCAGGGCAAGGCACTGCAGGGGTACAGCATAGCAAAAAGCCTCAAAGCAGTGCTGAGGAAGCGGTGGTGGCGTGACAGGGCCGGCCCAGCTCCAGCAGAGCAGGAGGAGGCAAGTTCAGAATTCCCAGGCACACGAGCAGAATGATGGTAGATTTTCTCAGGACCAGACCCGGTGGTGCCAGTGAAACTCCTCCCGCAGCAAGCAGCAGCCTGACCATTCTCTCTCCGATGCCGAGAGCAAGAGAGCGAAGCTGCCCCCAGCCCTATCCTTTTCCTGCCCCAAAACTCGCATTATCTCCCCCCTCTGACAGAAAACTCCCAGAGATCCAAAGAAGTGTAGCCAGGTGCTCCAACGCCTCCCTTTTTGGCCCCTTTGTTCTGCTTGAGTATCTACAAGTACCCAGTAGTTAGTTTCCTAGCAACCCATGGGAAAAATTCTATAAGAAAAAAACCCCAAAACTACCCCCCAACATAAGGTATCAGAAATTTTATGTATGCCTCATGAATTAATTGAGCTTATGAGCAATGTGTACCTGAGGCTGCAAATTCTGTTTTATTTTAAAACTTTGCTTTCACATCTTGCTTACTTGCCTTTTCATTTTGAAGTAAAATTCTGAGAACTGCTCTTGTGGTACCAAGCATAGAAGATCAGTAAACTTAGATTGCCAGCATTTGCAGTTTATCTTTGGATAAACAGATGGATGTTCTCCATCTGTTCATATTTATTCTTTAGGGGAGTTGTCTAGGCAGTTGGTCTCCTTTGATCAAGGAGTAACTGTTACAAATGGAGTGAGACCTTAGACAAGTCCTGCCTTCGGCTCATATTTCTGTCAGTAGCTCTGTTTGAGGCGGCCTGCAACCCAAATTGCTCTTGCTCACAAGTTCTTAAAAATGGCTGATTAGGTCTATTATAAAATGAATTATTTATTGAATAGACGCAAGATTAACAGACAGAAGACTTTAAACAGACTACTTACTACACAGGATAAACAAAAGAGCTACTAGTAGATACATAAACAGTGCTAAAGGTACATATATTACAGCTAGCAAAGAAATTGTATAGATTAAGAGTCAATGTAACTTACCACTGAATTGATGATGGAGTACACATAGAGACCTTTCACTCAACTTCCAGAAGAGTAACCAGGAAGTTTGTGTCCAAACTTCAGGGAGAAGCCCTACACGTTTCTGGGGAGTATGCAGAAGACTTCTGCTTTGTGAAAGTCTTGTATAGCTTTTATAGTTTGTAAAGTGAAGTGTCTGTCAGAAATTCAAGGCTTATCTCCCTTCAATCTGCTCTCAAGGCAAGATGTTTATTGTCAGCTGGGAATGCCACCTCCCTGGCGCCAGAGATAACTCACTACTGGACAGATGTTCAGCTTGGGTTATCTCACCATCTCATGTGAGGAAGAAGATGCCGAGCTGTTGTTATGATCCAGGTTAAACCCAGAAGACCAAAGAAAACTAAGTCTCTGTATAAACCAGAAAGAACTTAAAAGGCTCAAAATATACCCAAAAATGAGATTAAAACCAAACAAGGCTAGATGTTAGTACCAAAAATTGATATGCTTTTATTTAATAGTAAAAGAGGCACAGAAAAAGAAAAGAAAAGAAAGTAGCAATGGGGAACAAAGATATGGACCCCCTTGTGCCTGTGAAGGAAATCCCTTTATTGTAGAAAACACCTTTCTTATATACCTTTAGTTTCCACTGGACATAACCAAAACTTAACAGAAGAAGAGCACCCATTGGCTGCTCAGCTGCAGTGCTGCTGTCCATGCGTCTCACCACCCAATCAGCTTCCTGGTCACATACTGTCCACACATCTCTCCCCACAACTGCTTTTCACCCCCCAACTGACCTCTAACTGCTTAGCCTGCAGCTGTGCCTTCCTACAGGGCTTTCTGGCAAACATAACCATTAATAATTTTAACAACCCTGTTTCCCATATCTCCCTCCTTTTTTTAAATAACAGTAACAATAATAATGACCATAAGAACTTTTCAAAAACTTTAAGAGATGCTTATAACATAGCAACTACATCAGGACGGTGTGACAAAAGGTTGCACACACCGTGTAGGAACCCACTCTACATGTTGGCCTGTGGAGACACAGGCATAACCTCTTCCCCATGTTAAAAAGTCCAGGGGTCCTTTCCATTGCCCAGTTTTTTTAAAAAATGAGGACATATAGGGATTTAGCTTGTTTGTCATGAGGGCACCCTAACTCCCCCTCTGTTTTTTTTTAAATACAAAGGCAGTGCTTGTCATCCCTTCTGCCGGGCCCCTTGCAGTTAAGATGAGAAACACAGCACAATGTATAGAATAATTATGGTGACACAAATAATTGCCTTGTGGGAGAGTGGGGGATGCTGGTATTGTGAGACATACCCCATTGCTGCAAGAAGTTATGAACTCACTCAGAGGTGTCTAGGTCCATTGTCTGTTTTCATGGTGTTGGGAAGCCTTAGAGTGGATTTTAAATGACCAAACCCTGAGACAAGGGGAATATCAGTCTGCCAAATGGAGTTGCCATTAGAATGAGAACACACCTGTTTTCAGTTTTAGCAACTACAAACATGGACATAGTTTAACCTATTAAATTCAGATAACATGCACTTCCAATAAAACAATAAATGCTTTACCTTTGCCCAGGGTCTGTCATAGCTGGACTTGGATAGCCTTTTCTGGAACAAGGCTCCCAAGTTTACCTTGAAAAGAAGGTTCAGCTTTTATAAGACCAAATTTACAAGTCAAAATTACTTGGTTTCATTTTTTAGGACAAAACCACCTGGGATTTATGGTACACTTCCCCAGTCAGCCAGAGCTAGGGCTTAATCAGGGCCTTAAGCTTCAACTGAGAGGGTTTCCTCAACATATCTTAAAAACAAACCTTTATTAATATTTACTGAAAAAGTTCCTTAACATAAACAGCTTATGAATAATCAAAGAAATACACACAAGTAACATCAAGTAATACCTTATGACTGGATCCCTGTGTGTACCTTGGCATTTCAATCCTGTCAGAAAGCAACTAAAGCTTCCTCATTTGCATTAACTTGGCCTGTGCAAAAGTAGTTGGTACTACACCTGTAGAACAATACTGTAGGAAATTACAGAATTACATGTTCAGCAATTTATAGAAACATTTAAGGAACCATGTGATTTATTAAAATATGAATATCGCTCTAATATTGATACCCAACTGTGATGGACAAAAGACTCTCTAACAGTTTAAGTTAGAAAGTGTATGTTTATTGCGACCCCGGGCAGCGCTGGGATATTTCCCTAATGCGCACTACGAAGATCACAGGTAATTACAAAGCCTTTTATCCACAAAAATGTTGAATACACAAAATACAAATGCATGTTCATACCCTTGTCACCTCTTCATATATTAATTGACAAAAAGGCTATTAAGCATGTGTAGTTTGTTCCCTGAAATGAGTCGGGGGTCTATTCTGGAGAGGGGTCACTAGAAATGAGGAAGTAAAATTAGTCTTCCTCGTTCTAACCTTTCAACCTTTTTATGCATCCGTGATTGATGGATCCTTGGTAGGACTCCTTGTTTCCTGTTTTCCTGTTTTCCAGGCCTATTTCAATAGGTTGTTTCTGAAAACAGGAGGTTTGCAATTGTTTTGTGTTCCTGGGGTATTGATTAGTTTCTCTGTTTTTTCATTACAAGCAAGCTTACACAAACATAAAGTTGACAAGCAATGAGTTATTAGATCCAGGATAGCTTATCTAAAATCCGGTCTCTCTTTAACCATCCTCTAAGTTTTAACTGATTTCAGCAAAGCTTATCTTTTCAGCTAAATCAGCAATATACATAGCTTTTCTAAAGTCTTCAAAATTAGTGTCTCACATGCGTTTTGAAACAGCAAAAATGAAACTTGTAATCTATGGGAAATTACTGTTAGTCCTAAAGCAAAAAGTTTTTTTTCAGTGGAATGCAATGTATGACCATTGGACACAACACCAGAGGCACCAAAATGCATATTTGACAAGATTTACAGAATGTGAAAATACCATGAAGCATCATAAACACAAATTAGAGATCTTAATTCTGTAAACAAAAAAAGGATATTAATCAGACAAGACCAATGATTAAAAACCCAATTACAGCTCTTTTAGTTACAAATTGAAATACCACTAAAGCTTTAAGAGAAAACAAAATCCTAAAGGTAAGAATAACCATTTTAACACATGTAAAGGATCTTTATCTTCAACAAACCACTGAAATGGAACAGCAAAAGGTTGAAACCTGCTAGCAACCATGGCAAGGCACCAGAATCCCACCTCCAATGCTGTCTCTGAAGGCGAGGTCTAGCTCTGTAGCAATGCTTTGCATACAAGTGAAGGTTATTCCTTTCTGTCCTCTTGCCGAGGGTATTCCCTTTTAAAACAACTCTGCCCATGTGTCTGGAACTCGGAGGTCCTGGCAGCTAACAGCACCAGGGTGCAGCAGTGGTGTAGGCAGCTGAGTTATGGCTGCCCCAGTGCCTTCAGCAAGCTCTTGAAGAGGTGTGGAAAGGTGCTGCAGAACACAGGCCAGATCAGTGGCTGCAGGAATGCTTCTAGAATGAAGCATACAAGTGTGGCAGCACCACAGCACAACCCTGCAAACAGTAGCAAGCTCCGTGTTGTAGAAAACCTTGTTTGATCTCTAGCCTTGGCAGCGCCACCCTCGCGGCTTCACCGGCTCCGCAGTCCAGGAGAGCCTGGGGAAATGAGAAAGGGCTGCCACTAGCCCCACTTGGAACACTTCCACCCACTCTAGCAGTGCCTGCACGTCCCTGATCTGGTCTAGGAACACTTGCAGCCCCTCCATGGCTGCCTCTGCCAGAGCCGGCCCGGCTCTGCCCTGGACTGCTCTGTCTTGGCATGGCGCTCCATGAGACGCACATGCGGTTGCTCTGGGGCCTGCTGCCCCTCGCACCACCCTGGCGGGAGTGCAACCTGGCTGCCTGTCTCACACAGGGTGGCCACCGCCCCTCTCCTCTTGTGCCCTGCATGGGCAAAGGAGGCAGTGTGTAGCCTGTGCCCAGAGCCGTGGTGGGACCCGCGTCCAAAGCCATGGGCTCCGCACTGCCAGCCATGGTGTGAAAAATGAGGTTCACTTGCTTGGTAAAATTTAAAAAGTTTATTAAAAAAAAAAAATTAGGAGACAGAAAAGCAAAATAGTTAACGACTGGGTGCTTGGCATTCAGCCAAGAGCACACCTTACCATCTCAGAAACACTTCTTTAAATGCACCAACATGTTACATATTCATAGACTCTCATGATTATTCAAACATTTTTTTGCTTTGTTTCAACCCCCAACCTGCCCCCATTCCATCTTGCAGATCACATTTTCTCCTTGTGGCTCCATTTTGCTGATTAAATCTCCTTGTGGCTCTATCCTGTCGTCCCACTCCCTGATAACAGAGGATCAATAAATTCTTCCTTTGGAGTTCTGGAGTCTGTCACCATTATCTTCATCCAGATAATCTGAGAATGTGGGGAATTTCCTGATTATCTTTACCATTCTTCTGAGTTAGCTACATGAACAAAAAGCATTCTACATACCATGCTATAGTCCAAGAATAATATATATATATCACACTACTATTTCTAAGTCTTGTTAATAGCAAAAAAAAAAGAAACTATATTCATCGTGGTGGTTTTGACCAGTGAGTTTTTCAGGAAGTTCAGGAAAGAACCAATTACGTCTCCATAGACATACAGGGTTTAAATATCAAGGGAGATCGGGAGAAACCCCCTTTTCCTTCCGGTCAAGAACACAGGTAACACTCCCTAGGCAGCAGGGGACCCCAGGCCAGGCCCTGCCGCCCTCTGGGTGGACAGGGCCAGGGCCCCGCTGAGTCTGCCGAGCCTGGCCTGTGCTGGTGGGCTTCTTTCCCCTCCAGCCGTGGAGGGGAGGGAAGGCTGCTGCTAGGCAGTGCTGGCCGCCCGCCTGAGGCAGTGGCCGCCGGCAGGGAGGGGCCAGGCCCTGGCTGTGCCAGTGCCCTGGCCCGGGAAAGGATTGGATCTCCCTCCCCAGGAGGGACCCTAGGGAGCAGCCCTGAGCCGGGAGTGGGCCCACACCCCATCAGGTGGGCAGGAGGCATTTATAAGTGTTTATGAGGCCTGGCTGCCAGAGAGAGAACCTGGACATGATTTAACCCTTTCCTAGCAACATGAAGCTTTCAGAACTCCAACCCTTTCCCAGCAACATGAAGCTTTCAGAACTCCAACCCTTTCCCAGCGGGAGAGAGGAAAATCAGAGTGATTTAAAATGTAGAGAGACAGCATGATACAGTCAGCGAAAGAACTAATAAAGGTTATCTTGAAGAAGGGATTGAGGAAGTGGACATTTTTGACTAGACTTCTCTAGATGTAAACCATGGAGAAATAGACTATTTCTTGTAATATATTGATGCTGTTTTGGGGGAATACTATTCTAGCTGAAGGTGGTAGATTGATGTAATTGAGAAGTTGTAAGAGTAAGTTCCCCGGCTCCTGGGATAAAAGGAGGTCTCAGCTGTTTGAGATGCAGATTTGGCCCTTTGGCTCTAGTAAAGGGAGGTCTCTTGAGATAGAGACGTTTTCAGAGATAGAAGAGAATTTTTGTAGTATACTAGAAGCAGCATTCTTAAGCAAATACCCCAAATACACTGAGAAGCCCATGAGTAGCCAGGAGAAAGGCTGCTAATGGGTGAGATGGCACAATCTGCAGAAATTCCAGGCGGCCACAGGTTTGTGACATTGGGAGCCACCAGACTGGTTTTTTTTTCTTGTGGCGAATGTCTCCAATGGGACTTCTAGCAAGACTCCTCTCCCAAGGTGATGAAAGATTATGTTTAAATGGTTGAAACTGACTAAAAATCACAGGTTTTGTCTCTCTATGTTGGTTGTAGGAAAGTGAACAGTTTGTGGGGGAAAGAGAAGTGTTTTGAAGTTTCAAATTTTTTTCCCTTTTTTTTTCCTTTATTCTTTAAAGTGTGCAAATAAACTATCTTTGTAACTTTTAAAGTTCAGGCTGGTTTTACTTTTTATTTTCTCCTAGTCAAACCATCACAAATTTGGTGCATTGGCCAGAAAAAGTCAAAATTAGCAAATGTGAAACCACTACATAAATTGGTGTTTCCTCCTGGGAGAACCAAACCAGAACATTCATACAGTAAAATTTTCTAACATTATACATATAACATTCATTTTCAATATTTGTGAAAAGCCAATAGTATAATATGTACTTATAACAATATCCTCCTCTTCCCTTTTTATAAATCATTTGGCTTGAGCAATAATTCTTGTTTTCTAACTTCCATTATCTGCTTAATTTTTTGTTTTTCACAAATCAATTTTGTTTCTTTAAAGGGGTCTTCTATATTATTTTGTTTCTTTAACACCATTGTAATAAGTATAATAGATAAATTCGTGGATTTAAGCTACTAATAAGAAGCTACCCGAGAATGCCTCCAAGATTCCAAAGTTCCTAAACACATTTACAACTGTAACAACAAGGCAGAGCAAGAAGATGGCCCAGCCATTAAGGGTGGACCCTCACTTCACAGCTCTTCAACATCAGATACCGATCTTGGTGGAGATCCTGGACGATCAGACCACCCCTCCCAAGATGAATTTCAGAAGAAACTATCTAGCAACCTTTTCATGCAGACAGGACTCTTTTGGAAACACAGCATAACTGGACTTTCAATAGACTTAGCCTTAGGGTAAAAAAACTGTATAAAACCCACAGGCTGAAACATAGCAGTGTGGCAGAATTCGGAGGGTACTTTTGTACCGCCACTCTGTCCACCCAACTCTCGATCGATTGTTGTCCCATTTTTATTGTGGCTTTAATTTAGTGTTAGAAATTTCGCTAATAAACCCTGTTATTTTTAAATTAGCTTATACTCATTTATAACACCATGATCTTTTGTGCCGTGACTCGGATACAATTTAGCTGCGGAGGAATCCCTTTGCACGGGGGGCGCCCTGCCGGTTTTTCGGCGGCCCAGCAAAGCAGGAAGCCCCTTCGCACCTATTGTATTACGAACCCAAAAATTAGATAAAAGCGCCACAATAAAAAGGGAAAGGTCCTAGATCCAAGGAGTAGTAGAGAACCCGGGAAAAGACAGGGAAAGGTCTTTTCGGAGCCGCGGCAACAATTTTTCACTCATAAAATATTCTCCGTGCACGAAGATCTCCAAGCAAGAAAATTGCTGTAAGTACTGCCTGGTTGAGTGGGTGTGATTGAGTGGGTGAATGAGACGTGGCCTAGCCACGAAACGAGAATGGACCTGAAAAGCCGTAGTTCCAAATTTCCCGCGAAGGGTTTGGTCGGCTGACAGGGAAGCGAATCGGGAAAGCTCGTTCACTCATCAAAGCCCAGATTCAGGGGAGTCTGGGGGAATCAATCACAGGAAGCAAAAAGAAGAAAGATACGTTCCTTTTGGGTTCAGGAAATTAGTAAACTCTTTTTGCTACGGGCTGGTAAGCCCAGGACGCAAACCGAAGATTCTTTCCTCGGACGAACAGACCCCCAGTTCAGCTCACCGGACAGGTAAGTAAGCCGAACGATTCGGGACCCAGTTTGCAATTTGAAACAGTCAGAGAGAAGATCCCTGCTCTTAGCCAGAGCTAAGAAAGAATTTAGCATTGCGATCCATTACCAAAAAGTAAATTTTTTTAAAATGGGGCAAAGAAAGAGTAAACATCAGAAAAAATCAAAGAAAAAAGTGTGCTCCCAGAAAGGGAAAAGGTGCTTTTGAAATCCCACCAGAAGTCCACTGAGATAGATCTTAGAGCACTAGAGAGAGTGCCCCATTTTGAAAAGTAAGTCCAAGAAAAACTAATTTATTATTGTACCGAAGTTAAGGAGAGTGAAGAGCCCGGTAGACAGTGCCGCTGCCCGCCGCTGCCAGCCGCTGCTGGTGCCGCTGTGGGGGGGCCGCTGGGCCGTCAGGAGCCCCCCGCGCCAAGCCACGACTGCTGCCGCTGCGTGCCGAGGGCCAGCCCGCGGGGTGTGGGGCCGCCGTCCGGGGCGCGCTAGCAGAGAGGGGGGCCGCCGTCTGCGCCCGGGCCCTCCTCCGCGCCTGTGGGCCAGGTACGGCGGGGGCCCGCGGACCTTCCGCAGATAGCGGGTCAGGCCGGGCGCGCCGAGCCCGTGCTGCGCCTCCCCCACCCGTGCGCCCCGTCTAGCGCCGCATCCATCCCGCTGCTTCCCGCGGCCAGCACCGCCACCTCCATAGGCTCCTCGTGTCCAGCAGACGATTGTCCTCCTGTTTGCCTTCTCTGTCTCTCTCTGACCCCTTTTCCCAATCCTGCTTCTAGCCCCCCCTTCCCCCAAAGAGCCATCCTCTTCCCATTCTCAGTTCCCCCGAAGTGAGAACAGAAACTGAAGAGAAGAAGGGGGGGGAGAGATCTGAGAAAATCTTTCCCTTAGAATTCTCCCTTCCAGGTCCCCAGCTTTCCCCATCCCCCAAGAAACCCCCACCCCACTCTCAGCTATACCGCGCAGAGTAGATGTTAAGTGCTTTAAGCCAGTCACATCGACAAAGCTAACCCCAAAACTTCTATGTGAGCTTAGTGCCAAGAGCCGAGAGCCTAAAAGCCACTAAGTTGGCTGCAGAAATGCACTCAAAGTGCCCCTAAATACCCATTAGTTTACAAAGCAAAGAATCTAAATGAATCTAAATCACAGCTTAGCTGTGAGAAGACCTCCGAGTCCTTAAAGCACTAGCCCATGTTTAGTTTCATAAACAGCTTCATTTTAAGTACCTATTATGCGTTTATTCATTTTAAAATCTGCAATATTGACCCACTTACCCCATTTGTTATAATTGTTTGTTTTGTTAAGTCACAATTACATATGTCAGTTGTTTGAATCAATTCCTGTTGCATTTTGCTTCTTGTCAACCCTATTTGTTGTTTTCTTAATAATATAATTTCATTTTCTTGTCCATCCTAAGTATCAAGTCAATTTAGTCTATAATTAAAAGCTCAAAAGAAAAAGCAAAAAGTGTAAAAAAGTTTCTATCTAGCCTTCTCAGTGAAGCAGTTTCACTTCCTTTGTGCTCTGATTTCCACAGCACTTTTAGCAGTAATATTCTGCTGCTCAGTCTAAGAAAAGCAGCCAAGTAGCATATCCATGCTGTTCCCAAAGTTTTCAGCAGCCTAAGCTCTCTGTGTAGTCCTGCCCTGTGTCATGTAGACATCTCCCTCAGCAAGATCTCTAGAGAGCTTCCTCTTTAAAAGTTCTTGAGCGTGTTTCATAAACACCAAAAATGAAATCTGTCTTTTTTACATTTCTGAATGTTAAATCAGATGAGCAGCTTTCATTATTTACAAGAGTTGCCTTTAGCTGAGCCATGTAAGCTGTAATTCTCTTTTGTTGACATGAGTATAAAAGCACTAACAATGCCCTAGTAGTTAGAAGAGTTCAGATATGCCTTAGCCTTAAATTGCTCTGAGAGATGTTTCAAATTTTTAAGCAGTTTTTAAGTAATCATTTTCAGCAGTAGATTGATGCTTCCTATTTTTTTCACTAATTACTAATATTGTTCTTACTTTGTGTTATGCAAGAATTGATGCTAAAGATCCCCCCTTTAAAATACATGATTTGTCTAATTGTGCTAAGCTTTAACTAGTTGCCTATCACCCATTCAAAAGAATCCCAGTAGATTTCACTGATTTACCTAAGATACAGCAATTAAGACTGCAGAAAAAGAGTAGACCCATGCTTCGAAAATAAAGAAAGTAGAGCCACAATACACTACTCAAAAATAGAGAGTGTCCTCATCTCCTAGAGATCTGAAAGTCAGATTACAGTGCCACCGATGAACAAAGAAGATCAGATAAGTTGAAAAAAAAAAAAACCAAAACAAAACAAAAAAAAAAAACAAAAACAGATTGTGAATGTTTTCCCTTTGTTCACTTCAAGTGTGTATATTGTAAATTGATTTGAGTTGCTCACTGCAAAAGGGGGCGTAAGCCAAAAAGATTATGTACCAACTGTTTAGAAAAAGAACAAAAAGAGACTAGCCATTTCTTAGTAATTGCCACTAACTTGAGTCTATTAGAGTTAGATTCTCCAGAATAGTATTATATATATAAAAAGGGGACAAAAGGGCAATTAGACGCTAAAGTTGAAGTGCTCAAAGTCGAGTGCAGAAAGACAATCAAAGTACCTTGCTGGTCCGATACAATCAGGTTGTCCCGGTAGAGTGCCTTTAAAAAAAAGTTTGCAGCTCAGACTGACAAGACTCCAGAAACATATGCCTGCTGCCGAGAAGATAGATTACCCCGCCGCGGGCTGCTACCCCGTGGGCGAAGGGAAAGGCAGAGGCATGTTGTAGTGGAAAGTCCTCGTAGTCTTGAGCCGAGAGACAGGAGGACCCCCCCCCAAGAGCCCACAGAGGCTGACCCTCAGGAAGAGACGTGAACTATAGCTAAACATGGCACCAGAGAAAACCTGAAGTATCAAGAGCATTATGATTGTCCCAAAGATAAAAGAAAAAAGTATTATTTCTTTTATGACACTCAATACTAAATTTATGAATCAGAAAAAGGGGTAGAATGCCACGACTCAAAGGCAATTACTAAGGAAAGGCAATCCAACACACACACGAATTTATTTGGGTAAATAAAAAGGTGGGGGACTGTAATAAGTATAATAGATAAATTCGTGTGGATTTAAGCTACTAATAAGAAGCTACCCGAGAATGCCTCCAAGATTCCAAAGTTCCTAAACACATTTACAACTGTAACAACAAGGCAGAGCAAGAAGATGGCCCAGCCATTAAGGGTGGACCCTCACTTCACAGCTCTTCAACATCAGATACCGATCTTGGTGGAGATCCTGGACGATCAGACCACCCCTCCCAAGATGAATTTCAGAAGAAACTATCTAGCAACCTTTTCATGCAGACAGGACTCTTTTGGAAACACAGCATAACTGGACTTTCAATAGACTTAGCCTTAGGGTAAAAAAACTGTATAAAACCCACAGGCTGAAACATAGCAGTGTGGCAGAATTCGGAGGGTACTTTTGTACCGCCACTCTGTCCACCCAACTCTCGATCGATTGTTGTCCCATTTTTATTGTGGCTTTAATTTAGTGTTAGAAATTTCGCTAATAAACCCTGTTATTTTTAAATTAGCTTATACTCATTTATAACACCATGATCTTTTGTGCCGTTCCAGATGTAGTCAATTTTGGGTCCATAGGCATTGTTACTACTTGCATGCCTTGAACTATGCTGGTGATTAGCCAAATAAAACAAGGCATCAAACAAGAAAGAAATATCACACCAGCTGTAGAACATAAAAGAAAAAAATCTAGCTTTTTCCACCATTCTATTCCCAATGTTATCCCACCAGCTTGTTTTTAGCATCAATTCCCACTTTTGAACCGGTACATGGGCTATTTTTCTGATATCATTGACTATATCCAGAATGGCATTCCCATTGTCATCTATTTTCAAACAACAATCCGATATATTAAATTTTCCCCAAACACCCCCTTCTTCAGCTAGTAAATAGTCTAAAGCTAACCTATTTTGATATACTGCAGCCCTTGTTTGGCATTGTTGACTTGATATTAATTCCAACGCCTGACCAGTTTTATTTGTTATTATTTCTACAACAGCCTGGAGTCTTATAATGAGATTCAGCATATAAATTAGGGTTTGATATCCCCAACTCCCATCTTGTGCCCAGGTGGCTGGCCCATATGTTTCCAATATATGTTCAGGGGGCCATTCTTCATCCCCCTATTTTTGGAATCCTCCAATCAAATCCCTCTTATTTCTTTTTAAGTCCTCATAAACTGGTACTCCTAATTGATCTCCATTTGGTCCTGGTAAAAGAAAAAATACTGGCTGTATAATTCCCAAAGTGCAACTCCCTTTCCAGCGGGAGGGGAGTCTTGGGTATGCTCTTGTGAGTGCTTCTGCTTTAAGGTCACTAGAATTTGATCCTACCTTTGTTAACCCAAACCCCTGCCTTGGAAACCCTGCCCCTACAATACCCCATATAACCCCCCCGATCCCATTCCTGCACTCTCTTGCCCTTCCAGCCTCTCCTGCCTCCCTGGCCTCCTTGCCTTCCCCCCTTCCCCGGCCCCGGGGAGGGAGGAAATAAATGGACTCCTGAGCTAAAGAAACAGACACTCATCTCCTCTGCTTCTCTGCCAGTACTGTAACCTTCCTGGACACGTTTGATGAATGTTGTTGCACCCGATGCAACTTGCTCTCTTTCCACATATCCAAAATAAGCCATCTGGTGCTTTCCAATAATCATTTTTCTGTTGATTTATATTTGACGCTGTTTTACACCACAACGACACAGACTCCAAGATTCAGAAGGCTAAAAATTACTCTTTATTTTAGGGATGCATCTCCCTTTTATACTATTTTACACAGACCAATTTGATTGGTGAAACAAAGGCAAACCTCTTCAATCACATTGGTCAAACTAGAGGGACATCAAGAAGAAGCCCCTCCTGTGAGAAAGAATGAATAACATAGGCACAGTTACAAAAACATTTCTCTTGTTTACAGAAAATCACCTGGGAAAAGAATTTCAGAAACCAAAACATCTCAGGCATGAAATCAAGGCTACATCTATTCTCCCAAAATTTGGATATTTCTGGGATCCCATAATAAGGATTTTTGCTTGTATCACTTTATTGAAAAAGTCCAATTTTGTTATTATAGTTACAATTTTCCTCTTTCATTTTCTTTTGAGTCTAATACCAAGTTGGTTCCTCTGGGATCCACCATGTAAAAGTTCCATTGCTAACTTTATACCTCTTACAGGGAGTATTTCCTACTTCACTAAGAAAATTTTTTCCAATGCGCCAGAGACATTCTTCCCCTGTCACTGTTGAGCTTAAAATCCACCCTTCTGGTCGGTTTTCCCCTTTTATATTTGTCTGGTTCCACTTGAGTTCAACCAGGCCTAAGCAACTGCCTTTCCATGGCCATTCCTGACATCAAAGCCCCTCCACAGACCCAACAGTTGGTTAAGTTCCTTACTTACTCTTTCCCCCAATTCCACAAACAGATTTTTCCCCAGTCTCGAGATATCTTTCTTTTTCTGATTGCTGTTCAAATTTTCTATACAAATCTTGAAGTGAAATTGGCACAGAGGTTGCTGTGCTGGCTTTGCCTTTTTGCTTACCAGTTGTTCTTTTATTGAGCCTTGGACTTTACTCCCAATAGCATATGTGAAACAAATCCATCTCTCCTCTTTTGGACATTTACTTCCCAACCTATTACCACTTGTTCCTATATTTTCCACAATCCAGTATTTTTTTCCCATTTTGTATACAATTACCTAATTTGGATGGGTTATAACAGTGACTGTTAACATGGGTGTGTGTAATAAAAAAGGAACGTCAGTTCCTTTCTGTGGAGGCAGATAAGCTTGCCAAGCCCCTCCCCTGGAGAGATGTCCCTTGAATGGAATGTGATAAACTCAACCCTCCCCAGGAGAGATAACCCTTAGATGAGGCTGTTCTCCCTGGTCATGGCAAGATCCCATCATGCTCTGATATACCCATGTAGATTCTTTCTAACCCATTGGTTTTTCCCCTTTGGTGCGACCCTCTCTTTTCCCCATAAATACCCCAGCTTCTGCCCAGTTCAGTAGGGAACTGTCATCCCTGGTCCCCTTAGCAGGGTGCTGGACAATAAAGGCTATCCCTGTGCAATTGCCACATGACTCTCCTGTCTCTGTCTCTGTGTTGGCCTGGGAGAACCTCACAAGGCAGAGCTGAAATCACTGCTAAGAGCTGATCTCTTGCAGCCACAGGCTGTGCCTTGCTGAGGCTACCCGGTGGCCGGAGGACTGCCCGAGACCCCTAGAAGGTTGTCTCTTGCGAGACCTCTCTCTCTGGAAAGATTGTGGCATTCCGGGTCGGACCAACAGACCTTTCCATATACAGCTTTCAGTAACACCTGTGACATGACTTTGCTGGTATCCCAAGAGGGAAAAGACAAAAAATGAGTGACAGAAAAAGGAATAACAGAGGTCTGATATGGCTTAAACCTCCACCTCCCATGCCTATGGGATTGCTACCCATAGCAGGTGTATATTTTCTTCTTGGTGGCAAGTACAGTGGCCAACCCGGTCTTGCCCTCTATTTCCTTGTCACTTCCTTATTTTTTTAATTTCCAGGCAAATCATCTTTTATACTTCTTAACTGTAGTTTCTCACTGTTCCTCAGGTATTTCCCACTGAAGAGGCACTAGTAATTCCCATCCACAAAGCAAAGTTACTTTTTCAGCTGTTCTTAGTTCTACCTGGATAGGGAATAGATTTGGCGCTCGACACTTCATGCAATGAGAGTGTCATTTTAGTGAACTACAATACCAATTTTTTCCACAATTTAAACATTAAATTTAACCCAGCAAGCATGTCTGGTATTGGGATGAATCAGACAGGGTATACGGTATGACACTGATGGAAGTGGTAATTCCTCCTTCTCTTTGTATAAGTCACAGGCTAAGGCCAGAATATGAGAACTCTCTGACTGAAACAGACCTGATCCTCCTGTTTGAAGTGGAAATATTCCTCCCCAAGGGAGGTATCGGAGGCATCTCAGAACTTGTCCAGGCAGCACTTGAAACCACTGATATAAGCTTGGCTTCATTTCCCAGTTAGGTGTGATTCTTTGTACATTTCTTGGATCATTTGGGTCCTCCCAGTTCATTACCATCCAGTCCCCACTTAAGAGTCAATTTGGTATCACCCGATTTAGATGTTATAGTCCACTCCTTAGGTTCTTCCACAGGTCCTTTGATTCTGCTGGCGAGGTTCCACCCTTGTTCCCTTGTTTGTATTGCAGCCTCAGTCATCAGTAGTACCTGAAAAGGACCTTCCCATTGTGGAGTTAGATTGTTCTTTCCATGTTTTCATTAGTACCCACTCCCCTGGATGGATATTATGGATTTTAAAGTCTAAAGGTGTGGTTTGGGGGATTGTCCCTTTTAACTGTAAACTTTCAAGGGTTTTTGCAATTGTGTTGACATATTCTTTAACACTCAGTTCCCCTACTTAATAGGTAGCAATTTCATGTTGGATGATCAGAAAGGGTAACCCAAATATCATCTCATAAGGTGACACTTCCAGGTCTGACCTGGGTTGTGTTCGAACCCTCAATAAAGCCAAAGGTAGGCATTTTACCCACGACGTTTGGGTTTCAAACATTAATTTTGTTTAGGTTCTCTTTAAAGTCTGGTTCATCCTCTCTACCTGGCTTGAACTCTGTGGATGCCATGGAGTATGTAATTCCCCCTTTATTCCCAAGGCTTGAGTTATTTGCTGTAAGACTTTTGATGTGAAATGTGTTCCTCTGTCTGAGTTTATCCTATTAACCATTCCATACCTGGGAATAATTTGTTCTAAAAGGGTTTTACATACCACATTGGCTATGGCTATGACAGTGGGAACAGCTTCCACCCAATGAGTTAGCTGGTCTGTTATCACTAATTAAAATTTCCACCTCTGTACTTTGGGAAGTTCAGTAAAATCCACTTGGATACTTTGAAATGGTCAAAGAGCTAACTCCCGACCTCTTAATGTTGTTTTTCTTATCACCTTTTATTTACCTTTTGGCAAATTATACATCTTTCAGTTAATTGTTTTGCCAATCCAAAAATCCCAATACACCCATAATTCCTTAGAAAGTGATCACACAAAACTTGGGTACCCCAATGAGTTTTTTGATGCATGTCTTCTAATATTTTCTTAGTAAGTGGCTTATTAAGTAGCTGTCTCCCATCAGGGAGTTTCCATTTCCCAGATTCATCTGGCTTTCTCCCTATCTTAATTCTCTTCTGCTTCACTGAACTTAGGAGTTTCTAATTCTTCCTTATTTGAGGTCAAAATTAACATAACCCTTTGGATCCCATTTTCTGCTGCATCTTTAGCTTCTTGATCTGCCAAATTATTTCCTCTTATTTCTGAGGTCATTCCCTTCTGGTGTCCTTTAATATGTGCTACAGCTATTTCTTCAGGCAATTTTAATGCTTCTAAAACCTCTAGAATGAGTCCTTCATGTATTAATCCCTTTCCTCTTGAATTAAGTAATCCCCTTTCTTCCCAAATTTTTCCAAAGGTATGTACTACCCCAAAAGAATACCTTGAATCAGTATATATAGTTCCCTTCTTGTGTGCTAAATATTCTAGTGCTCTTTTTAGAGCATATAATTCACAAGTTTGAGCCAAACAGTTTGAAGGTAATTTTCCTTTTTCAATGGTTTGCATATTTTCCCATCAACCAAAGCATACCATGACATCTTTTTCCTTGTAGACACCATCCATATATATTGTTTCCCCTTCTGAGAGGGCTTGCTCTTTGAGATCTTCCTAAACTTCAGTTTGGTATTGGATAATTTCTAAACAATTATGTGTTAGGTTACTTTTTGGTTCTCCATATAAAAATTGAGCTGGATTTAAACTTTTGATCACTTCTATTGTCAAATCATCACTGTCTATCAGAATTGCTTCATATTTTAGCATCCTAGAGTCTGTTAACCATTTTTCACCTCTCTGGTTTAACACATTTTGGACTGCATGAGGTGTACACACAATTAGTTTACTACCAAACGTAAGTTTACAACTTTCCTCTACCAGGATTGCAGTAGTTGCTATAGTTTGAATACATACTGGCCCACCATGGCTCACTGGGTCCAACATTTTTGACAAATAAGCTACTGGTTTCTTCACTCCTCCCCACTCCTGAACCAGAACTCCATGAGCTATTCCACTTTCCACATTCACATACAGATGAAAGGGTGTTTCTAATGAGAGTAAGCTTAAAGCTGGTACTGAGGCTAGTTTTAACTTCAATTCTTCTAATTTACCATCATCTTCCTTGGTCCCCTTTATATCATTTCCCTCTGTCAATTTTCCATACAAAAATTTTACTGCCTGTGTATATCCTTCGATCCATAGTCTACAATATCCTAGTAATCCAAGTCGCTTTCTAATTTTTTTTTTGAAGATGGAGGGGGAAGAGATTAAATTCCTGCAATCCTCTCGGGGTTTAGCTTTTGACTACCCTTGCTTATTAAGTGTCTAAGATATTTTACTTCTGATTCTACAAATTGCAGTTTCCCTTTTGATACTCTTAATCCTTTTTCCCCAAGAAAATTCAAGTTTTATAGTAGCCTCTTCAACTTCAGCTTCCCCTGATAATAAAAGATCATCAACATATTGGATAATTTGTATTCTAGGAGGTGTGGGGAAAGTTTGTAATACTGTTTCTAAAGCTTGTCCAAATAGGTTTAGAGATTCCGTAAACCCCTGTGGTAATTTCGTCCATCTTAGTTGTCTTACTCCCAGTATTTGGATACTCCCATTCAAAGGCCAAGACATTCCACCTTTCCTCTGCTAATGGGCCATCCCAAAAAGCATCTTTTAGATCCACCACACTAAACCACTAATGCTGGAGTGAGACCTTACTTAGAAGAGTATAGGGATTGGGTACCACTGGGTAAAGGGTCCGAGTTCTCGTGTTAACCTCCTGTAAGTCTTGTACTAATCTATAATTTCTATCAGGCTTTTTTACTGGCAGAATAGGGGTATTATGAGGAGACATACAAGATTCTAATGTCCCATCCTCTATTAATCCTTCTATTACCGGCTTCAAACCTTCTCGTCCTTCTAAGGATATAGGGTACTGATGTACAAGTATGGGACACTCTTCTCTCTCAGTTGAGACCCTTATGGGGTCAATGTCCAGTCATCCCCTATTTCCTTCTCCATCCCAAACTTCTTTGTTAATTTTATCTTTATCCTCTTGGCCAAGTTTTAAAACTTTAGCTGTCATTTTCCCTTCTTCTGGTATAACCCCTATTCCCAGCTTTACCTGTAAGTCCCTCCCTAATAAGTTGCTACCTTCCCCAGGGACCAATAAGACATCCCCCATCCAAATTCTAGTTTCTCCCTCAATTACCACATCTTTAAGGACAGGAACTGTAAAACTTTCTCCTTTTGCCCCCGTTACCTTTTCAGTGTCTTTACTTACACTACAACCTTTTAGAGTGTTTAACAGGCAGGTTCTTTCTGCCCCTGTGTTGACCACAAATTCTAATTCCTCCTCCTGGGGACCCACTTTTAAGGTTATCATAGGCTCCAGATGGTATTTGTCCCCCAGAAAACAGAGCCTATGACTTCCCTATTCTTCTTCTGGGCCTGTCTCTTGGAAGATTTTCAGGTCCTATTTTAGGTGAGGGCATTCCCTCTTATAATGTCTCTCTTCCCCACAGTAAAAACAGGCATTTTTAGAGTGCTCCTGGGATTTTGTTCATACTGGGGTCCTGTTTTTTCCCTTTTCCCTGTCTCTAAGACCTGAATGTTTAGGAGTGGTATCTGGGAACTTCAGATTACTCTGCAAGTTACTTTCTCGCATAGTAGCTACCATAATTTTTGCTTCCATTTTGGCTTTTTCTTCATCTCTCTGGGCATAAACCTTTTGAGCCTCCTTTAATAAATCATTTAGTGATCTATCATGCCAGTCTTCCATTTTTTCCAGCTTTTTTCTAATATCTGGCCAAGCATGAGTAGCAAAATTAATTCTTCATAGGGCTTGTTCTTCGATTGTCTCAGGGTCTATTCCAGAACATTGTTTCATATTCCTCCAAAGTCTCTCTAACCATTCACTTGGAGTTTCTTCCTTACTGTCCCTCAAAAGCCTTTTTGACATTTTGCCCTTGGGGTGCTGCCTCTTTTATTCCTTTGATTATCAAATTACGATAATCATTCATATGTCTTCTCCCTGCCTCATCATTTTGATTCCAATTAGGAGTTTCTATTGGAATTTTCTGGTCCCCTGGTGGTCCCTGATGGTTTTCCCTTTCCCAAATTCTTATTCCAGCAACTCTAATCATCTGCCTCTCAGGAAAATATTATTTTCATTATTGGTTGCATCTCTTCCTAAGTAAAAATGTTTGGACCTAAAAATTGATCTAATTGTTCAGCTGTACCCATAAGATCCTCTAATAATCCTTTAATTTCTCTTTTAAAATTTCTGACTTCTGAAGATGTCAAAGGAGCGTTAACAAACCCCGTGCCCCTACCTCCCATTGGAACTTCTAGTAATGGGAATAAACTAATCTCTTCATCCCAACCTTTTTGTTCTTTATCCTTTATTACCTTTTTCCCTTGTTTTGGGGAAGTGTCAGGGGAGAGCTGCTTTTTAACTGGGCTTCCTGTATTTTGGTATGGTGTTTCTCCTTGAAGGGGTAAATTCCCTTGAACAGCAGGAGTTGTCATTACCAAGGGAATGGCGGCCAAGGCAGTGGTTGATGGGATTGTCAGAGAAAGAGGGATGGGGGCAGGAGTCAACCCCGAAGCTGGGTCCTCCAAGAATGGGGGACGTAGGTGGGGACCACTGCCGGAACTGCCAAAGGGATGGAGTCTTCCGGTGGAAACCAAACAGGGGCATGGACAGTCTGCACATGGTCCATGGCAGCCAGAGTGGTGGTGCCCAGCTGGGACAGAGCAGCTGGGGCAGGAACGGTCAAAGCGGCCGAGGGAGAAGTGGTCTGGGGTGGGACTGCCAAAGTGGCAGGAGCCGGCGCAAACAGGACCCCTGGCACAGCTGATGGGGCGAACGTGGCTGGGGCTGGGGCAAGCGGGACCCCTGGCTCTAGGACAAGCCGCACAGCCATGAACAGTGGGGGAACAAGCGGGAATGGGGGAGGCAACATTTCCAGGGGGTCCCAGCCCTTTTCTTTCTTTTTCTCTTCTTGCTCTGTCTCTGGGGTTTCTGATATTTTAAAAACTCTTATCACCACTGGTTCTGTGTCTCCTGTCCAGCACGCAGCATATTCTTTTTCTTCCAGATTAAATGGTTCTTTTGAATTTACAAATATGTTTAAAGCCTGGCAAATCCGAACTTCAAAAGAGCCATATCTAGGCTAATAAACATGGTCAGATCTTATTTCCTTTTTTGCCCATTCTATCATACAAAACTGAATCATCTTTACTTTGTCCTTTTTTCTCATACAAGGATCAATATCCCAGTTAGCTAACTCCAAGAGGGCTATCTTGGGGTATCTCTGCTGGCACCCTTTGACTCCCTTTTTCCCCTGAACCAGACTTATTGGTTTTCTGTCCCATTTCTCAGGATTTTATCTATTCATCCCTGGCCACTGTTTCCCACTTTCCCTAAGAACTTTAAGACCACCTCCCCCCCAGGCACAGAAGACCCTTTCTCTCAACAATACTATACAATACACCCCTCTCCAGAAAATCAAATTAAACTTTAAAATCAAAAATCCATATCACATATACTTTCATTCATTCCCACCCACTCAGTTTTATTTCTTCAATATGTCTCTAACACTCTCCCCCACTCACAACCGGACAACACAAAATATGGTACCTTTTATTTCAAGTTACTTGTTAATATCCAACCATGGGTGTTATAAAATCCCAGTGTTCCAGGTTTCTTGGATTAATCCTCAACTTGGCAGCATGAAGCCCAAATTTTCTTGGATTTTCTAATCCTCAATTTGGCAAAATTTTAGATCCCCCCTCCTTTTGTCCCATTTCCCAGTGGACTGTGCTAGGAAGCCCTTGGCTCCCCCCCAAGGGGTTCAACCCCTCCCTGTGACCCCGTCCCAGCCACCCCGGGGGGGGAGGTGTGTCTCACTCCCTTTATCTTTCTTATATACCTTTAGTTTCCACCAGACATAACCAAAACTTAACAGAAGAGCACCCATTGGCTGCTCAGCTGCAGTGCTGCTGTCCATGCATCTCACCACCCAATCAGCTTCCCGCTCACATACTGTCCACACATCTCTCCCCACAACTGCTTTTCACCCCCCAATTGACCTCTAACTGCTTAGCCTACAGCTGTGCCTTCCTACAGGGCTTTCTGGCAAACATAACCATTAATAACTTTAACAAACACAGCCCCATATCCCAAAGAAAGAAAGAAAGAAAATGTGCATGGGGGTGGGGGGAACTGGGAGAGAGTGACAGGGGTTAGGTGGAAGCATATCACCCATCCGAGGGTCCCAATGAAGTCTCATTGCTCCCCTCCATCTGGTCTTCTTGGTGGCAAGGGTCCACTGTTGCTATCGCCATGCCGTGCCATGCCACACCAAAGAGTATAGAATTCAGTGGATTAATATACACTTCAGGCCAAGTAGGAATGCCCACATGCCTCCCTTGCAAGAGGCCAATTTGACACTGTCCCTTGCAACACTGTGGATCTGTTGCATCATTCTGCAGTGCTCTGGTGCAGAGTCTGGGGACCCTTTTGGGGGGAGGCCTTTGATGGGCCATGACACCTCTTTCTGCTGTGGATAAGCTTTTTCCCTGGGTGAAGGGGGCCCCTCAGCTGGGCTTCTCTACACAGTGGAGGATGGGCATTCACTTTGCCTCTGACCAGAGGCCTTTCCAACACACACCCAAAGCCTCTCTCCCCCCATCCTTTGGTGCGAGGGTCTGTGCAAGCCTGGCAGCTCATAGCCCTAGGGCTGTGGTCTCCTCCCTGAAGGTATTAGACTTGTGATTCATGAATGTCCCCAGCCCTGAGTTGCTACTGTATCTGATCTTCATCAGCAAATGGTGTAGGGCCTCTCAGAGCCCCATTCAGGGTGTGGTGATCTTCTCTGCAGCTTTTGTAATACAGTTTTGAAAGTCTTTCATGAAAATGTTTGTTGTTATAAATACATATTATATTGTTGGCTTTTTGCAAGTATTAAGATGAATGCTACATGTATAATGTTAAAATGGCTTTGCTGTATGGATATAGTTTTTATTTCTGCTATTAGCAAAAATTAGGCATAGTGGTAATAGCTGATATAGTATGCTTGAGCTGTCTGCTTGGTTGGGATAACATCCAGTGAACATATGATTAGGACCCTGTTGCTGACATGCCAACTATCAACACCTACCATCTGTAGAAAGTATGGACCAAGGCCCAAACTGGAGGTGATAATGAAGATAGATTAAAACCACAGCCAAGAAACACGCATGCTCTAAAAAGTGGACCCAAGGAGGGGCCATGCTAAACAGTTCCTGGAATATGTAAACTAGTTTGTGGAAAAGTTTGAATATGCATAATGGTTTATGAATAAGCAACAGGCTGATGTAATAGAAAAAGTATTTAAGGAGTGTCTCCAAAGATAGTAAGTGTGCTCTCGGCTGAATGCCAAGCACCCAGCTGTTAAGTCTGCTTTATTATCTCTGTCTCCTATTGTCTTTTATTAAACTTTTAAAATTTTACCAGGAAAGTGAACCTCATTTTTCACATTTGTCATAAACTATAATATTTCAGTGTCTGACAATCTACCCCATGACTAAAACATTGTAAATGAATTTTCTTCCTATGTTTCTTCAGTTTATGGGTTGCTCACGGCAAGTGATATGTATAGAGAAAAGTGGTTAGTAAGAGAAAAGATAGAAAAAGATGTAATAATGTGAGAAATACAATAGTTATTTCAATCATCAAAAATGTAAATTCAATTGCAATCAATAATCCAGTGCTTATTAGTAAGTGCCTCCCACCCCGTGAACCCAAAGATCAGTTTTCCTTATTGGATAGTAGGTGTGAGGGATTCCCCAATACTGTATTTCTTGGATGTTGACTTAATATGTTTTGAAGTTTGGTCATAAAGTTACACAGCAGGTTTTAATTTTTAAATTCCTATAGGGGGGTATCCCCACTATTACCATGTGTCAATCAGCTGAGTTTCAAGGAGATCCTCAGTTCCTGTAATATAATTGCACTCTGGAACAAATGTGAATAGGTTTCTTGAAGATGTGTGTTTACATACTTCAAAGGCTGTAAAACAGGTTTTTTCTTGACTGCATTCACATATAGTTGGAAGAATTTCATTGGTAGTGTTCCTGTTCTGCTGGGTAAGTCTACGAAAAAATTAATTTTTATCATACCAAATACACAAAATATAAAAACATTTTCATACAAAAATGAGAAAAAGAAAAGAGAGATTTTAAAAAAATTAATTCTTTTTTGAATTTAGTTGTATTACTCAAAGAAATCTTTTTTTTCTTTTGGGTTTTAGTGAGCAAATTGTCCTTATCACACTCTGCACCCTGAGAAGCATGCTTGGAATAGAGTGTGTTAGGGTTACCATACTGATTAGCATAATTAAAAGAAGTGAGGTAAAATTAAAATGTTCTTCCAGGACATAGGAAACTCAACAGTACATAAAGATGTTTAGGTGGGTTTGAGAGTTGGTAGAAGTTTTTTGTATTTTATTTATATTCTGTTAGGATTCTTCGGTTCACTAATTAAAAACTCTTTAAAGAAATTTAGCCAAATTATAATGATTCCAAAATCTTCCAGGGTAGAATTAGTGTAATGAATATAATGGATAAATTTGTGTATAGAATATTGTATTATGAATTTGGTTTACTAATAAAAGCTACCCAGGGGCGTCTCCAAGATTCCAGAGTCCCTTGTGAAGGCAAACACATTTGCAACTGAAATGACAAGGCCGAGCAGGAAGATGGCCCATCCATCAAGGGTGGACCCTCACTTCACAGCTCTTCAACCTCTGATATCGATCTTGGTGGAGATCCGGGATGATCATATCACCCCTCCCAAGACGGATTCCGGGAAAAACTATCAAGTAATCTTTTCATGCAGATGGGACTCCTTTGGAAAACTGAGAAACACACCCATACCTGGACTTTTCAATGGACTTGGCCTTAAGGTGAAAAAACTGTATAAAACCCACAGGCTGAAGCTTGGCAGACGTGGTCGAGTCTGGAGGGTACCCTTGTACCGCCACTCTGTCCACCCAACTTTCGATCGATTGTTGTCCTGTTTTTTATTGTGGCTTTTAATTCGGTGTTGGAAATTTTGCTAAATAAATCCTGTTGTTTTGAATTGGCTTCTGATCATTTATAACAATTAGGAAGGACAAAACATATATGCATGATTTCATAGATGTATAAATTCTTGTACCAACTTCCAAGATAAAATCAGTTAAAACAAATTATACATTCATAAGACTTTTTGCTACACTATTTTCCCTTGTAAAAAGATAAAAACAAGTTTGGCAAAAGAACTCAAACTTAACAATTTATAAAATGCTTTGACTACTATTTTATTTCCTTGCAATCACTTGCAATGCAGACAGAAATAACAAACATTAACAAATTTGACAATGCAAGCAATTATGGTGACAATTTAAAAGTTCCGTTGGTTCTCAAACAGTTCCATGTCATCTGTTGGTCGGTTCCTACAAAAGGAAAGTGAAAATTCAGCCTACTACAGACCGATATTAAAAGAAAGCAAAAATTTCTTGTAGTTTTTACAAAGTCACAGAGCTTAAAGTGAAGAAATGGTTATCACGTCTAGGTGTGAATCTGCTGCTTGCAGTTTCACTGCTCCCAAATTCATTTTTCTTATCTTCAGTGCAGGGATGTTTGGAATTCCTAAAAAGAGAAAAGAAACAAGCTTCCCAGGCAAAATATGCCTGCGTAAAACAAGTTGTTACTTGCATCAAATTATTATGATTTAGGTGGGGTTTTAGTTTTCATGTTCAGCGGAGGGAGTGAGACTGCTTGTAAAAGTTTTGCAAAAAAGTGTAGTCTGTGAATTAGGGACTGCTTTAAGCGTTTGAGTTGTCTTTTTCAGGGCTTTAGCAGGCTTCTGCCTTTCTCCTGATTAGCTCCAACATTGAGCTAAGAGTCACCCCAGAAACTGACTCAGTGAGGTGAGTATTTGCTTTATTGGCCTTATTGAGCGCCAGGTACGTGGGGGATTGCTCCTCCTAACATGTACACCCAGCACTTACACACAGCACAATTTTGTCGCTGTTGAGACAGCCACAACACACAGAGTGATGTGGTAAAATTTCAGAAGGCTTCACTTTATTATGGCCACAGGCTGTCTTTTATACATTCCTTAACAAAGTTTATACTTCATTCATTGGTTACAATAAATCAGCACAGTGTTCATTGGTACAATGCAATCTCCACCACTGTTTTCAGCTAGCATTTACAAAAATTTTCTAAAAATACTTCTTCCAGCTGCAGGTTTCTTTTGTTTCTCTTCTCTTCTCTTCTCTTCTCTTCTCTTCTCTTCTCTTCTCTTCTCTTCTCTTCTCTTCTCTTCTCTTCTCTTCTCTTCTCTTCTCTTCTCCGTTTCCATGTCAACGACCTTGGTAAAATTCCTTTCAGTGGTAAACATGAATCTTATCAACTTCTTCTTCAGCTAATTCGCTCTTCAGGCTCACAGACCAGCTTTCAGCCCCTTCCATACAATTTATGGTTAAATTTCATGCATATTCATCACATTCCTTGGTATAGGAGTGGTTATACAAATTACTTCTCAGAAATCAGTAATATCATTAGCATACGTGACGCCCAAGCATAGTGTACTCTGGTGGTTACACTGAGGAAGGGTCTGAGTCTTTCTCAGGGGTCATTCCGATGAAGGCCGGCAGTCTTCCTCACTCTGCCCTTTTCACCTTTCTTTCTGAAGCATGCGCAGTCCTTCGCTGGCTGGTTCAGCGTTTTCTGCTGACAATAGGTTTTGTTTCTCTTATCTTGGCAAGGCTAAGGCACATCCTGCTTCTTAGGCTTGTGATTAATATTTGCTGTCTCTTAAAAGTTAATTCATGCTTATATGAGTCAACTATTGATCAGCTCCTTACTGAGTACTCCTTACTCCCTGGAGTAATTAGCCTTATCGGTTTCACTGATAACATTTGATCCTTTTACTCCAATGATCTTAATTTTGCTCTTCACCCAGTCTTTTTAGTATTTCACTGCATTTTTTTGACTGGATTTCAGTTTTGCCAGGTTGATGGCCAAATTTTGATTTTTTCAGTAGTCCTACAGGCACCATTTTGATAGTAGTTTGCTGACCCTTGCAAGTTTTAATTCAGGGTCAACATGCTACTTCCTTGTTATCAGATCTCAGTGAAAACTTTTGTTCTTTATCAGAACAGGTTTGTAACACTTTCTCAATTTCTCTGCTGAACACAACAAAGAAAGTTTGGGTTATAAGACCACGTTTCAGAGAATGTTATATTTTCAAAATATCACAGTTTGGTTTTTTTTTTCCTGTAAAATTCTCTCTTATTTGCATTCCAAAGCTTTCTGTGAAGCCTTTGGACATGACAATCAAATTCAGCAGCAGGTGATGGCTTTGCCTGCAGTCTTTTTTTTTTTTAACTCTCTCTCAGGGTAGAAAATTAGGCAATAATTGCTTGAATGTTACCATTTCCATGCTCAGACCATCACTGCAGAAGATGGTCTGGTGAGTTGGACACGGGGATGTGACATACACACTGAGGATCATGTGGCAACAGCCTTGTTTATTGTCCGGCAGCCCCTTTTATATGGTTTTCAAATTTTCCACACTTACAGACATGACTCGTCGGGGTCCCAACTCCGCCTAGCCCACTGGCCAGTGATATGGGTGCATCTGTGCTTCACAGGGGTTGGCTGAGGTCCTCTGATTGGGTTTGAATCCTACCTATACATGCTGTGTCTACTTCGAGCTAGGCTGGTTAAGCTGATATCTGTTAAGGCAAATTATCTATGCAGATATAGACCGGCTATATCTGTCATAGTTCCCCCTTCTGAGTTTAATAAAATATGCAAAGTGCCCTCTGTTATCTTAGCCACAAGGGCCCTTTGCGGATAAGATGACAGGACAGCATGATGACACATATAATTTTACCTAACTTGACAAGCCGAGTATCTCTCAGCCAGCGATGCATTCCACATATCATTGAAAATGTTACATCCATTCCCAGGAGCTGTCAGGCAGGATTAGCAATAATACAAGCTTTTAAATTAGCATGCCACAGGCTTATTACTTGGAAGTAACAAACTTACAACTTAACTCTGTGAAGAAGAAACATTTCAACTTTACAACTGTGGGAAAATCAAATAACAGGAAAAGCAACTTGTACAGTTCAAATTTTTTGTCTTGAATAAACTTGTCATCTCAAAAAGTCTCAGATTATTATTTATCAATTGCCCAAGTCATTCAACTCACTGCTCCACAACGTCTGCTGGAGCTTCATCAGGAAGATATTGTCTCTGGTCTCAAGCAGGATGCAGAGCAGAATGAACACACCTGGCAGGTATCCACCGTGTTCTGGTGCCCATGGAAACACAGGCATACCCACGTCCCCATGTAATGAGGTCCCATGGACCTTCCCACTTGTTTGTGATAATGTCTCTCATCAGTAATTTAGGTTTAGGTGACTGGGCATCTCCAGATGGTTGCAGTGATATGAAATGATTTAAGATTGCTGGGTTTTGGGATTTTTCTGGTACTGTTAAGTGACTTAAGGTGTAAACAGCTTTCGCTACTCTGCTCTGTGGGGTTTCATTACACATCCCTCCCTTTTGTTTATCTAAGACATGTTTTAAAGTGCCATATGCTCATTCTACAATGGCCTATCCAGTTGGTAAATGGGGTATACCAGTTTGGTGTGACACCCCAAAACTGTAGAAATTGTCTAGTCTTTTGTGATGTGTATGCAGGTCCATTATCTGTTTTGATGTTTTGAGGGGTACCCAAAGCAGCAAAGGCTAATCGTCAATGTGCAATGGCATCCCGGTCTTTTTCTCCCGAGTGGACTGATGCCTATATGGCAGAGGAAAAAGTATCAATTGATACATGCACATATTTTAATTGTCTGAACTCAGGAATATGGGTGAAATTAGTCTGCCAGATGTGCAAGGCTTTTAAGCCACAGGGATTAACTCTCATCTGTGGTGGCACATTGTGGCCTTGGCAGTCAGCACAAGTATTGACTATGTTACGAGCCTGTGTGTTTGACAGCAGAAATTGCCTCTGCAGAGCTCGAACACCTTGATGAAAGAAGTCATGTGAGGCTTTTGCTTGTGCCAGCATATCTGGTTGTGGTGCTGTCCTAGGGTGACTTTATGATGCTTGTATCCCCAAATCGTCTGTTATGTATATTGTGTTCTGTACCTTTAAGACTGATTCTGAGAGCAAAACAGGGAAAGAAGAAGCGCACAGTTTGTTTTGAGAAAACTGCCTGACTCCCACACCCTTTTTTATTTCTCCGGATGGTGTGTTCGACAGAGTCTTGGACAGACTGTGGACAAAGGTTTTCTGTGCTTTTTAATTAGTTTTAGCTAGCTAGGGTGATGCCTGAAACTGAGGCAGAGGCAGAGGCCAGTCGGAGTAAAGCTGAAGTGAACTTTATTTTAGGCCTTCAAGGCCCGCCCCGGCAGCCACAGCAGCGGCTGCCTGGGTCGCTCCCTGTATGCAAGCAAAAGGAGGGCGGGTTACAAAATCCCCCCCTTTTTCTAGGTTTTAGTCCATTTGCATATGCCCCATTCGTCGTCCAATCAACAGTTCCAAACAACGGTGTCCCATCCTCTTACGTTGTTTATCTTTGGGGCTCGGAGCTCAGAGAGTGTGTCCTTGAAGAAGTGAATCCCGTGGAGAAACCCAAACTACCCTGCCCCTATCACCCTGTGAGAACAAGATACTGAAACCCCAAACCCTGAGGCATCAGTTCCCCCCCTTTTAGAGGCTTGACAAGGCCTCTACCTTGTCGAGTCTCTACCTAGATACAATGACAATGCTTACAAGTACAAAAAGAGAGCTGTTTTTAAGGTTTACTATCATTGGGGACAGAAGCCTTTTTGACTCTGGAGTAGTGGATCCACGGTCCTTTACCAGCAACCTTGACTGCGGTGAAAGTCGTCAACAGTACTTGAAATGGTCCATTCCACCTGGCTCGCAAAGGATCACTGTCCCACCACTTGACATAAACCCAGTCTCCAGGTTGGAACGGATGTACAGGCGTATCCAATCCCATGGGTCTCGATGACACGATGTGGGTTTGAAGCCTCTGCAAGGTAGAACTTAAAGCCATTAAATACTTTTGTAAATCAAGTTTTCCCTTCATGTGGACTTCTCCAGGAATATGTGGAATCTGATAGGGCCTCCCATACAATATTTCATAGGGACTAATGTTATCCCTTCGCCTGGGTTGAATACGAACTCTCAGCAGAGCTATAGGCAATGCCTGAACCCATGTCATAGATGTCTCTTGACAAATTTTACTAATTTGTAATTTAAGAGTCCCATTCATGCGTTCCACCTTACCACTTGCTTGGGGCCTATACGATGTGTGCAAGTCCCAAGTGATTCCCAAAATTTGGCTGATTTCTTTAATTACCATTGTGACAAAGTGTGGCTCCCTATCTGATGACATTCCCAAGGGAACCCCAAACCTCGGAATTATATGGTTAAGGAGGACTTTTATCACTTCTTTAGCTGTGTTGGTACGACAGGGGTAAGCTTCCGGCCATTCACTGAAAGTATCAACCAATACCAGGAGATACCGGTATCCCTCTTTACGCGGTAACTCTGCAAAATCTATTTGCCAATAATCTCCCGGGAGATCCCCTGCCTTTGTTACTCCCAACACTACTCTTTTTCTTGTATCAGGATTATTCTTACAGCACACTTCACATTTACTTACTACCGATTGTGCGATGTCAGCCATTCCTTTACCTACCACTACCTTTTTTAAATGTTTCAAGAGATTTTCAGCCCCAAAATGCGTGTTCTCATGTTCTCTCTGGGCTAACTCTCGCAAGATCAGGGGTGGTACCACAACCTGATTTGCGGGCGTAACAGCCCATCCGCTCTCTGTGATTTCAGCCTTAAGGATCTTAATCAACTTATGATCTGCTTGATCATATTTTGGGGTGAACTCAGACAAATCAGTCTCTTTTGATGGAATTACTGCTAGGATGCTCTTTTCTGCAATTCCCTTAGCTGCTTTATCAGCAAAACGATTTCCCAATTCTGGAACGGTTTTTCCTTTTTGGTGGCCTTTGCAGTGCATAATAGCCACTTCTTTGGGTTTCTGGATGCTTTCTAAGAGAGCAAGTATTTGTTCAGCGTGTTTAATTTGGTGGCCTTGAGTGTTCAGAAGCCCTCTCTCCTTCCAAATAGCTCCGTGGGCATGGACGACACTAAATGCATACTTAGAATCGGTCCATATATTTACCTTCATCCCTTTACTCAGGTCTAAGGCCCTCGTCAAGGCGATCAATTCAGCCTTCTGCGATGACACATCTGCTGGCAGGGCCCTGGCCTCAACCACTCTGTCTAGCGTGGTCACGGCATAGCCAGTCATCCTTTTTCCACTCTTCATAAAGCTGCTGCCATCCGTGAAAAGTTCCCAGTCTGGATCTTCCAGAGGCCTGTCTTTTAGATCTGGTCGACTAGAATGGACTTCCTCAATTGTTTGCAAGCAGTCGTGTTCAGGCACTCCATCAATTAAGGTGGATGACAAGAACATGGCTGGGTTAACGACAGAAGTTGTTTTCAAGGTAACGTCATCCTGCTCTAGCAATAGCGCTTGATACTTAAGCATCCGATTACCCGATAACCAATGTTCCCCCTTCTGCTCAAGCACAGCGGCTACAGCATGGGGTACGTACACCACCATGTGTTGCCCAAGGGTAAGCTTTCAGGCTTCTTGGATCAGGATAACTGTAGCTGCCACAGCCTTCAGGCACCCTGGCCAGCCTTGGGCTACATTGTCCAGCTGTTTGGAAAAGTAAGCCACAGCCCTCCGTTGATCCCCGAGGCGCTGTGCCAGTACCCCCAGGGCCATATTCTGCCTTTCATGTGTAAAGAGTTCAAAAGGTTTAGTTAAGTTTGGCAATCCCAGTGCAGGAGCTGACATGAGAGAACGCTTCAACTGTTTGAAAGCTGCTCTGGACGTTTCAGTCCACTCAATAATCCCTCTCTCAGCTGCTTTTAAGGCTCCATACAGGGGTTTTACCAATAATCCATAATTAGCTATCCATAATCGACACCAGCCCACCATTCCCAGGAAGGCTTGCATCTCTCTTACAGTGTGGGGCTCAGGGAGCCGACAGATGGCCTCCTTCCGTTCCTTACTAAGCCATCGGTGTGCGCGGAAGATCTCCAGTCCCAAGTAGACCACTTCTTCTTTAGCAATCTGCATTTTGTCTTTCGAAACCTTATATCCGCTAGATCCCAAAAAGTTTAGCAAACTCACAGTAAATCGTATACAATCCCCCCTGGATCCAGCTGCAATCAGGATGTCATCAACATATTGAAGAACAACTGCTTCCGGCTCTAGTCTTCTCCAGTCCTCCAGTTCCTTTGCCAGCTGATTCCCAAAGAGAGTTGCGCTGTTTTTGAACCCTTGTGGTAAAACCGTCCAAGTAAGTTGGCTTTTCCTCCCTGTTGTAGGGTTTTCCCATTCGAAAGCAAAAAGCTCTTGGCTATCTTTGTGTACGGGAATGCAAAAAAAGGCATCCTTTAGATCTACTACAGTAAACCACCCCAATTCATCTGTTAGTGTGGTCAAAAGGGTGTAAGGATTAGCTACCACCGAGTGTATGTCCTCGGTGATTCCATTAATGGCCCTTAGGTCTTGCACTAACCGATAGCGTTTACCATCAGCTTTCTTAATAGCTAAAATAGGGGTGTTAAATTTGGATTCACATGGCATCAACAAACCATGTCGTAGGAAATTTTCAATAATAGGCACCAGTCCTACACGGCTTTCCAATTTTAAGGGATATTGTTTTTGTCTTACTGGTGTAGCTCCTGGTTTGAGTGTAACCCTCACCGGTTCTGCTCGTTTAGATCTTCCCAGGACATCACCAGCCCACACTATTGGGTTTACTACATTCTCGACTTCAGCGGGGATTTCATCGTGTTTTTCCTGTACAAAGAGTGCAGCGACTTGGACAAATTTAGATTCAGGGATTATGATTTGTACACCCTTCCCCCTCCTGAATTTAATCTCTGCCTCCAATCTTTCTAATAAGTCCCTGCCCAGCAATGGTTTGGGGGAGTTGGGCATATAAAGGAATTGATGAGTCACCCAATGCTTCCCTAATTTGAAGTCCAAGGGCTGAAAGAAAGGTCGAGTTTCACTTACCCCGGTTGCCCCAACAACATGTACGGTATCGTGACTCAGTTTCCCTTCCAAAGTATTCAACACAGAGTAAGCCGCTCCTGTATCCACCAAAAACTCTATATCTTCTTTCCCCAGCTTAGCTATAACCGAGGGCTCTGCTGGGGGGGTAGCCCTCGGTCCGCATCAATCGGACCCTGAACCACCCGAGGTCCGTACCACTGGGAGCTGGGGAACCGAGGATTTTTCTTTCAACAGTGGGCACGTTCTTCTCCAGTGCCCTAAATTCTTACAGAGGGTACACCGGTCCTTCTCCGTAGGGGAAGTTTTCCTAAATGACCCTTCCCGTGCTGCATTCTTAACAGGTTGGGACATGCCCCTTTCCGTCGGACCTCTATCCCGAAACACCTTCCAAGCCACCTCTAACAATTTATCCATATCTCGGACCCCCTCCATTTTCTGCAGTTTCCTTCTTATATCATTCGAAGCTTGGCCCATAAACAGCAGAACCAGATGTGCTTTACCATCACCCGACTCAGGATCTAGATCTGTGTATTTGATAGCAGTTTCTCTTAATCGGTTTAAGAAATCAGTAGGCGACTCATCATAATTTTGCCTAACTTCGTAAAGTTTTGACCAGTTTATAGCCTTAGGGACACCATGCTTCAATCCATACACCACGAGGTTTTGATATCGTTTTAATCTCGCTAACTCCTCGGGAGTATTCGGATTCCACTCTGGGTTTTCTTGGGGGAAGATTTGAGTGACAGTGCCTTGAAGCATTCCACTGGCTATGCCCCCTTCAACGAAAGTAGTGATAGCTTTATTGACCATTCGTCTTTCTGTGGGATCAAGTAATGTATCTAGCATAGAATTTAAGTCAGCCCAATCAGGATTTTGGGAATTAATAGCCCTCTCCACTAATTGGGCTACCTTGTCTGGGTTCTCTTTGTACTTCCCCACTGTAGATTTCCACTGTTCTAACTCTATGAGGGAGTACGGAACCTTCACATACACTGGCCCTTGATTACCAACTGCTTGTCTTAATGGAGCTTGAAGAACTGGCTCCCTCTCCTTTTTCCCTTTCCTAGTACGACGGGCAATTGGGCTCCGCTCTCTGATAGCCCTCCTTGCAATTCTTCCCCTCCTGCGCCTATTTGTAAATTCGTCTATTTCCTCACTTTCTTCGTCCTCAGAGCTGTCTGAGCGAGAGCTCTCAGATTCTGTTGTAACTAGCAGCTTAGTTCTACTCCCGGATAAACTGTAAGATCTGCATTTGGCTGTTCCTGCTGCCCGTTTGCCTTTGATGATATCATCCCCCGAGACAGCTCCTTGGCCTTCGGGGTTGCTGTGGCAACAGACGGGCCCGAGATCGGGGGAGGGATCCCTCCCCCCACAGCTCGTACAGCCCGCTCCCTCTCTGCGGGATTCTCTGGCCTTACCCCCCCTTTTTCGGGATGGGGCCAGAAGCTGCTGCTGTTGGCTTCCCCTCCCCCCTTTTCCTGCCCTTCGGGGGGGTGAAGTGGATGGGGATGGAGACGGTGTCCGGCGATGCCGCAACCCCTCCTCCTCCCTTTCCACTGCCCGAGGCCCGGGCCGGCCCCGTGGCTGCGAGTGGGATGGTGGGGGCAGGGGAGCGGCTGCACTGTAGCCATACCCAGCTCTCAGCGCAGGGGCCACTAGGTCCTCTGGCTGGTCTTGGTTACACATGCTACAGAGAAACGGCTTTTCCTTTTTCCTTCGTACAACCATAATATTTTCCTTTTTACTATCCCAAGCCTGTTCGCGAGCCAGGGCCAGAAACAAGCGGGCATACTGTAATTCCTCAAAGCACCTATCCCCATGCAAACACGACATTAAACTAGATATCAGGCTTTTATCTAAACTCCCGAGTCGAGGCCACACCTCTCCATTGTCTAATATATATGCTGGCCACAATGTCTCCGAAAGCCTGATCAGTTTGGGTCTTACCAGCAGGGACTCTTCCCCCACCAACCTCGTCCAGTTTCTCAGTACTAGCCCGAGAGGGCTGTCCCTGGGAATGGTTTTGCTACTGCTTTCGCTAGAATATATGCAGCCCATTCTGATATCCCACAAACAACAGCACTCAAACCCGACCTGGGATTAGAACTCGGGACTTTCAAAACCACAGCTATCACCTGCGCCGCACTTCAGCCTCAGGACACTCAGCACCCTGATAGGGAGGTAGCCCTTCCCCCGGGTCAGGCTAGAGACTCCAAAAGCCCTGCCTAGGATCGCAACAAAATCACGCCTTACGAAGATCTCAGCAGCAATTCCGGACGCTAAACAAGACGCCCCTTACCCAATCACTCACGCCTCTGTCTCAAGGGCTCTGGTGCCGGCGCCTCAGGACCTCCGCTGATAAGATGAAAAGCGCTTTGGTCCCCAAGGGTTCCCAGCAGCCTCAAACCCTCCTGGCTGGCTCGCCAAAACTGATGCCTGAAACTGAGGCAGAGGCAGAGGCCAGTCGGAGTAAAGCTGAAGTGAACTTTATTTTAGGCCTTCAAGGCCCACCCCAGCAGCCACAGCAGCGGCTGCCTGGGTCGCTCCCTGTATGCAAGCAAAAGGAGGGCGGGTTACAAAATCCCCCCCTTTTTCTAGGTTTTAGTCCATTTGCATATGCCCCATTCGTCGTCCAATCAACAGTTCCAAACGACGGTGTCCCATCCTCTTACGTTGTTTATCTTTGGGGCTCGGAGCTCAGAGAGTGTGTCCTTGAAGAAGTGAATCCCGTGGAGAAACCCAAACTACCCTGCCCCTATCACCCTGTGAGAACAAGATACTGAAACCCCAAACCCTGAGGCATCAAGGGCAGAGAAGTTCCCTGGACAGTTTTTTTTTTCCTTTTTTTCTTGGGACTGTTTAAACCTGCTCCGGATTGAAAAACCCAGAGTAGCACCGAGGGGTCTCGCACCTGCGGCCCACCGGGGCCTTGACCTCCGGAGGCCTGATAGGAGACTGAGAGCTGAGCTGCCCACAGCAGAGACTTTCTGAGTTTACCATCACACTTCAGAGCAACTAAAGGTTTTATTGTTTCAAATTATTTATTCTTTGTGCTTGTGGGCACTTTGTTTGTTAAATAAATAGGTTTTTTTCCACTCTTCTCTGAGAGGAAGTTCTTTTTTCCCAGACCGGTTGTGGGGGAGGGGCCATTTGGGTTTGCTTTCCAGAGGAACCCCATTCAGAGGTTTCCTCACAAATTTGCCCTAAACCAGGACAGGTGCTGTCCAGGCAGGGCTAGCTAGGTGACCTGCTTGTACGTTGCCCTATGTAATCAAACCTGGGAGATTTGTGTGGCTTTTAATGCATAGAATGCAATTTCTTGTTTGGATGGCATGCCATAAAGTTTTTAGTAGGCCAAATAATTGTGCATTGTCAATTTCTTTCAACAGAGCTCTGCCTAATCTCTGTGTTATGTCAGCAAAGTAGTCAGAGTAAGTGACAATTCTTGAGGGTTAGGTTTGTTTCTTGTTTTGTTTTTTTTTTACCTATAGAGTTTTTTCCCAAGAGTTGCTAGGCAACTAACTACTGGGTACTTTTAGATACTCAGGTGGGACAAAAGGATGGAGCATAGCACCTGGCTACTCTTTTTCTTTTGTCTCCGGGAGTTTCTCTCAGAGGGAGAGGGTAACGAGAGGTTTTGGTGGGCAGGAAAAAGACAGGGCTGGAGGCAGCTTTGCTCTCTTGCTCTCGGCATTGGAGAGAGGATGGTCAGGCTGCTGCTTGCTGCAGGAGGAGTTTCACTGGCACCACCGAGTCTGATCCTGAGGAAAGCTACCATCATTCTGCTCATGTGCCCAGGAAATCCTGAGCTCTCCTCCTGCTGGCCTGCTGGAGCTGACCCTGCCCTGTCCCACCGCCGCTGCTTTCTCGGCGCTGCTTTGAGGTTTTTTCTGCTACGCTGTGGCCCTGCACTGCCCCGTCCTGCCGGGACATCCCTGCCCTTTCAGTGACCACCCACGGAGCTCCTGATATATCTGATCCACCAGCCCGGGATCCCTCACCGTTCCAGCTTGGTGCTTTTCGGAATCCCAAGAGATTGCACTGCCCCGGGTTTTGTGAAACAAAGCCACCCTCAAGGTCCCTGGTTCTGTTCACTATTAATACTGTAATTTTTGTTTGTTTGCCTTGTTATACATATTAGTAAAGAACTGTTATTCCTATCCCCATATCTCTGCCTGAAAGCCGTTTTAATTTTCTAAATTATAATAATTTGAGGGGAGGGGATTTGAATTATCCATTCCAAGAGAGGCCCTGCCCCTCTTTAGCAGATACCTGTCTTTTCAAAACCAAGACAACAATATTTAAAGGTGTATGGGGGAAACGCTGAAAAGCCATATGTACAGCACATAGCTCCACCAACTGAGGTGACCCATTCTCATAATCGTCCAATGTTTGCCATTCACTTTCTTCCTTCTGTAATAAGTAGAATAGATAAATTCGTGTGGATTTAAGCTACTAATAAAAAGCTACCCAAGAATGCCTCCAGGATTCCAAAGTTCCCAAACACATCTACAACTGTAACAACAAGACAGAGCCAGAAGATGGCCCGGCCATTAAGGGTGGAACCCTCACTTCACAGCTCTTCAACATCAGATACCGATCTTGGTGGAGATCCTGGACGATCAAGATCACCCCTCCCAAGATGAACTTCGAAAAAAAAAAACCATCAAGGAACCTTTTCATGCAGACAGGACTCTTTTAGAAACAAAGCATATTTGGACTTTCAACAGGCTTAGCCTTAGGGTAAAAAAACCGTATAAAACCCACGGGCTGAAACATAGCAGTGTGGCAGAGTTCGGAGGGTACTTTTGTACCGCCTCTCTGTCCACCCGGCATTCGATCGATGTTGTTTCTTTTTATTGTGGTTTTATTTCGGTGTTGAAATTGTGTTAAATAAATTTTGTTGTTTTATTTTGAATTGGCCTCTGACCATCTATAACACTTCCATGTCACAACTGCCTTTCCCGTTTTCCCAGAACCATCAGTAAACACACTAATACCTTTAAAGGGTGTGCGACTGTTCAGAGGTTTTAGGGATAGTGCAGTGGTTTTACTCATTTGCAGTAATGTATGACTTGGTAAATGATAGCAAATTTGCCCTAAGAGATTTTGTAAGGCACTTTGCAAAGCAGTGCTGTTGGCATAACACCACTCAAATTGTTCTTGCGTCACAGGTATAACGATTTTTGAGGGATCTTTTGCAGTCAATTGTAAACACCTTTGATGACATTTCATTATTAACTGGGCAATTAACTCAAAAATTATAGGGGCTGTTTTTCTAGGTTGGTGAGGTAGGCATATTCATTCTAAAACATGCAAAGGGTCAGACCACTGAGTATCCTACTGTCCAATAATAGCAGTAGAATGGAAATCAACAATGAAAATAAACAGTAATACATACTTCTAGGCATATTCAGTGAATCTGTCTGTTTGTAATGGCTTGCTCTGCTATCTCAAGAGCAGCCTTTGCCTCTGGGGTTTAACTTCCTGGGAGAAGTTAGATCAGGATCACACTTTAGCAGGTGAAATAAGGGTAAAGAAACAATCTTTCAGGTCCACAATTAGAATATCCCAGTTGGCAGGAATCATTGTAGGAGATGGCATACCAGGCTGGAGAACACCCATGCTCTCCATGGCTAAATTGATCTTTCTCAGGTCATGGAGCAACCTTCATTTACCTGACTTCCTTTTCATAACAAACACTGGAGTGTTCCAAGAGCTTGTGGATGGCTCTATGTGCCCTTGAGCCAGTTGTTCCTGCACCAAAGACCTAAGGGCATGTAACTTCTCTTTCTTGAGGGGCCACTGTGGCCACACTGGCTGAGTGGTAAGCCATTTTAGGGGTAGTGTGGGATATTTCACGCCCCTTAAAACAGTGGCCCCTGTTAAAAATCCGTCCCCACCTGGACTCCTCAAACAGATAAAACATCCCTCCCGCACAGGTTAAGTGGTGCTGCTGTGATGTATGGTCGGACAGTAGCAGTTTAACTAAGGATTTTTTACCAGAACAGGTTTGCTGCTCAAACAGCTCTGTGTGGTCCCTCTGGGGCCAGCAACAGTGGATCCCATGGCCTCGGTGGGCCACGATGGAGGCCAAGTGTGGGCAGAGATGATGGTGACATCTGCCCCATGTCAATCATGCCACTGACCTTTATTTGGGAGGGTCTTGCCCAAGGCATCGGACAATACACACCATATTGGGCCTCTGCTCACCCACGACCTGGGTCCAAAATACTTGAGGTTCACTTGTTGACCCGAAGCCTTGATCTCCTCGAACTCTGGGATCTGTATTTGGGACACAAGACTTAAAAGGGATAAGCTGGGCAATTCTGTTTTTTTCAGGGATAGTCACTGGTGGAGTAGGAGTGGAAACCATTGCATGTATTTGTTCTGTAAAGTCTGCATCTATAACACTAGGGTGCACATAGATGCCTTGCAAGGTGACACTAGATCTTCCAATTATTAGTGCACTCAGTCCTCTCCCAATAGGCCCCTGTGCCTCGAGAGGGACTTTATGTACCTTTAAGGTTGTAATAGTTACTGAGATGGAGGTGGAAACATTCATTCCAGCTGCTCCTTGAGTCCTTCTTGTAAGCCGGCTGCATAAGTTTGCACAGGAAGGTGAGGTCTTCACACGCCTCGCTCTCGCGTTGGGTCGTCTGTTTCCCTGGTTCTTAAAGGATTATTTAAAATATTGTTTATTAGTATAGACTTTGTATTTGCACTGTCTGGCCATGTGACCAGGTTTCCCACATCGATTGCAATTAATGATTATATTCCTTTGTCCTTGACATGTCCCCATTACAGTGGGCTTGTGGAGACAGTTCACTCTCAGGTGGCCTCGTTGTCCAGACTTGTAGCATTGAGATGTTATCTTTATAGCAGCTTCTATGGAGTCTGCTAGCATGGTCATATGAGAATTAGATCCAACCTTAGCACAGGCATTTATTAGTTTATTTAGTGATGGATTTTCATTACGTAGAACTTCTATGACCTTTCAGCAATCCTCATTGGCATTGTCCTTTGCCAATTGCAAAATTAGATGATTTCTGGCCTCAACATTAACAATTTGTTTTTCCACAGCATCCTGTAACCTCTCTATAAACTGTAGATATGGTTCTTTCACCCCTTGTTTGATTTTTTCAATATGTTTGAGTCGTATTTGTCATGTTAGTAACCTTAAGCAGTGCCTGCAATCCGAAATCTTTCACCTGTGCCAGTATTAAGGGATGCAAACTAGCCTGTAGCCGGGGATCCCCCACTGGTGGTAATCCCAGAAGTTGAGGAACCCCTGCCTCATAACGTGGGTCTTCTCGTGGAACCCTTTGATTTCTTAACTCCTGTTTCTCAGCACTGCACTTCCATGTAATTTCAAACACCATATATTGGACTGTTGTAAACATTAATTTGGCAAGATGTTTTATATCAGTTACCTCCTCAGTGGTTAGGAATCATAGCATGTTAGTAACGACAGTAGAACCCAAACCATGCTTGGCTACTAGCTGACGCAGTTCAGAGAGAACTGGCCACTGGAAGGGGGTGTACTTGTCAGGAGTAGTTCCGTTGCCTCTTATTACTGGATAAATGGCAACTGTTCTGTCCTCAGACTCCCAGCCCCCTGACATGGGTACATCAATGTGTTCTGCCCCTTCATAGTTCCCACTAGTGATAGCCGCCTGTTCTAACAGGACGCTCACAGGATTGGGCAGGGTCGGCAGTGTAGTGATGGGCGGTTATATCACAGTGTTCCACAGGGGGATTATGGTTTTGGCTTTCTCTGCTGGTGTCCCTTGCATCCCTTGTTGATATATATTCCAGCTCTGGCAGGGGCGATGTGTGTGAGACAGCGGCTGCTGTTGTCCCGGGATCCCCGGGTCCGCTGTCACTTTCGAGTATCGTGTCTCCAGGAACTCCTGGTGATTCATTTCCCAGACCCGTCCACATAGGCTGGATCGGAGGTGGAACCACGCCCCACGAAGGTTGGATCTGAGGCGGGGCCACACTCCATGGAGGCTGGGTCTTGGAGCTGGCCCACTCGATCTGTAGAGGGGGCAGTCCTGGCACCCGTGTGTCAGCCGGGGGTGCATGTGGTCCTAGCGAGCACTGATCCAGTGGCTGCACAGGCGCGGTTGGAGCTGTAGGGCACTCCGTTGCCATGGGAACTGCACAATTTGTACAGTTAGGCATGGTAACAGAATCCTGGCTTGTCACAGGGGGATGGCATGGCTCCAACGCAAAAGCAGCTAGACTGACAGTAGCTGAGTGCCTGGCAGGAGCTAAGTGCTGCCTCAGAGCAGCCGGGTGCGGTCTCAGGGGTCCCGGCAGGTACGTCAGGGCACGGCGCAACAAAGCACGGAGGGGCAAAGCGGCCGGTCGCGATTTCAGGGGTCTTTGCAGACCCCGCAGGGCACAGTTCGGCTGCGGCATGTCCCGCCAGTAGCCCGTCCCTGCCTGGGATGGTGGCAGAGTCCTGGGAGACTGGGGGATGCCCCACTGGAGTGGTGACCCTGCAGGGAATGGCACTGCAGTCCTGCTCACCCAGCGCGGCGTCTGCTCCCCCTGCCGCCTCCTCTGTCGCGGCGCTTTCGCCGTTTGTATCGTAGGACAGGGCCAACAAAGACTCCTCTGCTGTTTTCACCTCCCACTCTCTCTTCAACTGTTCTAAAAAGTCCATGATGAGCCTCCAAGGTTTTATAATGTCAATGGCGGTCTCGTCGCCTGTCAAAGCTGCTGAAAGGATATGTTGGCCAGCCCATTCCCATGTTTTCAGGTCTGTGGCAGCTCCTTCCAACACGTCCAGCCCGTGGCTCTCACACCACATTATTAGGGCAAGTAAAGCCCATTTTTTAAAATGAGTGTCCATACCTGCAAGAGGGGATCCTCCAGTATCAAAACCTGTTCTCCCATGTTCCTGGCGACATCTTTAATTCACAAAGGGAGGTCTAGACCCACGCGGCTTTCCCCGCCATTCCTTGCTGCACCCTTTGCTGCCCGCCTGCCCACAGCCTCTTCTCTGCCCACAGCGCTCTGCCGCCCGCAGTCTTCCTTTACTGCCCTCAGTGTTCCTTTACTGCTCGGAGTTTCTCTGCCACCCACAAATTTCTGCCTGCGGTCCTCTCTGCTGCCTGCAAAAATATTTTGCCCATGGCTTCCTGCAGCCCAACTGGCTGTTTTGGAGCAACACCCCACTTCCCCTGTCTCCCCGCAATACCTCGGCGGCTTGTTGCTATCCTCACCTGGGGCACCAGATGTCGCTGTGACATAGAGATGTGAGAATTTTAGATGATCCTTTATAGTAGGCCTCTGTATGTTAGGATGTATTTCAAATAGTGCTTTAGAACATATATTAAATCCATTTTAGAAAGCATTTAGTAGATACCGAACACTGTGTCTGTTAACCTTTTGTATATTATAAGCATCTAGGACTCCTTAGTGATAGTAAAGAGAAAAATGTATACACCCCGGGACAACAAGGCCAAGAATGCAGATAAAGAAGGAGAACGCAGACCCTTAGACAGCATAAACTGAGTATTTCCTTGAAAAGATGCCAAAGAGAGCAAGAAGCCACACAGGAGAGATAAAGGTGAAGAGTTCATTGAAGAAGACTCTGTTTCCTTCATCCCTCGGGACCCCCAGGAGACCACCGCAACAAACTGAGCATGCCTGGAAGGGTGTGGAGTTAATTACCATACGAGGCAAGGACCAGCGGCCAGGGAATGAATATGTATGAGGCGGATTATACAATGTTATGCATATTTAAGACCCTGGGGAATAATAAGGGGAAAGACCATCAGGTGGGTATGCGTGTCTTTGGTGAAGTTATTCCCCACGCATCTGGGCCGATTAAATACATACCGCTCTAACAACTATTATTAGTTGTGGAGTTTTATTTCCGCCCAAGTTTCAGCTGTGGAGTTGTAGACAGGGATGCGACATACACCGAGGATCCGGTTATATCTGTCAAATGGCACCAAAGTCATTCAACAAAGTAGATAAAGCTTGTGCATTATGTTTTATGTTACTTACAGACATGGGAGTGATCGTTCCCAGGGGGTGTCCTGCGTAAAGCTAATTTTCAAAAGTCTCACTCCTCTCCCTGGGAAGGCGCCTCATACCAAGCCAGACAAAATCAAAGTTACAAACACTGGAGTAGTCTCCCTTGAGGGGTGCCCCTTGTAAAATATTTTTCAAGGTCCTACTCCTTACACCTTGAGAGCATCTAGTGTTTAACAAAGTTACAAATCTCAAAATTAAAAATCTCAAAGTTACAAATCTCAAAGTTACTTTCTAATTTCCCAGGTCTTTCACCTCGGGAGTACCAATTTCCCAGACCTTGGGCCTCAGGAGTACTGTTTTAGCACAGGTACACGTGCAAACAAACAAGCAAGCAAACAAATGAGTCAGGGAGAGTTAGAAAGGTAGAGAAGTAGATAGAAATATAGAAAGGTACCTTGTTTTGTTTTTCTAAAATGATCGGGATCATAAGAATTACCAATTCATTGATTTTTTTGGAAGCAACACTTTCATTTTAAAGGAATCCTGTCCATGATGCAAATAAAAATGTTACGATCTGGTTTAAACCCAGAAGAGCAAAGAAAGCTAAGTCTGTATAAAAAATTGAAAGCACTTGGAAGGGTCAAAATATTCCCAAAACCGAGATTAAAATCAAACAAAATTAAATGTTGATGCCAAAAAAATTAATATATTTTTATTTAATCTTAAGGGAAGTAAAGAGAAAGAAAGAAAGAAAGAAAGAAAGAAAGAAAGAAAGAAAGAAAGAAAGAAAGAAAGAAAGAAAGAAAGAGAAAGAAAGAAAGAAAGAAAGAAAGAAAGAAAGAAAGAAAGAAAGAAAGAAAGAAAGAAAGAAAGAAAGAAAGAAAGAAAGAAAGAAAGAAAGAAAGAAAGAAAGAAAGAAAGAAAGAAAGAAAGAAAGAAAGAAAGAAAGAAAGAAAGAAAGAAGTTTAGGAAAAGCCAAGGTTACTTTAAAAAGCATAGGATAGGTCACCACCATACTGTACTACCTTTGGTGCTGCTGAGATGGGGTGGGGGGAGCAGAGCAGTTTTTGCCTTTTTTTCCTGCTGTTTGAAGCATCTTATCTGCCTTCTCCAATCTCTGGAGCAGTTTGGTTGGAATGCGGTGGCCTGTCCTCCGAGATGCAGGCGCTGGTGCCCAGTTGCTGCAGCTGAACTTCAGTCCACTCATGGTGCTCTCACCACGGGATGCAGGAGCAGGGTAGTGGTTCCACAACTCATTCGTGACTTCAGTCCAGGGGTGCAGGATCGGGGGGTTCTCTTCAGATGGGCAGCATTGGCTCCCAGAGGCCTCAGGGTGTCTCGCACCAGGCAATGGTGGTGGGGAGAGGGGAGGAAATCAAAGGTCAGGGATTCTGCCCCTCACTTTCCTCTTCACATTTTGCACCAGTTTCGCCTTCCTTTTTATGGGCCTCAAGGCGGGCTACTCACGATCCATACCGCACTTAGTTTTCAGGTGTTCAAGAGTGATTATGATAAGCAGACATAATGGCAAAACACTTTTTGAAGCCTTTCTGTTATTATTAGGCTCTTACAGCTATGCACCAGCTGATGGGCTGGTGATAAGCTCTTCTGTGGCAGAGGGGGAAGTCCTGCTACAGTAACTACACAGGTATGCTGGAGTATATGGCCAATTTCCAAGGAAGCTGGAGTAGAGGTAGGTCAAGCTGTAGAGCCATACCCTGGACCAGGGAGTTGCAGACCCCCCCCCGGGTTTATTTGTCATACACTCAGAACTCTTCAGAGATACAGAGCAGTTGGACAGGGAGTAGCATGCAGATATGCTTAAATTGTCTAGATGAGTAAATTACTTTGAAATAAAATAATTTGTGAGAAACAAGGCTCACTCTTTAATTTTTTAAAAAGTTTAATAAGTGATAAAAGGGACAGTATCCAGCACTGGGGTGCCTGGCAAACTGCCAGAAGCGCACCATTAGCTTAAAACAATTTTCTTATATATTTTTTTATTAAATTGGTTACATGCATATTCATGCGGTTTATACATATTCAAACATTCCTGTGAGTTCTTTCACATGTTTCAGGAATTCTTAAGCTTTGTTTGACCCCTGACCCATTGTTCAATAGTGTAGATTTGATTTTTGGGAGTCGTGTCTGTAATTTCCTCACAATGTATATGCTATTTCCTCACAATGTGTATGCCATTTCCTCACAACAACAAACGGGAAATTATTGATAGCAGCAGGGTCAGTAGAAGGAGTCCTTTTCGCATCCTTTTTTTTGATGTTATATATGTGGTTCCTTCCGTGTTATCTAATCATACAGACCTTTTTAGCTATTTCCACAAACTTATCTTAGGCACTATTGTCAGTTAGTTACCAAAAAAAAAAAAAAGCATCCTGCAAACTTTAGCATAGTCTCTATTTCAATATTTTGCGAAAGCCTAAGCTGCAATATATGTTTATCACACTAATGCCTAGATAAGATACACATGGCCTGGGCACTGGCCCGAAAAGCTGACAAAATATACTACATTAAAAAAAAAAACAATTAAAAGTGATTACAAACTACCACATCAAAATTGTTGTGATTAATAATAATTTGCAAAAGCCAACACATAACAGCAAAAAGCCAACAATTACACAGTTATTTATAACACTAATGCATTATGAATTTAAAACCACTTCAGAAGTCCTGTCTCTTTTGTTTGTGTTGCATGTCCTTGAAGAGTTGATTTTTAGATCTCACAAAGTGAAGCTGAGAAAAAGGTGTGCTTAAGTTGTTGGGATTTAGGTGGGGGTTATTTAGCATGGACTCCCCAAGGCTTTCACAGCCAGATGTTGGTGTATTTTTTTTCCTGTGGAATCACCAATGGAGGCTGTGGTTAAACAAAAAAGCCTTGGGCAGCAGAAGTGGGCTTCTCAGGAGAGGAGCAAGATTTGATCATACTGAAGTTCCAAGAAGAGCAAAATTGATCTTGCCAATAATGGCCAGCAGTGCTGAGATTTGTGAGCTGAATGAAAAATTACTCTGTTGAGTAATACCATGTGGAGAAGGACTGCACACAGTCAGAGGGAATGTTTGTTCAGATACAGGTCTGTCCTGGGGTGACTTTGTGATGCTTGTATCCCCAATTGCCTGTTCTGTTTATGCTGTATATTAAGTTCTACACCTTTAAGACTAGTTCTGAGAGCAAAGGGGGGAAAAGAAGAGCACAGTTTGTTTGCAGAAACTGCACTCAGTCCTCCACATTCTCCTCCTGGACTGTGTCGTCTTCAGCACAGACAGACAGCGGGACAGAGATCTTTGCTTTTAGTTAGTTTTAGCTAGCTGAGGCAGAGAAGCTCCCTGGACTGCTTTTTTTTTCTTTTTCTTGAGACTGTTTAAACCTGTCCTGGACTGAAAAACCCAAAGAGACACCGGGATCTCATGCCTGCAGCCCACTGGGGCCTGGACCTCGGCATTTTTCCAGTACTGGAAGGACTGATAAGAGACTGAGAGAGCCGAGCTACACCTGCAAGGACTTTCTGAGTTTGCCATCTCACCTCAGAACAATGAGAGGTTTTATTGTTTCATATTATTCATCTTTTATGCTTCTGGGCACTTTGTTTGTTAAATAAATAGTTTTTTCCACTTTTCTCTAAGGATATTTTTTCCCGGACAGATTGGGGAAGGGGCTGTTTGGGTTTGCTTCCCAGAGGGACCCTATTTGGGAGGTTTCCTCCCGAATTTGCCCTAAACCAGGACAAGGTCCTAGTGAAATTTCTTATGGACCTGAGCCAAGTTGCGTACAGATAGTTGTGCTTTGCATCTGTGCTGTGCTTCCTCACATGCTTGGTTCTAAAGCTAGCAAAGGTAGATGGAGCTTGGGCTGATCTCTGCTGCAAGCATAGAAGGGTAAAGCTCAACAAAGTCCACTTGAGGGTTGAATAAATGGTCATTACCTAAACTCCTGTGCAGTAATGGAGAAAAGACTTCAAATATAGTTGGTATGTATTTTGGCAAGTGGTCTGCTAAATAGGAAAGAGCATTGACTTTGATAGAGGAGGATCTGGAAAAAATAGATTTGTAGTGGGGAGCAAATGAAACTGTACTTTGGATAAGGACCTATTATGCATCTGAGGAGCTAAGCACTCTCAAAAGTACTGGAGGACTTGAGCACTGATGCAGGCTCTGGGTTGTGGGAAGGACTGAGGTTGCTCTGGAAATTGTTTGCCTCCAGACTAGACATACCTAACAGGATCCTGGTTTGCCCAAGAGACGCATGTATGGCACTGAGGTGTACATTCATGCACCAGCATCTTTCCTCTTTTTGTAGGTAAGCCTTTGAAATGATAACATTAATTTAGGAACAATAATCCCCTTCTAGATAAGTACGCTATTTTTTCTTTTACAGCTTCAGAAGTCTGAGAGTCCAGTGGGAGGAAAAACCCCAACTATTAGCAATGCTGATGCTAGTACTGATGTGAGGAAACATGTCTTCATAATGTACTCAGACTTTGAGGTTTGTGCAGCATATGAAATTAAAATGGGCAAATAGATCTGAGAAATACTGAGGTTTAATAGAACAGGAAAAGTGATGGAGCTGAAAAAAATGAGTGACTGATGCTCAACTTCAGCAGTGATATGCAGTCACAAAAGCACCTTTACTAGCTATCTGCTTGTTAAAGACCACAAAATTAGTTTTCCTTTTGTTACATCTGTCCTAGGTTACAATGTAAATTGTGCCCAAAGTATGTATTCTATCCCCATGAGCCGTTGGAGGCAAGGTGAGGCAGTGTTTTCCTTATCTTCTGTTAATGAGCCTAACAATGCCTTGCCACATGACTCATAGATAACTTCCTCCGGGAGTTATCTCTGTTTAATGGGCCATCAAGGACCCACTGCATGACTCATAGAATGAGATCATCCCATTGTGAGATGCTCCACCCAGGGGGAGGAGCCAAGCATTCCCACCTGGATAAATCCAGGGTTTGGGACAGCACAGGCAGCTTTTATCCACGGGACTCCCAGAGGAGACAAGAGCTACTAGACGTTTCTACAGGAATCACTGCTTTTACAAGACCATCTCATCTGGACTGCCACTACCACCCTAACTAACAGGGTGTCAGGTTGTATTCTGACTCTGTCAGTGGTTTTTTTTTTGTACTATTACTTTCCTTTATTTTCTTTTCCTCTTATTAAATTGTGTTTCTGACTTGGAGTCTTTCACTGGTTTTGCTTTCAAACCAGCACACATCACTGAAAGAGTTGTTGGAGCACAGGAGTAGACTTAATGGAAATTGGGCTGAGCAGAGCACAAATCTAGTTTTGCATTTCTTGTTGTGAGCTAAGGCTCAGCATAGTCCTTTTAGAAGTAACTTGAGTTCAAGACTGAAGAACTGACAAAATTTGTCCTGCAGCCTGGCACTGAGTGGAAAAGACTGCTACCATACCACAGGGAGAAAGAGTCTTAAAATAAATAAATAGTAAAAGTAATGAAAAAACCATCACCATAACATCTGTGGGAAGAGGTTTGCTATAATAGCTACATGAATTTTGATTCTGAAGATGACAATTTTGCCTTTTCTTCAGTTTTTCAGACAATCCTTGTGAGTTTTCAAGTGCTCTCCAGCAAATAGCACATCTCTTCCTGTGAAGATGTTTTGTCGCGGGTTTTTGGGAGGAGGGAGTTAATTTTTAGGGACTCAGCAGTTTGACTTACTGAAACTCTGCAAGACTTCTTCATCTCCTGATTTTGATCTAAAAATGCTTAAATCCAAAGTTAGTGGAGTTTTGCATGAGAAATAGCAACCATGTTTGTTAAATGTGGGGAAAACACGGCTCTTCTGAGGCCCTGAGGAAGAATATTAGAGGAGTTTTTTTTCCAAATTGCTTATTTGCCAATAGCACGAAGTCCTATTAGAAAGAGGCAGAAAAACCAGATTCAAAGATATCTATTTAAAAAAAAGAGGGAGGTAGGAAAAGAATTAGTGTCCAAGTAACAGTCTTAATACTCCAGTTGTGTTTGGATTGAGAGCACTGGGTTGAAAATTGCCTGGATGATGGACTGAAGCCTAATTGAAGTGAAGCTCAAAGAGGCTCAATTTCAAGTGTAGGACACTTGGTCACAAATGTGTATTATTATATTTTAGTTTCTGTGTCAACATGCATGGATGTTTTGTGTAGATTTGTTGGACCTGACAAGCAGTATGCCAAAGGTGCCCTATCTAGTGAAGAAGACACTTGAAAACAGGTCAGTCATTGCAGTCACGCTTCGTGGGCCACTGACCAGTGGTCCCAGCTTTGCCCGGCCGCCCTGGCGGGAAGCGTGCGCAGCTTTCGGTAGGGCCCCGCTGGACGGATCCGCAGGTGCCCACCCGGTGGGTCCTTGGCACACAAGCACTGGATGTGAAGCGCAGCTTTGGCGAAGGGAGAAAAGGAGACTCTTTTCTGAGGTAGAACAGGGTGAGGCTTTATTCACGTGGAGAGGCTCAGAAAAAAAGCGTTTTTTTCTGAGGTGCAAGAGCTTATAAGGAGCAGACGCCAAAGGGCATGCACAAAAACATTCAACCAATAGGAGGATACAAAGGGAGGAGTTGGGGGGTAGATTGACACACAAAGGGCCAATCCCTGAAAGGGAGTAGGGGATTTCCAGAACCTGTCCCAATCAGGAGTCGGGTTTCCCCGAGCTTTCCAGAAGGAGGAGAGGCCTCCTAAGTGACTGACAGGCTCTGGGGGAAGGGATACATTTGACGGACAGGAGAGTTGCTAGGGGAACAGCACTTTCTGGAAGGGGTAAACCAACTGCAAATGCAGCCATAAACAGGGGGGTCTGGAACAAACCATTTTTCCAACTTAATGAAATTAGTCATATAAACTTAAAACTTGTGAGCGCAGCTCAATGCACCACTACATCTCCCCCTTTGTTTTTTAGTTAAAGGAAGGAGAGAAGAAATTAAGGGGATCTGGGTCAGGGTAGAGGTCCTGAGCCCAGTAATCTGGATCTTGATGCCATTGTTCAAGATCCTCTTCCGGGAGACTTGCCATCTCCGTGGTATCTGAGGTTAGGGCAGTGGGGTAGGAGAGGTGATTGATTTGATGTGGTGCATTGGAGCTAGAGGCTGCTCTTTTAACACAACGATACACAACACGAGGCAACGGATACACAGCTTAAAACTAACAAAACAATGAGAACAGATTTTAAAATGGACCCTGCCCACCCAGATAGCCCCCAATCTTTAAAGAGATTGTTAAACCAGTCTCCAGTCTCTTTTTTGATGTCCCCGACTAAGTCTTTCATTTTCTTGATGGTGGCATGGATGTTCTCTGCTCTGGTTGAAAAGTTGTAACAACAGAGTTCCTCAAACTCCTCGCACGTGTGTCCCAGCGCCAGCAAGAGATAGTCAATTGCTGCCCTGTTCTGCAGCGTGGCCCTCCTCGTTGTTTCCTCTTCTGACAGGAGGTCAGCTAGGGCGCTTGAAGTCAAGTTGGCTTGTTTAGCAACCCAACACTCCAATCGGCCTAATTCGCCCATGGCCTTTGCAATAGAAACCCACGGCAGAAAGACCGTGATTGCAGTGGTCTTGGGTCTTAACCAATGTATAATTTCCGACTGGCAGTCGGTATCCAATTCTTGTAGGTCTCTTTTGGGACGAGCCAAATCATTTGTGCGATTTTTAACAATCCATTCCATAATTTGAGTTTTGTTTGGGGTAAACAAACCAAGGCGCCCTAGGGTGCACGGACCTCCGGTGAGACGAGAGGGGATGCCTGGCCAAGCTCTGTCACCACAAATTAAGAACAAACCTTTAGGGAGCTCCAAGGGCTTAAGGTTGTGTGTTGAGGCCATCTGTACATGTTCAATTCTGCTACACCAAGTGTTGTCTGTGTTGCCCTTTCCTCGGCCTTTTGGGGATGACTCGGGAGGTTTAGACTCAAAATGAACACAGTATGAAGCATTGGACGAACCAAGGAGATCCAGCTCCTGCGGCTCGGCCGGGAGGGGAGAAAGCATTGGAACCCAAAATTGCCACAGCGCAAGGGGGTTTCTAACGGGGATGGGAATAGGGACAGAAAAGGGGATAACATTGCGGCTGGCTTGGCCTGTGGAACGCTGATTGATATTGTGTAAAATTTCAAGCAAAGCGGGGGGAAACTCATTGGGTTTCAGAGGGATCCCCACGAGGCAGGAAGCCATAGGGTCAGTCGCTGACGCTTGGGACAGGCAGATGTGGTCTTGCCCTAGCGATCGTGCGAGGGTGGCCCAAACGTTGGCCTTGGGTTGAGGCACAATCCACGCCACTGCCGGGAACAGGAGACTGGAGGTCATCAGCAGCAGTCGGAGGAAGACTGCTGCGGGAGGGGCCATCATGGGTGGATCCGGGACAAACTAAAGTGAATGGGAAACAAGAACATAATTAGAAACAGACCAGTGGGGGAGGGGTAGGACAAACGCTTCCCAACTAGACCACCTGTGTCTTTTCTGCTTCCAGGACGCCACGGACACCTGTGATACTTTGACTCCTTTTCCAGAGGCCCTTGGAACATAGGGTCTCACCCACTTTGCAGGGATCCACCTTAAGCCACTGGGGGTGGACACGTAGGCGTACCCACGTCCCCAAGTAACCAGGTGGTGAGGGCCCTCTGTTCCGCCGGTCTCTGGGTCCTTAATAAGGACGGGTGGTCGGACCTTGGTGGAAAACTGGTCGCTGCTGCCGAAGTGCCTGACGATTGGTGGGTTCAAAACCTCAAAGGAGCAATTTAGAAAATTGATGGTGAACAGTGCTCTGGACAGGCGGATAGTTGGAGATTCTAATTTCAGGACCTGTTGTTGCTGGTCCAGGACCCTTTTGATCTCCCGGTGGGTCCTTTCTACCACCGCTTGACCTGTGGGGGAATGGGGGATGCCAGTTTTGTGCTCCACCCCCCATTGCTGCAGGAAACTGCGGAACTCCTTGGATTTATACGCAGGCCCGTTGTCAGTTTTTAGGACTTTTGGGACTCCCAAAAAGGAGAAAGCCTGGATGAGATGTGTAATCGCATCCCTGGATCTCTCCCCTGCGTGGGCAGAGGCAAAGACTGCTCCAGAGAAGGTGTCCACCGAGACATGCACATACCTCAACCTACCGAATTGGGGGATATGTGTCACGTCCGTCTGCCACACCTCGCAGCTGCCTAACCCTCTGGGGTTAGCACCAGCGCTCAGGGTGGGGAGCGCATGCTGCTGACAATTTGGACAAGTTGCCACAATTGCCTTGGCCTGTTCCCAGGTAAGGTGGAACCGGCGAACTAAGCCTGGGGCATTCTGGTGGAAGAGTTGGTGACTGATCTTCGCCTGCTCAAACACATTTGGGAGCGGGGCCATCTCTGCGGGGGCAGCAAGGGCATCGGCTCTCCTGTTCCCCTCAGCGATGAACCCGGGCATGTCCGTGTGTGACCTTGTGTGCATCACATAGAAGGGTTGCTCTCGGTGGGAGATCAGCTTAACAAGCTTCGAGAGCAGTTCAAAGAGGGCAGGGTTGGACACTTCTTGCAGGACTGCCTGCTCTGCTCTGGATACTACACCTGCTACATAGGCCGAATCAGTAATTAAATTAAATGGTTCAGAGAACCTTTCAAAAGCCCGGACGACTGCGGCCAACTCAGCAACTTGAGGGGACCCCTCAACTCTGGTGACATCTTTCTCCCACTGCTGAGTCTGAGGGTCTTTCCAAGTCATAACTGACTTGTGAGACCTTCCGGACGCGTCAGTAAAAACTGTCAGGGCCTCTAAAGGCCTTTTACTCTGAAGGCTTTCTAATTTTAGAGTAAATTGAGCTTCCGAATTAAAAATTTTGTGGGCAGGCCGATGAATAGAAATTTGTCCCGTGTAGGAGTCCAGGACCATTTGCAAAGCCTCGTTCTCTTGGAGCAAGTGTTCCAACATTGGCTTTGTAATTTGGCCCGATTTCAGCCGAATTGGGATGTGAATGCTTTCAAAATCGCAGCCAGCCAGGTCCCTAATACGGGTTCTGGCCTTCCGGATTAGGTCAGCCACCAGCTCCTGTGGCTTGGTCATCCTTTTGGACCTTTGGTGGCTAAGAAAGACCCACTCTATAATGAGAAGAGGATCTCTCCCGCCTCGGTCCTTGCGAGGTATTTTGCTTACCTCCTTGTCCCACTGGAAGATGACTCCGTGGAGGTGTGGCAGATTTCCTAAGACAATAAAACTGAAAGGCAGTTCAGGCGCGCACCTGTCTGCCTGTCGGGTGGACATTTTTACCTGGACCTTCTCCAGTGCCTTCTGTGCCTCTGGGGTGAGCTCCCGCGGAGAACTCAGCTCCTCTCCCCCTTTCAATAAATTGAAAAGAGGGTCTAGGTCCTCGGTGGTCAGACCTAGCCAGGGCCGCACCCAGGTCAACGCCCCACACAGCTGATGGGCGTCAGCAAGAGTCCTGATTTTGGTCTTTATTGCCAATTTTTGCGGAACAATGGTCCGCTTACTGATTTCCAGGCCCAAGTATTTCCAAGGCGGCACCCGTTGAATCTTCTGCTCCTGCAGCTCGAACCCTGCAGCAACCAATGAAGAGATTGTCAGGTCAAGCGCATGGGACAGTACATCCTCGTTCGGGGCACAGACAAGCACGTCATCCATATAATGATGGATGATTGCCTTGTCTGCGGCTGCACGTACAGGGGACAGCAAGGAAGAGACGTACCACTGGCAAATAACTGGACTGTTCTTCATACCTTGCGGAAGGACTTTCCAGTGATACCTTTTCCTCGGGGCCTCTCGGTTGATGGTGGGAACCGAGAACGCGAAGCGCGGGGCATCGTCAGGATGAAGGGGAATTTGGAAGAAGCAATCTTTAATATCTATGACTGCCAATTGCCAATTTCGGGGGAGCATTGTCGGGGAAGGCATCCCTGGTTGGAGAGACCCCATATCTTCAATTACATTGTTAATTTGTCTGAGGTCGTGAAGGAGCCGCCACTTGGTCTTGTCAGCCTTTTGAATGACAAAGACCGGGGAGTTCCACGGGGATGTGGTCTCCTCGATGTTACCCTTGGCGAGTTGCTCTTCCACGAGCTCATTCAGCGCCTTTAATTTTTGTTTTGAGAGCGGCCACTGCTCTACCCAGACTGGAACATCTGTCTTCCAATTCAGTTTTTGGGTAGGGCGCCTCTCAGTGACTGCCGCACCAAAATCCTGTGGGGGGTCGGGAATATCAATTGTGACTCCCCACTGTGCCATGAGGTCTCGCCCAAGCAATGGTTCCTTATAATCTAAAACGAATGGGCGGATATTCGCCGATTGCCCATTTGGCCCCGTAATTTGCACAACGCTCTTTGATTGTTTTGCCAATTGAATGCCCCCAACACCTTGAACGTGTCCGGCCACGCTTTGCAGAGCCCAATGTGACGGCCACTCCCGTGACGGGATCACGGTCACATCGGCGCCCGTGTCCAGGAGTCCTTTGATATCAACAGTCTCCCCCCCCACCTGCATCTGGAAATCTAGCTGTGGTTTCGCGGTAGAGATTGCCTTCACCCTCCCCACTGACGGAGCTTCCCCTGTGAGGAAATCAGGGATGGGGATCACCTGGGCTATTATCTGCCCTTTTGAAAGAAAGGCAGGTGGGGAAGTGCAGTGCAGCCAAACCACGAAGCGCTCGGGATCAGAGTCAATGATCCCTGGAGCGACTACGATCTCGAACGGGGTGTACTTACAATCTCCGAGCACAATGTACTTGCATCCAATCCGATGCCAAGTGCCCTGTTCACTGGGGTTTACTGAAACTAGATGCCAATTGCTGTCCTTCAAGAGCAGCGAGTCAGTGAGTTTTAACTTGAACGGCTCGTACCGCGAATCGGTGGTTAAAATCGAGTCGGAGAGATCTATCTCTCTGGGTGTCAAATCTGGTAGATTAGAGTCCAGAGGGACTCTGGTGTCAGTCCTGGCAGACGGAAAAGAAAGGTCAGTTCTGGTTCCTTTTCCCCCTTTCCCCCTCCTGACCCGGGCCACCCGTTTTGTATCTTCATGCAGGGTGGTCCCGCGCTCACCCCTTAGTTTTTTGGAGCCTCTTGAAGGCTCCCCTGCAACCCCCCACCCCCACCCCCTTGAGTGGCCACGAATTGCTGAAAAGCAGCTTGCAGCGGGCAAGCGTGCTGCCAATGGCCGCTTTGCCCGCAGAGGCTACAACAGTCTCTGTTCGCCCGAAAGGAATGTTTCTTTGCTGGCTGCTTCTTTGAGAAACCCCCGGAGTCCAATGCTGCAGCTCTCGGATTGGCTCGCTGCGGATGCCTTGATGGCTGCTCTGTTGTAGCAGACATGAGGGGAACCTTTGCCTCGCAGACGCGGAGGAAGTCCTGCACCGTGGGCGGAGGGTCAAGCGGCAGGCTGAGGATGGCTGCCTTGCACCGGTCATTGGCATTTTTCTGGACCATCACTTCCAGCACGCTCTCCCTTGCTCCCTCTCGCCGCACCTGCAGCTCAACGGCTCTCGCCATCTTCTCTACGAAGGCGACGAATGATTCACCAGGTCCTTGTCGGATGTCGGCGTAGCTTGGCAAAGGCGCTTCTCCCTGCAGCCCTAAAAATGCCTTTTCGGCCGCTTGTTTTATTTTCTCCAGCACCGGCGCCGGAATTTTACCAGCCTGGTCTGAGGCTTGAACCTATTTGCCCTCCCCGCACAGATGATCGAGGGTTATTGAATCTCCCTCCTCATCGGTAGCAGTCTCAGGATCTTGTAACAAGCCAGGCAAGTCAGTCCGCAACAGGGCTTTCCATGCCCCCTCCCAAAGCTGAAACTCTGTGGAGGACATGAGGCAGGAAAAGAGCTGCCGCAGGTTGAATGGGACTGCAACTGTACCGGCAAGATTGGCTTTTAACAATCCCCGGAAGTACGGGCTTTCCCTCCCGTATTCCCGGTGAGCCTTGCATAGATCCTTGATGATATGTTGTGAGAAAGGCTGCCAGGTGGCCTGGGTGACGTTCCCACTCCTTGACCTGTTGTATGTGACAGGCGCAAGGGAAGGGAGATCACTGCGGCATGGGCTTTGGGTCTCCGGCCCCCCCCTTCCGGCATCCCCACCGTGGGAACCAGATGCGGGACCGTGGGAACTGGAAGACCAACGTGGTTCCGGCGCGGGCATGGGCGTGGCTCCGGGTGCTGACATCACTCGGGGGGTTGGGACTGGGGCGGAGCTTTGGTAGGGAGGAGCTTGAGGAGGGGCACAAGGAGGAGGGAACAGGAACTCTTGGGAAGAGGGAGGAGTCTGGGAAAGGAAGGGGTTGGTGTGGTGCGAAGGAAAGGGATTGTGGGAAGAAGAAGGAGAAGGCGTGAAATTTGCATACGACTGCGCCACGCGGCCGCCGCCATTTTGCGCTTGGGGAGAGGGGGAGGAAGGGGAGACGCCATTTTGTGGCGCAACATTTTTTTCAGCAACACTAAAACGAACCCGGGGTTTGGGAACTGGGGAAAAGCGGGAAAGGGTAGAGGCTCGGGAAGCCTGGCTAGGGCTATACCGAGCGTCCTGAGCAGTCCGGCCAAGACTGTTCAGGCGGGGGGATCGGGGTACTTGGGGGGAGCCAGGGCCGACAGGAGAGGTTTTTCCTGCCGATCCCCGCAAGATACCCGACTTGGGTAAAGAGGGAGTGGAACGAGGGAAAGGAGAAACTGGGGAAGGTTGTCTTCGCTGTCCTTTCTCCACTTTCTGTTTTTCTAAAATGACAGATCGAATCTGCGTAGTCCAATAAATTAATTTAGAGGCATGTTTGTCCCCTGCCTTGCCCAATTGTAAAAATTTCGAATGGGCGGCATTCCAAAACTGAATGCACACCAGCTGTGCAGGGGGCACTTTCGGAAAGTGTAGAAAGAACAGTTTAACGAACCTTTTGAGCTCCTTTTTTGAAAAATTAAACTCGGAGCCCTTCAACATAAGAAATAACAACTTATAAACATCCTTTTCTTCGGTTGAGAGTCCCGCACCCATGACTCAATTCAACCTTCACGCACGCACACCTCAAAAACTGAAAATCAACAACGAAAAGCAAAAACCGCAACTTTAAAATCCGAGCCCGGGGACCAAAGCTCCCCGCGCCCTCGGAGTGCAGGTAATTCCAACAAAAGACGACCACGGGAGAACGAATCTGCGCCCACGCGACAGAGTCCCGCGTCTAAAACGAAACGAGGAAGAAACCGAAAGAACGAAAACTGCCGCACTCTGGACAGCCTGACCCTGGGAGAGCTTAAGGCTTCTCCACAGGGGGAACGCGTTCCCAAAATTTCCGAAGAAGAAAGGTGAGGTACTCACCCAGTCCTGTGCAGGCGAACAAAAGGAGGTGGCGGCGGTCCCTCGCCGGAGAAGGACTCTCCCGGGTGCTGGGCGAGCTGTCCTCCTCTCCTACCAGAAGCGCACCCCAAGGGGCTACTACCAGTGGTAGGCACGTGGCTGTCTGCGATCCTGCAGCGCTGCGCGGAGGCAACCAACGCAGGCGAGGATCGAATCCACGGGGTCCGGCGGTGTCCTCGGGCTGTCCCATGGAGAAAGCCCACGCTGCTGCAGTGCTCGACGAAGTGGCCGAATTAGTGTCCAGTGGCGGGCCCCACGTGTTGGGCGCCACGCCTGCGGTCACGCTTCATGGGCCACTGACCAGTGGTCCCAGCTTTGCCCGGCCGCCCTGGCGGGAAGCGTGCGCAGCTTTCGGTAGGGCCCCGCTGGACGGATCCGCAGGTGCCCACCCGGTGGGTCCTTGGCACACAAGCACTGGATGTGAAGCGCAGCTTTGGCGAAGGGAGAAAAGGAGACTCTTTTCTGAGGTAGAACAGGGTGAGGCTTTATTCACGTGGAGAGCCTCAGAAAAAAAGCGTTTTTTTCTGAGGTGCAAGAGCTTATAAGGAGCAGACGCCAAAGGGCATGCACAAAAACATTCAACCAATAGGAGGATACAAAGGGAGGAGTTGGGGGGTAGATTGACACACAAAGGGCCAATCCCTGAAAGGGAGTAGGGGATTTCCAGAACCTGTCCCAATCAGGAGTCGGGTTTCCTCGAGCTTTCCAGAAGGAGGAGAGGCCTCCTAAGTGACTGACAGGCTCTGGGGGAAGGGATACTTTTGACGGACAGGAGAGTTGCTAGGGGAACAGCACTTTCTGGAAGGGGTAAACCAACTGCAAATGCAGCCATAAACAGGGGGGTCTGGAACAAACCATTTTTCCAACTTAATGAAATTAGTCATATAAACTTAAAACTTGTGAGCGCAGCTCAATGCACCACTACAAGTCATCAGTTGAATTACTGATTTTGTGTGGTGTAAGAAATGAACTTGGTGCATCTGGGAAGATAGTTCTGATCTCAGTACCATTCCAAGGGCACAAGCTAAAGCTCAGTACTCCCTGTTCTCATTTGCGCATTCACATGTACCCACTTGGACCTTATTTCTGATCATCTGGTTGAAATCAAGGGGGACTAATGGGAGGCTTTGCTCCTGTAAAATATCACAATTACATTATAATGACCATAGTTTTTTCTCTCTGATCTATATCTGCTGGGACCAGTTTACACGAGTGGACACTGGGGTCAAAACCCTTGAGCATTGTTTTTGTTAGGGAGCCAAAAGGTGACTGTAAAGTTCCTTGAGCTGTTTGTACCCAGTGCTTCTCCCAGTCATGCTCTGAGGGCTGAGACACTTGAATGAGTGTCGCCCTGATTTTTGAAGCCTTCTGATATTTACATACTTGGAGTCAGAATTCCCACACTTTCTACCAAAACACTATGTGTTTTTCACATTCCTTCTTGGAGGAGGAGAAAATTGACAGACTGTTCACCTGTCCAGTGTGATTCAGAGGAGGTATATTATCCTCCAATCCACTCTCACTTTAGAGAATCTATAAATTCTAGAAAACTGTAAATAAAGCTCTCCTTTTTGCCTTGGACGACTGAGTGTGTGCTGCGTGCTCATTCCGTGTCTCAGCATGACAAATGAGCACAAAGAATGATTTATTCTGACATTGAGAGGATGAGCAGAATTTTTGGAGGTTGAATCCCTGGCCTGGGATAAGCAAAGATGCTTTTCCCCCTGCCTTCCCCCTATCCCCCATGTCCCAAGACCTCGGTATATTTAAAAGAACTAATGTCCTGTTAATTAGCACTGCAAGAGGTAGCACTGGCTAGACTAATTACTAACCTTGGGACTATTGTGTCCAACTAGCTGGCTAAAACAACAAAGACAGATGGCAAGGGATTAACTGACTTTTTTGACAGTGGTTCAGATGCTGACTTGAGGAGCTCCAGTCTGCTTGAGGAAGCTGCTGGTAGGCTAAATTTGCCAGGACTCTGTCAAAAGCCAGTTCAATGAGTTAGCTATGTATTGAAATGCATTTGTATTTCTTTAATATTAGGCCAAATCATTGCAAAAAATCTAGTTAAGGCAACATGTAGCTGAATTGAAACAACAGAGGAGCAGGGAGGAATTGATGGACTTAGTGTCATCATGCAACACTTACAGGATGTCCAGGGTATCAGACATAGCCAGCATGGGTTTAGGAGGGATAGGTCATGTTTGGCCAACCTGATCTCCTTTTATGACCAGGTGACCTGACAGGTGGATGCAGGAAAGGCTGTGGATGTTGTCTATTTGGACTTCAGCAAGGCCTTTGACATTGTCTCCCACAGCATACTCCTGGAAAAGCTGGCAGCCCACGGCTTGGACAGGAGCACTCTTTGCTGGTTTAAGAACTGACTGGATGGCCTGGCCCAGAGAGTGGTGATGAACGGTGCTGCATCCAGTTGGTGGCCAGTCACTAGTGGTGTTCCTCAGGGGTCTGTGTTGGGGCCAGTTCTGTTTAATATTTTTATTGATGACATGGATGAGAATATTGAGTCTTTCATTAGTAAATTTGCAGACTACACTAAGATGGGAGTATGTGTCGATCTGTTGGAAGGTAGGAGGGCTCTGCAAAGAGACCTGGAATGGTTGGATAGATAGGCAGAGTCCAATAAGATGAAGTTTAACAAATCCAAGTGCCAAATCCTGAAATTTGGTCACAATAACCCCCTGTAACGCTATAGGCTGGGCACGGTGTGGCTGAACAGTGGCCAGGCAGAAAGGGACCTGGGGGTTCTGGTTGACAGCCGACTGAACATGAGCCAGCAGTGTGCCCTGGTGGCCAAGAAGGCCAACGGCATCCTGGCCTGTATCAGGAATAGTGTGGCCAGCAGGAGCAGGGAGGTCATTCTTCCCTTGTACATGGCATTGGTGAGGCTGCACCTTGAGTATTGTGTCCAGTTCTGGGCCTCTCAGTTTAGGAAGGATGTTGAGACGCTTGAACGCATCCAAAGGAGGGCAACAAGGCTGGTGAGGGGCTTGGAACAAAAGCCCTATGAAGAACGGCTGAGGGAGCTGGGGTTGTTTAGCTGGGAGAAAAGGAGACTCAGAGGTGACCTTATCACTCTCTACAACTTCCTGAAGGGTGGTTGTAGTCAGCTGGGGGTTGGTCTCTTTTTCCAGGAAGCAACTGACAGAACAAGAAGACAGTCTTAAGCTGCTCCAAGGGAAATTTAGGTTGGATATTAGGAAAAAGTTTTTCACAGAAAGGGTGATAAAGTACTAAAATGGTCTGCCCAGGGAGGTGGTGGAGTCACCTTCCCTGGATGTGTTTAAGAAAAGACTGGATGTGGCACTCAGTGCCATGGTTTAGTTGAGGTGTTAGGGCATGAGTTAGATTCGAAGATCTTAAAGCCCTCTTCCAACCTAGTGATTCTGTGATTCTGTTTGAATCTGTGACTTCTTCCCATGGCATGGGATGTTTAAGTGGCAGTTCCATTCAACCTAAAATTCGTGTATTGGATCCTAATATTGGTATGTCTGCAGCCATAGAACTTTGGCTATAAGACTTTTCCCCAACCGTGACTGAGCTAATTCCAAAACTAATGATTTCAAAGATGTGTCTTTTGAGGTGTACAGGAGCTTTTCCTCCTCTTTTGATATTCTTTAATGTCCTATGCTCCAGCTAGCATTGATGAAATCTGACCTTTCACTGAGCAGTGTGGGATCTTTTGTTTTGTGTTCTTTTTATCCATGTGGTCAAGAAAATGTCAAGTCTATGACACGCCAAGTGCCTTAGAGCCTATTTTCCAAGAAAAGAACTAATTAAGTGTGCAAATTAAAAAGGGATGAAATGCTGATATTGACTATGATAGAGGTAACATGATAATTTCAGAAGTTAAAAAAAATCTTTTCTCAGCCTCACTCCCTTTAAAGGTGCTTGCATAGCTTGCTTTATATGGCAGAGGCATCAGATTGTCTCAATGCAGACATCAAACTTCCACAGCTATGGGAGGGAAAATAACCTGTTAAAAGTTTGTGTGGAGGAGTGCCAAGGGAGACAGAGTATGATTAATGGTATATATATGCAGATGGAAAGCAAATAAGTACAGTCAGTGGGTAGTATTTTATGCCCTTGTTTTGCTGGAGTCTTCAGGTACTTCTCATGTGTGTCAACCCTACATACTTTCAAATAAATTTAAACTCCTGGGGAATTTCCTGGCTGCCGTTACCGGAAGATGTGTCTGCAGAACCAGCATTAAAACCCACATATTCCTGCCTTTCAACCTCAGACTGATTTTACTAAGCCACAATATTTTCTTGACAGGCTACCACTGTTGGCAGCCCATATCTCTGACTCCTGGAAACTTCAAAATTACTTGTATATGATAACAGAGGTATATGACAGATATAGCTGGACTTTATCTGCACAGATGATTTGGCTTAACAGACACCAGCTTGACCAGCCTAGCTCAAAGTAAACAAGTCACTGGACACGACAATGATAGGTTGGATTCAAACCCAGACAGACGACCTCAGCCAACCCCTTTGAAGCACGGATACACCCATATCATTGGCCAGTGAGCTAGGCAGATTTGAGACCCTTGACTAATCATGTCTGTAAGTGCAGGAAATTTGAAAGCTCTATAAAAAGAACTGTTGGAAAATAAACGTGAGTTGTTGCTGCATGATCTCAGAGTGTTAATGTTGCATCCCTGTCTCCGACTCCACAGCAACATCTGGTGACCTCCTGACGTGATAGCAAGAAGCAGCCGCAGTATTGCGGGGAGACAGGAGGCTGCAAGATAGTGCCGCAGGGCAGTGGAATATTGCTGCGGTCAGCCGGTGAGGCTGAGGAAAGCTGCAGGCAAAAATTTGCGGGCAGGAGAGAGGGCCCTGGGCAGAGAGTTGCAGGTAGCAGAGAAACTGCGGGCAGCAGAGCGCTGCGGGCAGTGAAGAGAGCTGCGGGTGGCAAAGAGTGCCCCAGGTGGCAAAGAGTGCATCAAGGAACAGCGGGGAAAGTCGCATGGGTCTAGACCCGCCTTTGTGGATTAGACAATCTGCCAGGAACATGGGGGCTCAGGCTTTGACACTGCAGGACCCCCTCTTGCAGGTATGGACACTCATTTTGAAAAATAGATGGGAAAAGTACAACAAATGGGCTTTACTAGCCCTAATGTGGTGTGAGAGCCATGGGCTGGACGTGTTGGAAGGAGACGCCGTAGATGTAAAAACATGGGAGCGGGCTGGCTGACATATCCTTTCAGCAGCTTTGACAGGCCACGAGACCGCCATTGACATTATAAAACCTTGGAGGCTCATGATGGACTTTTTAGAACAGTTGAAGAGAGAGCGGGAGGTGAAGACGGATTAGGGATTGCCACTGGCGCTTCCCACTGAGGCGAGCGGTAAAAGCGCCGCACCAGGAGAGGCAGCAGGGGGCCCAGACGCTGTTCCGGGCGAGCAGGAGAGGGAGGACAGACAAAGTCACAGCGCTCCGCAAAACCACCCAGGATGCCACCCCAGCGAATCGTTCCCCAGTCGCCTGGGACCATGCCACTGTCCCAGGCAGGGACACGCTGCAGGCGAAACATGCCGCAGCCGAACTGTGCCCTGCCGCATCAGCCCAGACCCCTAAAATCACGACTGGCCACTCTGCGTCCCTGTCTCTGACTCCACAGCAACAGAGACATATTTTGCTTGGTGTCCCCCTTCATTTGGCTTGTTGAATTGGTCTGGTTTCAGTGCAGTGAGACCCATCAGGGGGGCTCTCTTGTCCTTAGTTGATGAGATAGTGGTGAAGGTGCTGTGACCAGACTGTAATTCAATATGGGGTTGGCATTCTGTTTAGATGAAATGGGAAAGTATCATCTTCAAAGAGGCAAAATAATGAGAAGCAGATGTTGATATTTATGAAACTAGTTGTGCATCAGTTGACCAACTATTTCTGTTCTTAGTAGTCTTGGAATTAGCAGATGTGACCCTACTACAAGATGCCCTTGCTCATTGTAAGGGTAAAGCTACTTTGCATAAGGCCTGATGACCCTCACTGAGCTGGATTCCTTATGTAGGACAAGCTTGTTTGACCTTGGGCATCACTCCAATGCATGTTTCCAAAGCAATCTGATAAAACAATCTGTGCATTTTTCACCGCACAGAAAAGGTGGGTGAGAATGACCAGTGACACGTGCTATTTCACTGCTAGCAGGGTTTTTAAATATAACCTGGTGCTTGTAAGAGTGAAGAAGTTAAAAGTAAAAAAGTGGATTAGCACCTTGGCTTTAGTGTTGCATTGAAAATGACTCAATCCTTCAAAAATTGCTATTCCTTAAAAATGCATGAGGAGTATCTTTGTTGATTAAAATGTTTCAAAGAACTAAAAATATCGAGAAAGCCTTTGTTGAGCAGTGCTAGGTGATAGTCTTCAATCTACACAAGAGAAGCAACCAAATTGCATTAGCCTTGGATTAAAAAAGGGGAAAAAATTTCAAAAAGCCAGGCACTTTTGACAGACTCTAAATGTTGCGTGGAAAAGTGTTGATTACATTGGATTATTGTATAAAAGTGAAGCAGAGAATTTGGTCCCTTGGTCATCTTTCCAGCCAGATGTGCTGGTTTTGCACTGACTGACATTTGGTGAGGAAAAAAGAGGCCATCCATGGAAGCGATGATTCTAAGAAAAGCTGTGGCAAAACCAATCAGTGACTAGTTTTGAATATTGACATCTTGTTAGACCACTAGAAAGTTGGATACGTCTCTGTGAATACACATGTTAAAAATTGGGAAACCCCAGGAAAAGTTCTCTTTTCTTCCGACCTGGGAAGAGGCAAGCCGACTCGGCTCCCTCCTTGCCGTGGAGGCCCGGCCTGGGGGCCCCTGCAGAGGGGCCAGGCCCCTTCCTGGGAAGCCCGCTGGGACCCGTTTCAGGCTGGGGCAGGGGAAGGGGAGGAGAGAAGGCCCCATTCTAGCCTGATCGGGCCCCCAGTGGCTGTTAACATCCTGCTGTTTAGCCATTTCCCCTCCATCACAGCCCGCGAGGCCTAGCAGGGCCAGGCCAGGCCCCCAGTGGCTTCCGGGCAGAGGAAAGGGGGGAGCCCCAGCCACAGGCATGCTGCTGCTGAGATTCTAGCTGCTTCTCCCCCCCAGGGGCAGCTCTGCAGCTGTGCAGAGTGACCCCGCAGCTGGAATTGAATGCAGCCAGAGCCCTGAGATCCTGGCACAGCCCAGCATGACCTCTGTACTGTAAACAACTCTGGTCGCCGCTGCTGAATTATCTTGTTGAGAGACTGCTCCATCACCGTAAGAGATCGTGCGGCAAAAGACCGTCATGACCCTCTGCAGGCCCTGGGCAAGATGTTAACTCTTTCCTTGGTCAGATGAAATTTGCAAAGCATTGAATCCTCTCTGAGTGAGAGAAAAGGACAGAATGAAAACATGTAGAGAGAATATGAAGATATTAAGGTCAGTGAAGGAGGAGTCACATCCTAGATGGAAAGAGAATGAGGAGATGCCTTGGTTTTAGGCTGAAATTCTTTTGTAAAGCCATGGTGATGGACTGTGATATACTAGAATATCCCTTTAAATCGTGGAAGACATGGATGGGGAGATGAAGAGCATTCAAATTGCAGATTTGAGCAAAGGCATTTGTATTAAAGCAAATAAATATTGAAGTAGCTGTGATCTTATGAGAAGCTTGAACAGAGAGAGAGATGAGATGAAGATGAAGATCTGCCCTCAGGAAGAGAAGAAGACCTCTGTTCCCAGAGATAAAAATTATCTCAGAGAGATATGAAGAGAACCTTTGCTTTTGAACAGCTCATCTTTAAAATGGTACCCCATGAGTTTACATGGCCCATAATGCAGCTGTGGGAAGGCTGCGTGATATGGGAGGGACTTCACAAATGCAGATTCCCAGGTGGCTGCTATTTGTGAGAATTGAAGCCATGAGAGAACTGTTTTCTTGTGGAGAAGTTTCCATGGCATGGAAAAAGAGACTTCTCTCTCTAAAAGAACTGATGAAAGACTATTTTATAGGTGGTAAACTGACCTAAAGCTCTAAGTTTTGTCTCTATACATTGTCAGTGAGAAAGAAAAGGAGCTTGTGGGGGAGGGGAAGTGTTTTGAAAGATTTCTTCTGATTCTTATTAATTATTTTTTCCCTCTTGTAGTTTGGTTAATAAAGTCGTGGCAACAGCTCCCTGGCAGCAATTCCCTGGCAAAGCCCCATTCTCTCTGGTGGTAGATGGCATGGGGATGGATCGATCACCATGAATTGATGAAGCAATACCATTGTCCCAAAACCAGGGGATTTTTATCCATAAACTCTAAATGCATATTCAAATCCTATCTATGGATTGTCCAATTAACTGGGAACACACTTCTAAAACAATCTCTCTACACAAATCTAAGCCTAACTTTGAAAGTGCGTAAAACTATGAAAACATTAAAATTGGTATCAATTCTTGCACAAGAACCTGTGCATATAGCATATCTATTAATGTAAAAGAGTCTATATCTATTAACGTAAAAGCTTCTATTTTGTTCACATAAGAATTGTACCTACTCTATCTAATACTGTAAATTATGTTCTACTTTGTTTTTGTTATGACTAAAGCTGAATTACTAGGCCTAAGGGCTCTTCTGCTAGCTGACTAACTTAGAGATTGCTTACTAAAAACTAAGGTCTAAGCTTCTATTTCATATCTACGTGGCTTAATATATTTTAATTTCTCTAAAGGCTTCAGTTCAACCCCTGTATCTTTCTCTCCCCGTGGGGGACCCAGGGGGCTTGTACTCCAACAATCCAGCTGTCATTATATATGGCACAATAACTTCTGTTTGCATGTGAGCATTTCTCAAAACTGCTGTATGAATTCAGGCCACTTCTAAACCCCTACATGTTTTTTACCCCTCTCTCTACCTCCATTTAGGACTATCTTGTCTTCCAAAAGTTGTCTGTGCTATTCTGTTATTTAACTCTCCAGCCTCATTATCTTAGAACTTGGGGAAACAATCTCTTGATCTGTTTCATTGAGGGGTGTAATTTTCTCTCTCAAGTTGGTTTGTGTATAACCCTAGGCCTTACCAAGCCTAGGACAGCTAGAATCTGGGAAAAAAAAAAAGCCACAAAAACACATTTTGAAGACATCCTATGTTGTGACAGGTAGAGGAATTATAAAAGAAAGGTCTCATAAAATCAGGCCTGCTCTATTAAATTAATAGCTAGCCTATCATCTCTTCTAAGTGTAGTTAAGCAATTTTCAAGTTCCCATGCGAAAACAATCTTGGTATGAAAGGTTTGTTAACACAACAACCTATTCTTGGATTAAAAAATAAGTCCATCTGTGTAAACAATAAAATCTGTTCCATGAGAACCCATAAAGGAAAAATGTAAACAACCTGAATCTTAGCACATACACACAAATCACCTTTTGACCAATAAATTAAATAGTAAGAAAACTACCAGCCAATAGGTGTTGCACACGAGGTCTGTGAAAACTGAATAAGTTATGTGAATAAAGAATTGGCTTTTCCCTGTATGAAGATAATGAAGTCTCAGCTGACTTATTACAACAATCCTACAGGGATTACAGGTGTAAGATGGTATGGTCTCAGGTAGGTGCCAAGCTTCATTGGAATCAGGTATTATTGTGAGTATGGAGTTTGTTAGAGCATCTTGTGACTCCCTAGCAAGACAACCTTGACTTCCTATAGGCAAGGTTTTCACTCTGCTAAACTTGATTCTGTAGTCTCAGCCAACCACCATGGTAAGATGGATAGGTGAAGACCACTCTTGGGTACATGATTTTTTTTTTCATGTGAGGTTTCATCTATAACCTTTGCTTCAGGTATACCCAGCTGGAGCTGCACTCCTGTTATGGGTTAACACAATTTAGTTTTAGTTAGAGAAGAATATAGAATACTGCCCTGTCAGGACCTTAGAATTGTTTTAGAGGGGGGCAGGGGCTTATCAGAGACTGGTTCTTAGCTATTGGCATGTGGTTTGACCACTGAGAAGCTGATACGACTTTTTGGGCAATACCCATATAAGCTGAGGCTTTGTCCAGACAGCGCTCTTTGCTTCTAGCCTCGATAGAGGTAGGAGGCCCGTCCTGGGGCTCCCTCCCTGCGGGGGGGAGGGGGCGGAATGGCCTAGCCTGCCAGGCCTGGCATGGCCAGGTCTCCGGGTGCTGCTGCCACGGGGAGTGGCCTGGCCAGCTGAACTCCTTTCCTCCCTGGCTGCCGGCAGGAAAGGGGAAGCTGGCTATTAACATCCAGCCAACCCTAAGGCCCGCCCCATGATGCCAACCGGGCCAAGGGAGATGCCTCTGGGCCTCTCCCCCCTCTAGAAGCAGCACCAAGCCCAGGCTGGGCCGTGCCCACCCCTTTGAGACCTAGGGGTGGGGGGGAAGGAAGCCCAGACACGCAAGAGATTTTAGGTGCCATTTCTGAGCCTTTTCCCCAGCATGGCTTTGAGATTTTTGCAGCTCCCACCAGGCCGAGATCATGTGACTATCTGCAGGCCAGGCAAGAATGTTAACTCTTTCCTGACATAGATTGAGACTTTTTAAAACTCTAACCCTCTTCAGAGAGGGAGAAAAGGCTGAATTAAAGATATGTAAAGAGACGATACGAAAACATCAAAGTCAGTAAAAGAAGAGTGACTTCTTAAATGGAAGAGATGACAAGTTGCCTTGGTTTTAGGCTGTAAAAAACCTCCTATGAGTTGTGGTAACAGACTGTAATGTGAATATGCTAGAGTATTCCTTTAAATTGTAGACAATATAATTGGGAAGATGCTTTGTGGATTTTAAGCAAAGGTATCTGTGATTTACTGAGTAATATTGAATCAGTAACTGTAACCTGGTGATCCTATAAGATGTTTGAACAGAGAGAGATGAGAAAAAGCCCTCTGCCTCCATGAAGAATTGAGAAGATATCTCTGTTCCTTAAGATGAGAAATCCTTTGCTTGTGGAGTTGTGCATTTTTAAACAGTGGAACCCCAGTGTGAATCTATGGCTCAAAATGTAGTCATGGGAAGGCTACGTGATTGGGAGGTCTACAACTGCAGAAGTTCCTGGGTGGGCTGCTTTTGTAGGAGCTAGAAGCCACAAGCAGACTGTTTCTCTTGTGGAAAGTTACCTAAATACATTGGGGAGATACTTCTCTCTCAAAGACTGAATGAAAGACTAAAACTGGTACTGACCTAAAGCTCTGAGTTTTGTCTCTTTATGTTGCATGTGGAAAAGTGAACTGTTTGTGGGGGGAGGGGAGTGTTTTTTAAAAGTTTCATTTTGATTCTCATTTTTCCTTTTTCTTTTGTGTGTTAATAAATCTATCTGTTTTGCTTTCTGTATTCATAATCATATTTCACAGCAGAATGATATTTAGACTACTACACTAAATTTAGCAAACAAAATTTGGCAAACGTGAAACCACTACATAACTTGGTGTTTCCACCCGGTTACTAAATTTTAAACCTTTACAAGTCCCTTTCCTCTCCTGCCAAACTTCCCCACAACCTGGTGACCACTCATGCTGTGGCAGTGATGCCTTAAGAGGCTCATTCAGTGATTGGGAACAAAAGTCTATTTCTCCGCAGATTAGTGTTGGCAAACACCATCTTTTCTGAGTAGCACATACAGGCAACTTTAGTAGCCTTGGTATAGTCCTGGTAGACACAGAAATTGCACATTGATGCCCTAAAGCTCTGGGCTACTTTAAAAGGCATTCATGCAAAGCTTTCTGGTGTGTCAACCACAGTTTACTATGTTAAAAAGATTACCTTTTCCTCTGTCAGGCAGTCCTGATTTCCCAGTGGGTTTGGTGTAAAAACAACAGAATTTGTTTGTCTCAACAGCTCCACATCTGCTTGTTCTTGAGCTCTCTAGGAGATGAATGGAGTGGAGTTTTGCTACACCCTCAGGTAGAAGATCTATTTTGAAATTATTTCAAAGGTATGTGATGTGGGGTTAGACCAATCTAAATAAACCCAGTGATGCTTTGAAGATCTAAGAATAAAAGAATACACTTTTGAGACAATATAGGAAGTAATATAAAAGCTGGTCTTTAATTGGAGGCCTCCAGGGGCAAGTATGGAAAAATGCCCATGTGACATAGGGCAAATACAGTTTTATAAGTTTAGCAAATTAGCATAATTGACAAGAATCCCCAGTTAGAAGCAAAGTTAATGCGGCAATTTCCCCTTCTGGTTCAACTTTTTCTGGAGCTCCCCTTCTGCTAGTTGTTTATGGGAAAGTGTCTGGGGAGGGTAGTTTGTCCTTGGTTCCCAGGGCAAGCAAGATAGGATAGTAAAGCCAGGGTACCCCCTATTACATGGGAAACTGGACAGAGCAACACAGAGTCCGACCAATGTGGTTATATCATGTGTTCTCCCTTTATTGTCTCGAAATGGCAGGTTAAATACAGTTTCAGATAGAGTTACAGGTGCTTTCTAATTGGTATTTAGACAGAAAAGAATGCAAACAATCCCAACCTTAAGGCAGCCACCATGAACTCACTATAACTATACTAATTAACATTAAAGCACACCTTAATCCAATTTTTTGCTGCGCCACAGGCTTATCTACTGCTATGCAGGCCTGAATCTGAGGCCTAGCCTGGGATAGCTCAAATCTCCTTCCATAGCAAATCATGTCCTCTCTCCCTAAGATATTCTTCTACAATTCCCTCTTTTTCTTTTTGGGCTACCCAAACTGACTCAAAGGCACAGCTAATAATCTTTTGCATGCACTGTTGCAAACAAGGCACAATAACTAAAATAACTATAATAACAACATAAGTCACAACACTAAAACGGATCAAATCCCTGATCCACCCAGTGAGACCCCATGAATTGAGCCATTTGTCAAACGGAGTGTCAACAACTACAAGTTTTTTCATGTTGCTTCTCAGCTGCAGCAGCTGTTTATGGATCAATTGTGAATGGTCTGATGAATTCATGCAGCACATGCCTTCAAACTCATCACATCCATGCCCTTGAGCGAGAAGGAGGAAGTCGATCGCGACTCAGTTTTGCAGAACTGCATGATGGACGTCGTTAACATCTGTGGCAAGCTCACTTAACATATTAGATGTTATATTAATTTGTTTTCCTGTCCAGCAGGCCAAGGTTTTCAACTGTGTGAGAGCTTGCGCTGAAGCAACCACTGGGGTAAAAAATTATGCTGATATTACAGCTGCAGGGTTCCATAATATTACTTGATCTATACAATTGTCACCTAGTTGAAGCACACTGCGTTTGGCTGGTCAGGTCTTCTGAGACAATCCAAAAACCTGAAGAATGATGGGAGCAAACAGTGTCAATTTGCCAAAGTAGCATGGACCTCCTACAGCTTCTCGAGGAACTGCAGACCAGGCTCTATCTCCAGAAATAAGAAAGATTCCTGGTGGCAATTTTCTTGCAGCACCTTTTAACACTGTCACAGATTCAGTCAAATTGTGACAGTACTCAACATGATCATAATACAATGGGGACCTTGGAGACAGCCAAGTGTTGCCATTTTTCAGCTGCTTTTCTTTCAAAATCAGCAAACTTGAATTTATAACAAAGCGTCCAAAAACTAAACAATAGTTGCCTGGCACAGAACCTAAGAGGTCGAGTTCTTTGGACTCAGTACCAGTGACTTTAAGACTTTGTGCAACGGCAACAGCTTGTGCTCCCAAAACACTCTCTTGGTTAATTTTGGCTTGAGTCCAGGCTTTGAACTCTGCCATGGACTTCACCAGGACTCCAATCAAGCAGGTGTGAAAGGGATCGAATGGTGTAGCTAAAGATAAACAAAATGAGTCTTGCCCACTTCGATTGGCCCAAGTGACCCACATATTTTGCCTTGGGTCAATGTCAAGCACTCCTGATATTCCTTTGACTAAGACACTAATAAAAACAAACACTTAAACTCCCAACATTCTGCTCAACTTTTTGGCTGCCTCTTTTAGTTCTACTTCAAAGAAAAACAATAACTGGTTATTACTTAACTCTAAATACTAAAAACAACTTATCACTAAACTTCATCTTATAACTACAACTATATAACTATTTTTCTGCACTCTACAAAGTCAATTCTCAACAGTTTCAGGGTTGTCACAAGGTGCTCCTGGTTAGTCGTTGCTGCCACCATCGTTATCACTGTTATTGGGTATCTCTGATTGGGGACACACATGGGTAAATCAACTCGGCACCCAAACAGGTTCTGCTTCTCCTGCAGAGACACACATGTAACCGCGACCATTAAACAACACAGGACTGGGTCCCTCCCATTCACCGGTTCGCATGTTCTTGTGATAAACGTAAAGTCCTGGGATCGCTTGTGGTCTTCCCTCCTTCACTGCATGGTGATGTATCACAACTGCAGGTTCTTCTCTTCCTTCTGATAAACACAGATAGTTTAAAGTGAACAGTACCTTAGACAATCGGATAGCTACATCAGTCTCATCATTCTGCTTTTGCTTTGCTAAATATTCTTTCAGAGTACGATTGGCCTATTCTACAATGGCTTGACTTGTAGGAGAGTGAGGGATTCCGGTGGTATGTTTCACCCCCCACTTCTGCATAAATTTGGCAATCCGCTGACCGGCATAGGCTGGACCATTGTCGGTCCTAATTTCTACAGGCACACCCATCACTGCAAAACACACAGATAGATGCCTTTCAACATGGAAGGCTCTTTCCCTTGGTTGTGCTGTGGCCCAAATAAATTTGGAATAGGTATCTACAGTAACATGGACATATTTCAATCTCCCAAATTCTGGAACCTGGGTTACATCCATCTGCCACAATTCTAAAGCCTTCAATCCCCTTGGGTTTTTGCCCAGACCAAGGCCAGGCCCATGATGACTACATTGAGGGCGGGCATGCACAATGCCTTGGGCATCATTCAGGGGAATCTGGAATTGTCGGTGCAGGGCCCTAGCATTTTGATGAAATGTTTCGTGACTGTCGCGAGCCCTCACAAATTTGCTTTGTGGAGGGACATGGACAATGTAACTCACTGCAGCATCTGCCCGTGCGTTGCCTTCTCCTAAACCACTGTTGCATAGATGGCTCCGAATGTACATGACAGAAAAAGCATGCTGACGCTGTTTCAGCACACTTCGCAATTGAAAGAACAGTTCTCCAAGGCGTTGATTCTGGGTTTTTCTGATGAGTGCATCCTCAATTCTTTGCACAATTCCAACTACATATAAAGAATCTGAAACAACATTGAGTGGTTCTTTGTTCCAGGTTTGCAAAGCCCAACACACTGCTCTCAGTTCAAGGGTTTGCAGACTGTCTCCTGCTTCACCCTTAATTACATGTTGTAACCATTCTCCTTGCTGTTGCCAAACACACACAGCCTTCTTTGTTTTTCGACCGGCATCAGTAAAGACGGTTCTCCCGTCAACCGGTTTCAAGGAACACAAAGGTCTTTCTAGCCACTGGTGATGCTGGACCAAACTCCACATCAGGCCTTTTGGTTGTCGGTTGTGAACCACACCTGTGAACCCCAGCAATGCTTCTTGCAATGCAACAGAATGTCTCAGCTTCCATTCTAGATCTTCATTTTTCACAGGAACACTGATGTCTGCTGGCTCCTTTCCATCTATCTCTACAATTCTGTCTCTGCCCTTTCTTATCAATGCAGCAAGAGCATCTGTTCTGGTCATGACACGGCTCTTTGGTTGCATAGGTAAAAACACCCATTCTAGTAAATTTGCTGTTGAGCCAAACTTGGATTGGCGTTCCCCCTTTTTCTTTTGCCATTGAAAAACAATGGCAAATGGACAGGCATCGGCGTTGGAAAGGAAGAGTGACAGCAGAAAATGTTCAACACGACGGGCACTCCAACCATGTTGCAGCTTCTCTGACACCTGAACTGAAGCTCTGCTGTTCGGGGGTACAGTCTTGGGGGCTGTCAGCATCACTACCATGGAGCCATGGCACAAATGGTTGTAAATCATCATTGGTGATTCCCACATTGGTATGAACCCATTGTAGGTCCCCATAGAGTTTCTGAGCATCATGCAAGGTGGAAATGTCAGCATGTAAAGTGACTTTCTGTGGACAAATCTGCACATCTGTGATCAGCCAGCCTAAGTACTTCCAAGGAGCTGATCGCTGTATTTTTTCTGGAGCTACAGCCAGTCCATGATGTTTCAATTGTGAAAAAAACCAGTTTAAGTCTGTTTCTGCTAATGGCTGTTTGGTGGCAATGAGAATGTCAACCATGTAGTGATAAATCATGGCATTGGAAAAGTGCTGGAGAATTGGTCGCAAGGCCCAATCAACAAACAACTGACACATCATGGGTGAGTTGCGCATGCCTTGAGGAAGAATGGCCCATTCATATCCCTTTGTTGGGGCTGCTCTGCTGACAGATGGCACGGTGAAGGCAAAGCGTTAAGTATCATGTGGATAAAGCGGGATGCTAAAGAAACAGTCCTTCAAATCGATGACAACAATGCTCTACCCTTGAGGCAGCATAGTTGGTGCTGGCAGGCCAGTCTGTAAAGCACCCATTGCCTGCATTTGTTCATTGACCTTTCACAGATCATGCAACAGTCTCCAATTTCCTGACTTCTTTGGGATTACAAAAATTGGTGTGTTCCATGGACTCACAGAGGGTCGAATGTGTCCAGCATCAAGTTGTTCTTGTACTAGTTGTTCAGCAATTTGTAGCTTTTCTTTAAGTCATTGGCCACTGCTCAACCCAAACAGGGGTTTCAGTCAACCAGGTGATTTTCTGGATGGGCGGCTGCACTGCAGTGGCCATCAAGGAAAATGCTGGTCAGTGGTTAAAACCATGCCAAGTTGAGACAGCACGTCTCTGCCTATCAGTCCTGGAAGTGTTTTGGGCAGAGACATGACATAGGGTTGAGTCACTTGATTGTCTTCAAAGATGATGCTGATGGGATATTTGCTTATTGAAGGGACTTTCATCCCACCCACTCCCACAATGTGGGTGCATGGAGCCTGCACAGGCCAATCAGGCGGCCAGTACGTTTGATTGACTATAGAAATGTCTGCCCTGGTATCGAGCATTGGTTCCAGGTTGATGCAGTGGGACCCACACTGCAAATGCACCTTTTTATGAGGGCGATTCTTCATGTCTATTGTGAAAAAGACATCATGGCCTGTTGACCCAAAGCCTCTATCTTCTCTTTGCTTTTTGGCTGGTTCTCATGGCCACTGACGATGTGGCAGAATGTTTTCAAATGGTAGAATCTGAGCAATTTTGCTTCCTTTTGGAATTGTCACAGGTGGTTTCAGGACATAAGCCATTATTTTCACTTGTCTGGTGTAATCTGCATCGATGACTCCTGGAATCACGATTACACCTTGTTTGCTTGTGGAGGATCTTCCGAGCAACAAACCTCCAATTAAAGAAATTGTGCTGTACATTGGACCATATACATTGGTTGGAATCAGGGTCACTTTTTTATCTTGCAAGGTGATCTCTACTGCTGTTGCCACATCCAAGCCGAGGCTTCCCCAGGTGGCAGGCTTGTTCCTGACCAGGAAGCTGGTCTCGGGGTCTTCTGGCTCAAGGCATCGATTTTTGTCCTGGTGCGCTGCCTTAACGTGCTGGCTTTGGGGTTTCCCGATTTACGACAAGCTTCAGTGGCATGGTTGTCTAGGTTGCATTTGTGACACCATACAGTCTTTTGACAGGCCCGTTTGAAGTGGCCTGTTTCACCACACCGAAAACAAGGCATGCTCCGTGGTGGTCTATGGTTGCTGCGGGGACGGTTGGTGTTGCCTCCCGACAAAGCAGCTGCGATGATGTGCCCTTGCTGCTGCATTGTGTTTTGCATGGCCGCTGTGAACGCAGCTGTCTGGTTGTTTTGTTCAGCTCTGGTAGCTCGCACCAGCATTTTGTCTACTGTGCAGCCTTGAGGGAGAGAGGCTAAGATGGCTCTGGTACATGAGTTGGCGTTTTCAAAAGCAAGGGAACAAAATAGGTGATCTTGCACCTCTACGGGTAGGTCTTGTGCATCTTTTAGAGCAGTTGACAGTCTATCAATAAATTGTCCATATGGTTCTGTGGCTCCCTGCTTAACAGTAGCATATGGTGCAGGCTTCTTCTTCTCTGGAACTAGGAGTAATGCTTTGTGGGCCAAGGCTTGAGACAGCTGATGGATCTCAATGGGAAAGGTGAGCTGGACTTTGGTTGTAGCATATGATTCTTGTCCTGTCAGCATATCAGGCTGAAGTGCATAAAAAGGATCTCCTAACACTTGGTGTCTGTTTGCTTCTTCAATTGCCAAACATCTCCACTCTCTTTCAAAAATGAGAAACTGTGAGGGTGTTAGCAGCAGAGAAGCAATGCCAGAACAGTCTGCAGGGCAAAGCACATCAGCTGTGAATATGTATTGAATTATATTTCTGGCTCCTTCTGATCTTATTCCATAAGTGGTAACTGTTTTGCTGAGCTTAACACTTTCCACTCGTGGGGTTCCCATTGAGTGTGGGCATTTTCTACAATAACTGGACAAGCGACAGAGCTAGCGGCTTTGAAATCCCCTTCCAAAATTGCGTTTTTGATGACGCTAGCCCAATGTCTCCCGATAGGGTCTTGTTGGGCGGCTGGCAGCACCATCTGCTGTGCAGAAGGTGGAAACACTGGGGCAGAGGGGGCAGACGGCAAATCGGTGAAATTTTTGGTGTTTGTTGAGGAAATTGAGAAAACGCAGCTGTTTGCTTTTCTATTTGACTTTAGTGGTTTGACAATTCAGCAAGTCTGGCTATTATCTGTTGCAACTCGTTTGCACGCTGTGATTTTTCCTGCTGCTACGGCATGTCTCGAGAACAGGTGTTGGGGCTCTCGCCATGCGGCCAGCCACAGAGTCCACCACGTCCTGCAGCTTGGGGGATACCGGGGCCGCGTTTCCCCTCATTGGGTGTGCGTTACTAATTCCGAAAAATCTTGCAACCTTAGAGGATTTCTGTATTTCTTTTGTTTCATTGACCACCCCCTCGATGGCTTGGATTGCTGCCTGTGCAGCTTTACGTTCGGCTGCAAATGTCTCTAAGGTATGCAAAATCTTTTTCCAAACAGCACCGAGTTCCTGGGCTATTTTCCCGTCTTTTCCACCCGAGATGGCTGTCTGCCACAACATCTCTCCTATGTCTCTCCATTCTGTTTCACTGAACACAAGCGAGGGTTTGTTCAGTTCTCCTCTCTTTTTAGCCCACAGGGCTAACTGTTCTAAGTAATTTTCTTTTCTTTTTTCGCCTCTTTTAGAGGCAATATTTGCGAGAAGCTGAGTCGACACGTGGAATTCCCTTTCCATGTTCTAATTTGGCTTTCTTTGTTTCAACACAGTGGCTTACCTCTCTCCCTTCACTGTGTGCCCCTGTTTCTCTTCAAATAAAACACACCGGGTCATGCTCCAGTTCCCAGCTCTGCTAGCTTGTCTCTCAGGTGTTCTGTCCGCGATTTGGGGAAACTGGGTCCTGAAACCCGTCCAGGAACGGAAACAAGCGCAGAGGCTTACACCGCATTTAAGTGCAGGACCACATTCAAGCGAAAAGCCGCATTTAAGCAAAAACTGATATCAAAATTATATCAAAGCTGCATCAAAGCAAAATTATTAATCACCATATCTAAGTGGAAAACAGCATCTAAGCAATTAGGTCCCTGGCCTCAAGGGCCAGATAAAGCCAGGGTACCCCCTATTACATGGGAAACTGGACAGAGCAACACAGAGTCCGACCAATGTGGTTATATCATGTGTTCTCCCTTTATTGTCTCGAAATGGCAGGTTAAATACAGTTTCAGATAGAGTTACAGGTGCTTTCTAATTGGTATTTAGACAGAAAAGAATGCAAACAATCCCAACCTTAAGGCAGCCACCATGAACTCACTATAACTATACTAATTAACATTAAAGCACACCTTAATCCAATTTTTTGCTGCGCCACAGGCTTATCTACTGCTATGCAGGCCTGAATCTGAGGCCTAGCCTGGGATAGCTCAAATCTCCTTCCATAGCAAATCATGTCCTCTCTCCCTAAGATATTCTTCTACAGGATAGGGGCCTTTAGGAGTGTGTTTTGTCTTTCTAACAGAGTAGGTAAAATGCTAGCTATGAATCTATATAGTTATACAATAATAGGCTACAGAGCTACAACTATATGTGAAGAATATATAAAAGCAAAAATCAGTTTGGCATCACCAGCATATTTCCCATGTGACCAGAAAACATTGATGCTTCTGTTTTTGAGTAGGTTCGTGCCCAGGGTCTTTCTGAAATATTTCAGGTTTCATAGCTTGAACTCTCCTGGAGTTCATCTCTTGAGCTTCACTATTTCTCTGTGAAGCACTGAAGAAGATAGGCTCTTTAAAGATCCATTTTGTCCCCATGCCTGGTTGTGGGTTGGACATCTGCTTTCTTAACCTGTGGTGGGAAGATGGAGAAAACCTGACTCCTCATGGCTGACACTGCTTAGGTCTCAAAGAGCGTTCCTTCAGAGTCTACCCTCTAAGCCTGTGTCTAATTCAGCCAAGAGATTGACCTTGTTTCCTTCCCCAATACTCACACCTCTAAGGCTCTGTCTTTCACACCAGTCATGTCAGGAAAGTTCTTCCATTTGAAAGACTCTCTGGTGGGTTATTGGCAACTGTTGCTATAAGGCCATAATTTGGTAATTCCAAGCAAAGGTGAGAGGAGTGCATTGAGACTTGGTGCTGTATTGCTGAGGTGCCTCCACCACCAGACTCAGCTGCTAGGTCCTCTTGTTCAAGTAGAAGGAATCGAGGTGCTTCCTTCTCTCACATGGATTATGGGTCATCTTCCAAATCTTCTCCAAGCAGTGTTCTGTCTCTGAAGCCCTGAGGGCAGCTGCACTGTTGATCTGAGCAGCTTCATGGTTGCGTTTTGGAATGGAATATGGACCCTCTGCCCTTTGAATTAGCAATGTAGGGAAATAGCTGGGATTAAGTGGGGATAAGATCTAGCATGGGTGAAAAGCAACTATACAGGAAATAAGCTGATTAGCCTGTTCCAACCTTCATGTATGGAGTCTGTTGGAGCTGTATTTCTGTATCTGAGAGGAAAAATAGAGATGTGATGGACCTCCATCCATCCATGCACTGAGTTGTGGGCAACTGCTGCTGTTCCAGGCTCTGCAGAAGTTACTGCATCATTTCTAGGGCTGCTCTGAGGTTGTTGCAGGGAGACACAGAGCTTGCGATACAAACCCTCTGCAGAGCCCATGAATAAATTCCCTGGAAGTGTTCAAGGTCAGACTGGATGGGGCTCTGAGCAACCTGGTCTAGTGGAAAATGTCCCTGCTCATGGCAGGGGGAATTGGAACTAGATGAGCTTTAAAGAACTCTTCCAACCCAAACCATTATATGATTTTATGAGGCAATTCAGCTAAACAGTAATGGAGGGGGAAAATTAAAACAGGAAATAGTTTGTGAAAACACTTTCAAATTACAAAGTACTAAAGGCTACCACACACACCAGGAATTTATGGAAATGATGCACACCAAAAGACCTCTAGAAAGTTGATCTGGGTCATGTTTGGTTATTTAATTATGATTACAGCCAACTGTTCTTGCTATTTAAATCACATTTTATGGGGAGAACAATTTGTGATAGCCCAAAGACATGAAAATTCTTTTTTTTTTTTTTAAAGAAAGCACACAGCAAAACTTGAAAAGAAAAAGTTAATGAAATCCATATCTTGATGAGTACTTGCACTGAAACTTTATAAACATGAAAGAAGATATTAAGTAAGCTAATGCCTGAATGAGGAAGACTTTCTAGCATTGACTGGTAGGGCTTGAACCATGCTATATTTTTTATATTAGCTGTATGGATCCAGTCTCCAAAATTTCTAGGTTTTGGGTTTTTTTTTAACAGATAAATGTTGCTCTAACAGAAAGGGCTTTCAAGGGAAAGGGTAAATATGTGAAGGTTTCCCAGGAAATTTACTACACTTCAAGATTAAAAAACAGGATAAAATCTTGAAATGCACAGGCATTATTGGTGCAATGTTATAAATGGGAGAAGCCATCAAACATTGGCTAGTTGCTAGTTAGGATAAGTTATTTTTAAAATTCTTGCCAGCTGGGGCAAAGTTATGTCCAAGTTCCTTTTGGCCTTGACAAGCCGTAACAGCCCACAGAGAAATGTATGTGTAGCAGAGCACATCAGAACTCCTCGGCTCTGATGGCAGGGGAAATATGGGGATATTAAAGCTGGCTGGATAATTAAAATAATTACATCATAGTGAATGCAAAGGAGATCATCTTAAGGGATATTGTATTGTGGGAGCTTGGCTTTGACTGGTCATGCATGTTGAACAACAGACTAACAGACTGCTCCAGGGAACGGAGCAATAAAATCTTGTTATGAATTTGTTTATCAAGAATGCAGAGATAGGAAGGAACAGCAATGGCAGTTAGCTGAATTATAGCTTTTTTAACCTTACTTTCTCCTGATAGTCTTCTATCAATTCCTGAGTGTCCTGGTTTCATGCAGATTTGGGAAAAAACCTCCCTCCCCTCCCCCAACCGGTTCGGGAAAAGACTTCCTCAGAGAGAAGTGGAAAAAACCTGTTTATTAAACAGGCAAAGCACTCCCAGCACAATACCCGATGACAAGAACTTCGAGCTGCTCTGGAGAGATGTCAAACTTAGAGAGAGAAGGCCTCCCCTCGAAGGTAGTCACTGTGTTCTGTGGCTCCGTTCCTGTGGCGCTGGGAGAAAAGGGAGTTGCGGTACCCGGGCTGGTCTTGGTGGGGTGGGTCCCAGGTGGAGGCCCCCCGGCGCTTCCCCCAGGTCCTCAGTCCAGAGAGATTTGAACAGTTCCAAGGAGAGGGAAAAAAAGGGAAAAAAAAAAAAAGAAAAAAAGGGAAAAAATGCTTCAGCTATCTACAAGACCTACTGCTACCTACGCTACCACTAACTAACTAACTGCCGGAGGGGAAAAAAAAAAAGAGCAGAGCTTCTCTTGGTCTTGCCATGTTCCAACTCCCCCACTTCCAAGGTCACTCCGAGGAGCAGAGTTTTCCTGGGGAAAAACAAACTGCGCTTCCCCTCCCCTTTGCACCCGACAGACGATTGGGGATACACACATCATAATGTCACCCTAGGACACTGAGCACTCTATTTACTTTAGAGGCAGAAGAAAAATAGGAGTTGCCAGAGGACTTTCAGGCCATGAGCACTTTGTGTACCTGCTTCTTTCTCTCCTGTTGCCTTTGTCACACTCTGCTTGTGGCTTAGCAGAGGTGCTGCTGGTGCTTCAAGAAGTGGTTCTGGCTCCTGCACCATGGTTGCCTTGCTTTCATAGAATCACAAAATCCTAGAATGGTTTGGGAGGGACCTCAAAGATCATCTCATTCCAACCCACCCTGCCATGGGCAGGGACACCTTCCACTAGACCAGGTTGCTCCAAGCCCCATCAGTCTGGCCTTGAACAGTTCCAGGGATGGGGCAGCCACAGCTTCTCTGGACAACATGTGCCAGCTCCTCTTTCCACCAAGACAGGAAGTGCTTGACAACTCATAGATGATCAAAAATTACTGGAAAAAAATAAGATGCTTTCTTCAATATACTGATTTGTTGCTTTGTGCATTTTCTGCCTAACTTGAGACTGTATCCTGTTTTTCAATTGGCACAATTATGCCCACACTATTGACAGTCCAGGTTCTTCCCTCCCATGTTTAACAGGATGCTTAGTCTTGTCAGAGCCTCTAGGGCCACCTGAAAGAAGATCCACACCACTACCCTGCTGCAACATTAGCTTGATATTTCTCCTCTGTTTGGTCCACCATTGGTGAACCAGTATCTACTGTCCGGCTAGGGAGCGAGGGTGCAGCCTGGCAAGAGGAGATGCTATCAATGGGAAAATTCTCCTTTGGTGACTTCCTCAGCAATGAAAAAGGTTGAAATGCAATGGAAGATCTGGGAATAAAGCACCAGAGGTGGACACTCAGAGGTGTAATAACACATAGGCCCAGGTTATAGGTGACACTTCACATAATACTGTGTCAGCACAAAAAATTTTGGCAGCATCCTGGGTCTCAGAAAGATCAGGTTGGTTGACTTCCATCAAACTACTAAACTATCAAAGTTTTTCTGCATGAGAATGCTATCTGTCCAAATTTCAGTACTGAGATCATACTCTGGGCATTTGGTGCTGCTGCTGTGGCATGAAAAACAGTGATTTACACCTTTTAAATTAGCTACCACTTTCCACAGGAAGTGCAAAACAAAATGAAAAACTGAAACTCCCGGGGGTCCGAGCCTGGACGATCGGACCCGTTTGAGTTTCCTCGGGACTCTGCCCCAACGGCGACTTAATGGAGAGAGACAGCCTTGATCTAGTTGTCCGAAAAGGAATTTTAATAATAAGAAAATAACAAACAATAAGGCATCCACTGTATTGGAGCAAACTGGAACAAGGCAGTAACAAGGGGCATAAGGCACAATGCGGGGGTCAGACAGGTGTATTTATACACCCTGGTGTGGGTGGGGAGTTAAGGTAGGGTCTGAGGGAAGGGTCCAATAGGGGAGAACGATTAGGAATATTAAAATCTCTGCACCAAAAATCAACCTATGGTAACACAAAGAATCAAGAACTTTCTAGTAACAATTTGCATAGAGAGCATGTGAATAAGCCTTTTGCTTATGGCACTGAAAATGGGGTTTCCCAAGGCATTTTTCCAGGGTTCTCTTCTTCCCCGAGGAAACTACCCTCTACATCTCCCCCCTTTTGTCTTTCTAAAGAGAAAACTGTTTTTTCTAAGGTTTTGAACATGAGTTTAAACATACAACAGGAAACAATTATTATAACTACTAAGAAAATTAACAGTCCAGTTTTAGCTATGGAGAGTACATATGAGGATAGGTTCCAGCCCTTAAAAAGTTCATTAAACCAGTCTCTTTCATCTTCTTTTTGAAATTTGGTGGCTCCCTCTTTTAGGATCTGGATACTGCGATAAATGGATTCACTATGGTCAGAGAGGTAAAAGCAGCACATGCCTTCAAAATCTTCACAGCCATGCCTTTGTGCTAGCAATAGGAAATCTATTGCTGCTCTGTTCTGAAGTGTGGTGTGCCTAATAGACTCAACATCAGTTAATAGACCGCTTAATGCAAGGGAAGTGGCATTTGATTATTTACTGAACCAACACCCAAGTCTATCTAACATTTTTAAACTTTGGGCAATATCTCCCCATGGGGATAACGATGATACAAAACCTCTTTTTCCTTTACTCCAAAAATCAATTTCATCTTTACAGTCTTCTTCAAATTGATGGGCAAATCATTTGGTTCGAGCCAATTGATGTTTTTTATAGTCAATTATTATCGAGACATTGGGTGTCAGTAAAGTAAGTCTTCTCAGACTGCATGGTCCACCCTTGCTTTTTGAGGGAATGGCAGGCCATGCTCTATCCCCACAAATAAGAAAGGTTCCTGATGGTAATTGAAGGGGGAAGTTACTGGACCAAGAGAGTATGCGTGATGTGAAATTGCACCATAGACTTTCATTTTTATAAATGGTTTGAGAAAGCGAGACATCCATAGAGGAATTAGGTTCTTCTCAATTTTTGTACATCTAAAACATGTTCTCTAACTACCCTTTCTTTATCAATGCAGTGTAATTTCACGCAGAAATCCATTTTACTGACCCCAATATCTCCAGTTCTTGGGGTTCAAGTGGTGCATGTGGAAGTTTCCCAGCCCAGTAATCCAAATTGTTTGCTGGGTTGTGAACCCACTTACTGTGAGGACGCATTAAGCGGGGGGCATCTTCAGTTAATGGCCATTTGTCTACTGGTAACCCTACTAAACAGGTGGAAAAAGGGTTTTTTGGAGTGGCTACTGATAGGCACATGTTTGTGAGTGCTTCTGGTTTAATCTGATCCTACCTTTGTTAACCCCTCCCTTGGAAACCCTGCCCCCACAACACCCCATATAACCCCACAATCCTGTTCCTCGCCCCTCTGCCTTTTTGGCCTCTTGGCCTCCTTGCCTTCTCCCCTTCCCCGGGCTGGGGAGGGGGGAAATAAATGGATCCCTGAGCTTAACAAACAGAGACTCGTCTCGTCTGCTTCCCTGCCGGTACTGTAACCTCCCTGGACTGATGAACACTGTTGCACCCCGTCGCAACATGTTATCTTGTTTAACAGCTTTAGCTAATGTTATCCATGTTCTGTTTAGGCTGCAAATCTCCCAAGTTTTAAAAGGAGATATAAAACCGACCAAGATGATAACAGGGATCAGAAGTCTTCTAAGGGTCTGGTTGAGGGGGCTGATGATCTGAGGAGTCATTTTCGAGTTCTTTCATCTGGGGTTCCTGCACTGGCTGCAATTGTGGCTTAATGTTCTTGGCAGGGATCCACTTGGTTCCGACACCTGTGGACACGCAAGCATACCCCCTGCCCCAGGTTAATAATGGGAAAGGTCCAGAGATTTTTGAGGTCTCTGGATCTTTTATCAGAACTAGTGGTATTTCCTTTAACTTTGCTTGAGTGGTACTGCTAAAATGCCTGAAAATTGGTGGTAAGGGTTCCATAAATTATTTGTTAAGAAAATTAAAAACATACATGGCCTTGGACAATATTTCCACTGTTGGGGTCTCCAACAATGGAGAAAGGGGTCTCCATTCCCCCCTTTTGTTTTTCTAAAAGATCTTTTAAAGATCTATGTGTTCTTTCAATTATTGATTAACCTGTGGAGGGATGGGGAATCCCAGTAGTGTATTTTACCCCCCCTCATAAGTTAAAGAACTCTTTCACCTTTTGTGATATATATCCACACCCGTTATCTGTTTTTATCTTTTGGGGAATTCCGAGGGAAGAAAAGGGTTGTAAAAAGTGTTAATTGATGTCTCAAGCCTTTTCTCCTGCATGTGCAGTAGCAAATATGGCTCCTGAGAACGTATCTACAGAGACATGTATATATTTAAATCTGCTGAAGGATTGATAGTGGGTTACATCCGATTGCCAGATCTGTAAACTATTTAACCCTCTAGGGTTCACCCCACTCCCCACTGAAGGGATTGATTGAAGCTGGCAATCAGGACAGGAGCTAATAATCATCTGCACTTGATCTTTAGTTAAATTGAATGTTCTCATTAAGGATGGAGAATTCTGATGAAAAAGGAATGACTTAAATGGGCTTGATCAAAGAGATTTGGGAGGGTGGTTTGGATGGGCATGGTAAGGTGGTCTGCATGGGCATTACCTTTGGCCATAAATCCAGGTAGATTGGTGTGTGACTGAATGTGTGTGACAAAATAAGGCTGTTTTCTTTGGGAGAGAAAAAAGATTAGTTGTTTAAGTAAATTATATAATTTTACATTAGAAACAAATTTTAAGAGGGAACCTTCTGCTTGTTCTATGACACCTGCAACGTAAAATGAATCTGTGACTAAACTAAAAGGGATAGGAAATTTAGAGAAAGCACAAACAACCGCAGCAAGTTCCGCAATCTGTGGTGATCCTTCTACAAGTTCAATGTCAGCCTCCCAGCTACTGCTGTTAGGGTTTTTCCATGTGATCACTGATTTGTGTGACTTCCTGGAACCATCTGTAAAAATAGTGAGAGCATTTAGAGGGGTATGGCTTTTCAAGGGTCTTCAAAGTAGGGTAAAAGGTGTAATAGTTTATGCTTTGGGAAGTGAACTGAAATTTGTCCTGAGAAACCTGACAATGCAATTTGGAACACTTCTGGATGAGCCATTCTAAGTAAAGGGAAGTAACAGGTATAAACACAACAGAATAATCTTTCCCTGAGAGAGACAGAATGCGGGATCTTGCCCTCATTACCAACTGTGATAGAATTTCTGGACTAGCAGTTATAGTTTTAGGCATCTTGTAAGACAAGAAAACCCATTCTAAAATTAATAAAGGATCTGAAAGATTTTGATTCCGTTGAAAAATTAAACCATAAAGATATGGGCTTTCTCCTTATATTGCAAGTGAAAAAGGTAAGTCTGGGTCACATCTGTGGGCTTGACGCGTTTGTAGAGCTGTAGATTATATAATGCAGTTTTTGCCTCCTGGGTGAGTTCTCTGGAAGAATTTAAGTCCATATCTCCCTTTAATAAATCAAACAGAGGAGCTATGTTGCTGTCAAGGCAGTCACGACACAAAGCAGAGACCACATGCAGTCTCAAGCGGCAACTGTTTATTATCAAACATGGCTGACCTTTTATACACTTTCCAGTTGTTTATGCTTCTTCTACCCCAACCATTGGCTACAATAAATCAACATAACACTATTGGTGAAAAGTTACAGTGACTTCTAAAAATACTTCCTCCAGCTGCAAACTTCTGTCCTTATCTTTCTTCTGTTCTCTTCTTCTCTTGGTCTCCTTGGTAACAGCCTTGAAGAAGGCTCCTTATCTTCTTGCTTCTCAGCTTCTTTAGCTAACCAGGCCTGCTGGTAGCTCCTTCCACAGAGCTAAGTCCTGGTTGGTGATTCCTAGGAGAGTCTGAACCCAGTTGATGGATCCAATAAGTTTCTGAAGGTCATGTAATGTTGCTGGGTCCTCCTGTAGTTGCAGAGCTTGTGGTGTGACTGTGCATTCTGTGAGTCTATACCCCAAATACTTCCAAGGAAGAGACTGTTATATTTTGTCTTCTGCCACTTGTAATCCTGCTTGACATATATTATTGACTACATCATTAACAATGGATTTTAAAACTGCATTGTCTTTGGTGGCAATTAGAATATCATCCATATAATGGAGTATTATAGATTGAGGAAATTTCTCACAAATTGGTGACAAGATTTTTGCTACATACCGCTGGCATATAGTTGGTGAGTTATGCATCCCTTGGGGAAGTGCGGTCCAGTGAAATCTTTTTTAGGGGTGACTGTATTGATTGAGGGAACCGAAAGTCAAACCTCTGGGCATCATCTGGATGTAAGGGAATGCTGAAAAAACAATCTTTTAAATCAATAATCATTAATGCCCAATCCATAGGGATCATATTCGGTGATGGCAGTCAGGGTTGCAAATGTCCCATTTCCTCAATATTTTCATTTACTTTTCTCAGATCTTGAAGCAGTCTCCACTTATCACTATGGGATTTTTTTGTTGACAAATATAGGAGTCTTCCAGGGGCTGTTTGTGGGGACAATATGTCCTTTAGCCAATTGTTCATTTACTAAGGACTCTAATGCAGCCAATTTTTCAATTGGGACAGGCCACTGATCAATCCAAACAGGTTTGTCTGAAATCCAGATAAGTTTTACTGCACCATGCTCATCAGTGGCCATTGCTAAAAATTTGTTTCTAGCCTCAACTCCCACTGGGATAAGATGTCTCTTCCACAGACAAGTACCTTTTGTCTTTGAATGATAAATGATTTGGTGGTTGCAACACAGTATTCAGGTCCTTTAAAGGAGACTGGGTGTAAACTTCTCAAGGTTTTGCTGTGTCCCCTTATCCCTTGTAGTGTCCAACGTTGGGACAAGAGTCCATTCTGGTGACCAGTATTCCTGTGAAATAACTGTAACATTTGCACCTGCGTCGATGAGTCCAGTAAGGGTAATAGTCTTACCTAAGCATGTAACAGCACAGGTAATTTTGAGCTTCCCTCAGCCAATTTTTCTAGTCCAGGCAACACAGTGTTCATCAGGAACAACATCAGTTTCATTAGTTAGAGATAACAAGGAGGCTTGAGCAAAAACAAGTCCTTTGGGTAAAAAACAAGGAGGGTTAGGACACCAAGCTAAGACAGTAATCTCCTCGCTAGAGGTGACTGTTAACACTGTAGGCAATACATAAAAACCTTATGCATTGTGCTTGTCCAGTCCCATTAATAAGAAGTCTCTTGGTCGTGGCTCTGGTCCCAAATAACCTGTGGAAATGGAATGGTGGATAAAGTCAGAAATCATTACTGACCGAGCAATTGATAACTCCAGTTGGGTGTTTGCTGGTATGGGGTGGGAAGGTCTCTGATAAGTGTAGGAGAGATTATTAGAGAGCAAGGGCATGATTTCCTTTGGGATTAGGCTTGAGTTATCCTGGGCTAGGCCTCAGAGTTGGGCCTGGATAGTAGTGAGTAGACCTGTGGCGCAGCAAGAAATTAGATTAAGGTGTGCTTAGTATTAATTAGTATAGTTATAGCAATTTCACCATGATGACCTTATAGTTAAGATTGTTTACATTCTTTTCTAAGTGCCAATTAGAGAGCACCTGTTACTGTAAACTATCTGAAACTGTATTTAACCGACCATCTTGTGACAATAAACGGAGAATGCATGCATTAGCCATATTGGTTGTATCGTGCATTGCTCTGTCCAGTCTCCCATGTATTTTTCGGACCCCTGGCTTCATTCTGGCATCCGAACAGGGACCCCCAATCGCTTAAATGTGGTTTAGAGTTATTTTAATGCAGAATTTACATTCAAATGTAAAAAATGTCTTTTTTAATGCTTAAATGCAGAGTCGCTTAAATGCAGGGGTTTTTTTGCTTTAATGAGGTTTTGTTTTTCGCTTTAATGTGGTGAGAGATTGAAAGTCTCTGAGCTTGCCTCCGAGCCTGCCCGAGTTCGGAGCCGAGGGTCTCCTGGACCGCTAGCGGGACCTCTAGAGACGAGAGAAACTCAGAGCTGGGAGTCTGGGAGCGTGGTTCGCTCAGTTTCAGTCGGAGAGAAACAGTGGCACGCTGTGGAGAGGAGAGAGGTAAGCATCCCACGGAAAAAAGGAAAGAAAACAAAAAAAGATGGAGGCTTAATTCCGTGCCACTACACGCCTTCTCGCTAATATTGTCTCGAAAAGGGGCGAAAAACTTAAAGAAAGTTAATTAGAGCAGTTGACCCAGTGGGCCAGAAAGAAAGGAAAGTTAAGCAAACCTTCGCTAGTGTTCTGCAAAGCCGAGTGGAGAGACATTAGGGAGCTGCTCTGGCACTCCGCCATTGCTGGAGGGAAGGAAGGAAAAGCAGAGCCTGAACTTGGTGCGATTTGGAAAAAAATCGTAACTACTTTGGAGGCTTTGTCTGCCGAGCGGAAGGCTGCTGAAGCTGCAATCAAAGCTCTCGAGGGCAGCATGGGCGAGCTGAGAGAAATCCAGAAATCCTCTAAAATAGCAAGGTTTTTCAGGATAGATTCAAACCGTGCTGTGCAAGGAAACGCGGCTCCTGTTTTCTCCAGCCTCCAAGATGTAGTGAATTCTGTTGCGGACCGGGTGGTTTGGGTGCTGGAAGTGTCTCTGTTAGTGTCCAGACAGACTGAGGCTGACCAGGAAGCCCTGCAGCTGCCAGACTCTAGGGGCGTGGTGAAAGATGAGAAAGCAGGCAGGACTAAGGGCGGAGCGGGGCTGGCACAGGAGACGACACAGGGGGGCGGTGATCAGGGCTGCGACAAACGCGGAACCGAGGGGCCTCCCCCCCCACCAGAAGACAAAGTACTGATGTAGGCGCAGCCAGCCCAAAACAAACATGGTGCCGCCCATGCCCGCTTTCGCCGCAAGGTTCTCTTTCACCACTGCTGATCCCACGGAGCTGCAGACACACCGACCTGCAGCAGCTCAGTGCCCACTCCCCTCTGATTCTGATTCAGATCGTGAGAGCTCCAGCCCCGATTTTCACAGCACATCACGGCAGCAGAAAAAACCGCAGCATGCACATGAGTTGCAGCAGACAATCCAGAAGCTCGCTGAGCTGTCTTCCCAACAGAATCAGAGAGCCAAGCCAACCCACCGTCTGTGCCTTCTATCCTGGGGTTTTTGCTTTCTGCACACCAGATGGCGCTGTCAGTCTCCCAACAGAACCCGATTGCAAATCGCTGGTCAAAAGTATTAAAAGATGCTATAATAGACTGTGATTTCAATATAGCAAGTTCTATTGCCTGCCCAGTGATTATAGAAAATGCCCGAGCTCAATGGGAACCTCACGAATGGAAAGTGTTAAGCCAAGCAAAGCAAACAGTTACCACCTATGGAATAAGATCAGAAGCAGCCAGAAACATAATGCAATACATCTTCACAGCATATATACTTTGTCCAGCTGACTGTTCAAGCATTGCGTCTTTGCTCTTAACCTCTTCACAATTTCTTATTTTTGAAAGAGAGTGGAGACTTTTAGCAGTTGAAGAAGCAAACAGACATCAAGTATTAGGAGATCCTTTGTATGCACTCCAGCCTGACATGCTGACAGGACAAGGACCATATGCTACAACTAATGTCCAGCTCACCTTTCCCATTGAGATCCATCAAACAGCTCAAACTTTAGCCCACAAAACTTTGCTTCTAGTTTCAGACAAAAAGAAGCCTGCACCATATGCTAACATCAAGCAAGGAGCCACAGAACCTTATGGAGAATTTATTGATAGGCTGTCCGCTGCCCTGAAAGATACACAAGACCTGCCTGCGGAATTGCAAGAGCATCTCTTTCGCTCTCTTGCCTTTGAGAATGCCAACTCACATACCAGAGCCATTTTAGCTTCCTTCCCTCAGGGCTGTGCAGTCGATGAGATGCTTGTATGTGCCACAAGAGCTGAGCAAAACATCCAGACAGCAGCACTCACAGCAGCCATGCAAGATGCAATGCAGCCACAAGGACACATCATCGCAGCTGCTCTGTAAGGAGGCAACCTCAACCGCCCTCACAACAATCAAAAGCCATCACCAAATATTCTTTGCTATCGGTGTGACGAAACAGGCAATTTCAAGCGAGTCTGTCAAAAGACTGTATGGTGTCACAAATGCAACCTAGACAACCATGCCACTGAAGCTTGTCGTAAATCGGTAAACCCCAAAGCCAACGCGTTAAGGCAGCGCACCAGGACAAAAATCAATTCCTTGACCCAGAAGGCCCCGAGTCTGGCTTCCTGGTCCTGAACAAGCCCGCGACATGGGGGAGCCTCGGCGTGGATGTGGCAACAGCAGTAGAGGTCACCTTGCAAGATAAAAAAGTGACCCTGATTCCAACCAATGTATATGGTCCAATGTACAGCACAATTTCTTTAATTGGAGGTTTGTTGCTCGGAAGATCCTCCACAAGCAAACAAGGTGTAATCGTGATTCCAGGAGTCATCGATGCAGATTACACCAGACAAGTGAAAATAATGGCTTATGTCCTGAAACCACCTGTGACAATTCCAAAAGGAAGCAAAATTGCTCAGATTCTACCATTTGAAAACATTCTGCCACATCGTCAGTGGCCATGAGAACCAGCCAAAAAGCAAAGAGAAGATAAGGGCTTTGGGTCAAGAGGCCATGATGTCTTTTTCACAATAGACATGACAAACCGTCCACACAAAAAGGTACAGCTGCAGCGTGGTTCTCACTGCATCACCCTAGAACCAATGCTCGACCCAGGGGCAGACATTTCTATAGTCAATCAAATATTCTGGCCACCTGATTGGCCTCTGCAAGCTCCAGACACCCACGTTGTGGGAGTGGGCGGAATGAAAGTTCCCTCAATAAGTAGAGATCCCATCAGCATCATCTTTGAAGACAATCAAGTTATCGTGACCCAACCTTACATCATGTCTCTGCCCAAAACACTTCCAGGACTGATAGGCAGAGACGTGCTGTCTCAACTTGGCATGGTTTTAACCACTGACCAGCATTTTCCTTGATGGCCACTGCAGTGCAGCTGCCCATCCAGAAAATCACCTGGTTGACTGAAACCCCTGTTTGGGTTGAGCAGTAGCCAATGACGAAAGAAAAGCTGCAAATTGCTGAGCAACTAGTACAAGAACAACTTGATGCTGGATACATCCGGCCCTCCGTGAGCCTGTGGAACACGCCAATTTTTGTAATCTCAAAGAAGTCAGGAAAATGGAGACTGTTGCATGATCTGCGAAAGGTCAATGAACAAATGCAGGCAATGGGTGCTTTACAGACTGGCCTGCCAGCACCAACTATGCTGCCTCAAGGGTGGAACATTGTTGTCATCAATTTGAAGGACTGTTTCTTTAGCATCCTGCTTCATCTGCATGACATTCAACGCTTTGCCTTCACTGTGCTATCCATCAACAGAGCAGCTTCAACGAAGCGATATGAATGGACCGTTTTGCCTCAAAGCATGCGAAACTCACCCACAATGTGTCAGCTGTTTGTTGATTGGGTTTTGCAGCCAATTTGCCAGCACTTTTCCAATGCAATGATCTATCACTATATGGATGACATCCTCATAGCCACCAAACAGCCATTGGCAGAAAGAGACTTAAACTGGTTGTTTTCACAGCTGAAATGCCATGGACTGATTGTAGCACCAGAAAAAATACAGCGATCAGCTCCTTGGAAGTACTTAGGCTGGCTGATCACAGACGCACAAGTTTGGCCGCAGAAAGTCACTTTACATGCTGACATTTCCACCTTGCATGATGCTCAGAGACTCTTTGGAGACCTGCAATGGGTTTGCACCATTGTAGGGATCACCAATGATGATTTGCAACCACTTGGGCCATGGCTTCGCGGTAGTGATGCAAATAGTCCCCGAGAAACAGAAAGCCTTAGCTCGAGTGTCAAAAAAGCTGCAACATGGTTGGAGCGCTCGTCGTGTAGAACATCTCCCGTTGTCACTTTTCCTTTCTAACGCTGATGTCTGTCCATTTGCCATTGTTCTTCAATGGCAAAAGAAAAAGGGGGAACACCGACCTAAGCTTTGTTTAACAGCAAGTCTGTTGGAGTGGGTGTTTTTACCTGTGCAACCAAAGAGCTGTGTCATGACCAGAACAGATGCTCTTGCTGCATTGATAAGAAAGGGCAGAGACAGAATTGTAGAGATAGATGGAAAGGAGCCAGCAGACATCAGTGTTCCTGTGAAAAATGAAGATCTAGAATGGAAGCTGAGACATTCTGTTGCATTGCAAGAAGCATTGCTGGGGTTCACAGGTGTGGTTCACAACCGACAACCAAAAGGCCTGATGTGGAGTTTGGTCCAGCATCACCAGTGGCTAGAAAGACCTTTGTGTTCCTTGAAACCGGTTGACGGGAGAACCGTCTTTACTGATGCAAGTCGCAAAACAAAGAAGGCTGTGTGTGTTTGGCAACAGCAAGGAGAATGGTTACAACATGTAATTAAGGGTGAAGCAGGAGACAGTCTGCAAACCCTTGAACTGAGAGCAGTGTGTTGGGCTTTGCAAACCTGGAACAAAGAACCACTCAATGTTGTTTCAGATTCTTTATATGTAGTTGGAATTGTGCAAAGAATTGAGGATGCACTCATCAGAAAAACCCAGAATCAACGCCTTGGAGAACTGTTCTTTCAATTGCGAAGTGTGCTGAAACAGCGTCAGCATGCTTTTTCTGTCATGTACATTCGGAGCCATCTATGCAACAGTGGTTTAGGAGAAGGCAACGCACGGGCAGATGCTGCTGTCAGCTGCGTTGTGCATGTCTTTCCGAAAAATAAGTTTGAGAGGGCTCGCAACAGTCATGAAACTTTCCATCAAAATGCTAGGGCCCTACACTGACAATTCCAGATTCCCCTGAATGATGCCCAAGGCATTGTGCATGCCCGCCCTCAATGTAGTCATCATGGGCCTGGCCTTGGTCTGGGCAAAAACCCAAGGGGGTTGAAGGCTTTAGAATTGTGGCAGATGGATGTAACCCATGTTCCAGAATTCGGGAGATTGAAATATGTTCATGTTACTGTAGATACATATTCCAAATTTATTTGGGCCACAGCACAACCAGGGGAAAAGGCCTTGCATGTTGAAAGACACCTATCTGTGTGTTTTGCAGTGATGGGTGTGCCTGTAGAAATTAAGACTGACAATGGTCCAGCCTATGCCAGTCAGCGAATTGCCAGATTTAGGCAGACGTGGGGGGTGAAGCATACCACTGGAATCCCCCACTCCCTTACAGGTCAAGCCATTGTAGAAAGGGCCAATCGTACCCTAAAAGAATACCTAGCAAAGCAAAAGCAGAATGATGAAACTGATGTAGCTAGTCGATTGTCTAAAGTATTGTTTACTCTAAACTTTTTGTGCTTAGCAGAAGGAAGAGAAGAACCCGCAGCTGTGACACATCATTATGCAGTGAAAGAGGGAGGACCACAAGCGATCCCAGGACTTTACGTTTATCACAAGAACATGTGGATGGGTGAATGGGAGGGACCCAGTCCTGTTTTATTTAATGGTCGTGGATACATGTGTGTTTCTACAGGAAAATCAAGACCTGTCTGGGTTCCGAGCCGATTCACTCGTGCATGTCCCCAGTCAGAGATACCAGCTAACAGTAATAACAACAGTGGCAATGGCGATTTACCTAGAGCTCCTTGTGACGATCCTGAGACGGCTGAGAATTAGTTTTATAGAGAGTAGAAAAATAGTCATATAATTATAGCTGTTAAGATTGTTTTAGTTTTTAAGAGCAAGTTTAGCGATAAGTTGTTTTTAGGTAAGTGATAGCTAGTTATTGGGTTTTTTTAAGTAGAATTAGAAAAGACAGTTAAAGAGGCTTAGCAGAATGTTGGGAGTTGGGGTGATTGTTTTAATTAGTGTTTTAGTAAGAGGAGTGTCAGAAGTGCTTGATATTGACTCAAGACGAAATATGTGGGTCACTTGGGCCAATCGAACTGGGCAGAACTCGCTTTGTTTGTCCTTGACTACGCCATCTAATCCTTTTCGCACCTGACTGATTGTAATCCCAGTGAATTCCATGGCAGACTTTAAGAGCTTGACTCAAGCCAAAATTAATCCAGAGAGTGATTTGGGAGCACAAGCTGTTGCCGTTGCACAAAATCTTAGAGTCGCTGGTACTGGGCCCCAAGAGTTCGACCTTATGGGTTCTGTGCCAGGCAACTATTGTTTAATCTTTGGACATTTCATTTTAAATTCAAGTTTATTAGTTGTAAAAGGAAAGTGGCTGAGAGGTAGCAACACTTGGTTGTCTCCCAAGTCCCCATTGTATTACAACAATTCTGAATATTGCAACAATTGGACTGCATCTGTAACACCATTAAAAGGTACTGTAAAGAAACTGCCACCAGGAATCTTTCTCATTTGTGGAGACAGAGCCTGGTCTTCAAAGCCTCAAGGAGCTGTAGGAGGCCCATGCTATTTTGGCAAATTGACACTGTTTGCTCCCAGCATTCATCAGGTTCTTGGACTGTCTCAGAAGACCCGACGAGCCAAATGCAGTGTCATTCAGCTAGACAGTAATTGTATACATCAGGTAATATTATGGAGCCGTGCAGCTGTGATATCAGCTTCATTTTTTACCCCAGGGGTTCCTGCGGCACAAGCTCTCACCCAGTTAAAACCCTTAGCCTGCTGGACAGGAAAACAAATTAATATAGCATCTAATATGTTAAGTGAGCTTGCTGCAGATGTTAACAGCATCTGCCATGCAGTTCTTCAGAACAGAGCTGCCATTGACTTCCTCCTTTTAGCTCAAGGACATGGGTGCGACAAGTTTGAAGGTTTGTGTTTTATGAACCTATCAGACCATTCTCAATCGATCTACAAACAGCTGTCGCAGCTGAGAAATAACATGAAAAAACTTGTAGTTGTTGACACTCCGTTTGACAAGTTGCTCAGTTCATGGGGTCTTACTGGATGGATTGAAGATCTGATTCATTTTAGTGTTATAGCTCTTATTGTTATTGTAGTTATTTTAGTTATTGTACCTTGTTTGTTGCGGTGCGTGCGAAAATTAATTAGCCGTGCCTTTGACTCAGTTTGGGTAGCCCAAAAAGAAAAAGGGGGAATTGTAGGAGAGATTCTTAGAGAGCAAGGGCATGATTTGCTTTGGGATTAAGCTTGAGTTATCCTGGGCTAGGCCTCAGAGTTGGGCCTGGATAGTAGTGAGTAGACCTGTGGCGCAGCAAGAAATTAGATTAAGGTGTGTTTAGTATTAATTAGTATAGTTATAGCAATTTCACCATGATGACCTTATAGTTAAGATTGTTTACATTCTTTTCTAAGTGCCAATTAGAGAGCACCTGTTACTGTAAACTATCTGAAACTGTATTTAACCGACCATCTTGTGATAATAAACGGAGAATGCATGCATTAGCCATATTGGTTGTATCGTGCATTGCTCTGTCCAGTCTCCCATGTATTTTTCGGACCCCTGGCTTCAGATAAGAAGTTGCAATTCTTGACCTGTAAGCCTCTCATGTTGTGCATGGCAGGGGACAGGGATTCTTGTGTCATTGCACGCTGCTGCCCTGTGCTCAGCTTGAGGTTTCCTGACTGTCAACAGCAATGAGCCTGCACTTGATGAGATTGGTTAATATTGTGCCTGTTTTTCCCATAGTCACATTGCTTTTGGAAAGTCTTTTTCTTTGGCTTATTACAGTTTTTCACCCAATGCCCCCTTTGGCCACAATTATAACAATGCCCGGGTTTTTTGTTTTGCTGTTTTTGGGAATTTTTAAAAAAATTGTTTAGAGCATTAGCTGGTACTTGTGCTTGAATGGTGGCAGTATGCTCTGGAGTGGCCAGTTTATTACATGCCTCCACCATTTGAGAAATGGTGGGCTCTGGCTCCGATGGTAAGTCACGAAGAACCTTTTTACAATCTGGATTTGCATTAACCGCTGCCAATTGCTTCAACAGTCTTTCTCGCACTGGATCTTCAGTGACCTGTTTATCAACTGTAATTTTTAATCGGTCTAAAAAGGTCATATAGGGTTCAGTGGGACCTTGTCTTATATCTGCAAAGTCTATTTGTGGTTTACTGGCTTCAGGGATTTGCATAAGGGCTTTTCTGGCTGCATCTTTAATATCATTAAGAACTGGCCTTGGTAGGTTTACTGCTTGCTGGTCTGGATCTATATAGGCTCCTTCTCCTGCCAGTTGATCCATAGTTAGTGCAGCCCTTACCTGGCATAATCTTGCAGCAGCTTAGTTAGCAGTTGCTTCCACCCCAACTCCCATAATAAATATTCGGTGGGAGTTAACAGTGATGTCATAAGGTACCACATGTCATGTGGGGTTAGTGTGTGAGCAGAGAAGGTGGCAGAAATAAGATTAGAAAAATCTGGAGAGCTTCTTCCATGCTCTCTGGCCACCTTACTTACCTCTTTGATCTCATTAAAAGCCAGAGCCTCCCAATAAGGATTGCCTCTTCTATTATATTGGACCAGCATTATGTCCAATTTGTTTGCTATTTCCCATTCACCTTTCTTTATTGCTTTTCTTTTTATCTTTTCCCAAGTGGTTCTCTTAGACTCTGGCAAGCGGAGATCTTCCTCAGATGATGAGGAGGAGGAGGGTGAGTTAGATGAGGAGGAGTAGCCTTTAGCTAAAAACATCCTTTTGTATTTTCAGTCCCTTTTTTCTTCGGGTTCTAGACCTCTGGGTTCTAAAACAGGCATGGGCTTTGCCATCTTGGAGGTGGGCCCTTCAGGAACTACTGCAGATGTAGATCTGGTCTCCTCCAAGGGGGTGTAGCACTTGGGGTTAGTTTTGGTAATGACACCAAGGGTGACATCCCTCCACAGGTGCTGGCGGCAGCGGGAGGCTCGGCATGCCCCACCGTGCTTTTGCTTATGGCACTGAAAATGGGGTTTCCCAAGGCATTTTTCCAGGGTTCATTTCTTCCCCAGGGAAACTACCCTCTACAGAAAACCTTTGCAAATGCTGCAGTTTGAAGCAATTTTTGGAATTCTACTCTGCTTTGTTGAGACCCCACCTGGAGCACAGCATCCAGCTCTGGAGTCCTTGGCATGGGAAGGACATCCACCTGTTGGAGTGAGTCCAGGGGAGGCTGTGAAGATGCTCGGAGGGCTGCAGCACCTCTGCTATGGAGACAGGCTGAGAGCTGGGGTTGTTCATCCTGGAGAAGAGAAGGTTCTAGGAAGGCTTTCTTGCAGCCTTTCAGTACTTAAAGGGGGCTTAGAAGAAACACAGGGGCCAAACTTTTTACATGGGCAAATAGTGGTAAGAGAAGAGGTGATGACTTTAAACTGAAGGAGGGTTGATTTAGATTAGATATAAGGAAGAAATTTTTTTGCACTGAAGGTGGTGAGGCAGTGTCACAGGTTGCCCAGAGAGGTGGTGGATGCTCCATCCCTACAAACATTCAAGGTCAGGTTGGATGGGGCTTTGGGCAACCTGATCTAGAGGAAGGTGTCCCTGGCCATGGCAGGGGGGTTGCAACTAGATGACCTTTAAAGGTCCCTTCCAACCCAAACTATTTTGTGATTTTGTTCTATGACTCTAAGTCATGTAGAATGTTGTGAAGAAGATGCATTTGTGGTATTACATGGAGTGGTCCTTGTCTGGGGAAGCTTTTGGCTGCTGGCTGGGAAATTAAGATGTACATTGCTTTTCTCTGCCAGAAACTTCACTTCCAGTGCATTCAACACCAGAAGATCTCCAAAATACTGTGGTGTCCTGCTCAACATAAACCCTTCCCTGTGTTCTTTGGCATCCATGCTAGAGACTGCTGGCTCCTGAGCAAAGGTGTGCAGGAAATCTGGACCTGGAGTCATGCCAAGGTGGATGCTAATGCTAAATACTGCCACTGCTTAAAATCTTGCCCCTCCTGGGGTGGGATTTGCAAGGGAGATGCTGACTACTGGGAACAATGAATAATGCCAGTCTCCCATGTGGAGTTGGATCCAGAGCACTGACTCGGTGACAAGACCAAAACCCAGCAGTGCTGCCTGTTGGGTCTCACCAGCTCTCTGTGGTGTCCAAACTCTGCTTGTTTCTGAGAAGGGGGAAAATATCTGGGTTCTTTCCATGTCTTCAGGCTCCCATGGCTTTGCCTGTGTGACCAAAGTAATCAACTGCCCATGGCCAAGATAGTTAAACCTAGGGAAAACACACTGGGATTTTGCAGCTTTAAGCTGAATAAAATCAAACATCCACCTGATGGCAGCAGAGAACAGGGAAGAGGGAAAGCCCAGGCCAGGTGAGCAGTGGCCTGCTGAACATACACCAGGGATTTCTGACATGTGGAGCTTGGTTTGGTGATGGGGCCTTCCCACAGTGAGAGCTGATGACCTGGGGAGAGCTCACCAACAGTATCTCTGTGCCCTTCTGGAGAGGAAAAGGTTGCACAGGGTTCAGGTATTACTTTTGAGGATGCCACAGTGCAATGAGCAGCATGAAGTGCCCAGTGTGCTTGGAGGATGGCTTTTGTGAAGCATCAGAATCTCTGAAAACCAGGTGATGCGGGCTGAGATGGTGAGGATGCAAGCTGGGTGTCCATGGCTGCCCTTGCAAGGGATGCTGGATCTAGCTGTGGTCCCTTCAGCCTTGGGTACTACTTCTAATGGTGGCTGGAGATATCAGGAGGAGCATGAGAATGGGACATGGATGGATGTAATGGAAATTATTGGAGACAACCATAGGATGCTCAAGTGTGAAAGCTCCTGAGGCAAAACTGAGGGAGCTGTTTTACAAGAGACAGTAGTACTCAATAGCAGGAGAAGGGTTGGTACCAAACCATGTCTCAGGGAAAGGGGTGAGACCCACCAGCGACCACAATTTACAACAAGCATCTTCCTGCAGAGTACAGATGGCATTTTCTGGCCATACCACCAGTATCTTTTTGGGCTTGCTGGAACAGGCAAGGATGTGAGTTTTCCCATGTGTCCTGGTTTGAAGGACAGGTGTCTGCCAAGGAAGGCAGGAATATCCCTTGGAATGGAAAGTATGACTCCATTCTCTCCAAATTATTATAACTTTGAAATTAAGGGGCTTTCAGGCAAAGATATGGGAAAAGGAATAACAGTTCTTTACTAGTATGTATATGGATAACAAGGCAAACAAACAACAGCAATGGCAGCGTCAAGAAACAAAACCAGAAAACCAGTAACAGCCTTCTCTCAGTTGAGGTCCTTTGGTGTAGTAATGGTCACAGCTGGCAGGAGTGCTGTTGGCTCCCAGCCAGACAGCTGCAATGATAACCTGGCAGCTGCAGGGGGCGCTGTAGCATTAATTTAGCCACCTCTCTCTCATGCTGTAATGGTGGGCGTGCCTGTGGAAGAGATAGAGAAGGGGCTTACTTTACAACCTCACAGGGACAGCTAATCCCAGTGCCCCTCCAGATGGTGAAATGGGCTGTAGCAGGAACTTCAGAGCAGCAGCTGTAATGGCAGAGGCAGGCACACCCAAGCAGCAAACAAAATACAGCAGAAACTCCACAGCCTTAGCAGGAGGCATGGGGTGTCCCAGCAGGCATGGGACGCTGGATTACAGTGTAGTAAAAAACCCAGAGCAGTGGCAGAAAACCAGTAGGGCTGGGCAGAGGCACCCAGACTCCCAAATGCAGCCAGGCGAGGCTCCCTCAGAGGGGCTTGGGGCTCTGTGTCTCAGGTTTTCCCCTGAGGTTATGCCTTGGGAAGGCTGACCTGGAACAGAGACTGGACAGAGCTAGAGAATAAAGTAGGTATTTATTAAAAGGCCTTTAAGGGTACATCTTGGGCAGTATAAGAGTCTGGCCAAAGATACACCCAAGATGGACTTAAAATGGTCACAAAATGGATGACCGGTCAAGAGGTCCTACACTTTTATAAGTTTTGGTCCATTTGCATATTGGGGTTTAATTGTCCAATTACAGCTTCAGGTTGTGAGGTCTAATCCTTCTTGTTTTCTCTCTTCAGTCCGCCATAGTTTATGCTTTTGGGCCTGAAAACTTGTAACCATTGTCCTTGGTCCTCAGCAGGAAAGGATTTGTTTTGTCTACCTACTCTGTGAAGAGAGCTTACTAACTCTTAATATGAGGCTCAGAACTACACACCTAGGCAGCACAGAACCTGAAAAACATGAAAGCTAAAACTTAAGGCATCAGAGGCACTTGAGTAGATGGTGAGGTTTCTTTCCAGAGAGGTAGGGTGTTAATAAGGTCCCAGTTCAACAGTCGCTCTTATGAGCAGAGCCTCACAGTAGGAGAAAATAGTAGGCGGTAGAAATCTGCAGTGGTGGTGAATTCCTCCCACAGTGACCTCAGCCTATGTCCCCTCTGATGCCGAGAGCAAGAGAGGGAGAGGACCCGAGTGAGAGTGCAGCTGCACCCTTCCCCCCACTATTGCCTTGGGAAGGCTAACCTGAAACAGAGGCTAGGCAAAACTAGAGAGTAAAATCAGGATTTATTAAAAGGTCTCTAGGATCCACCCTGGGCACTACAGAAGCCTACGCAAGGCTGCACCCAGGGTGAGCTGAGAGTGGTAACAAAGATGGCCCCGCAGTCACGAGATTTGCCATTTTATAAGTTTAGGTCTATTTGCATATTGGGATCCAATTGTCCAATTACAGCCCCAGGCCGTGAGGTCCCATCCTTCTTGTTCCACCCCTCTTTCCATTGTTGTTTGTGTTCTTGGGCTGAAAGTTGTCCTTGGTCTTCCAGCAGAAATGGATTTTTTTTGTCTAACTGCTCTGTAGAGGGAGCTTAGTACAGTTCCCAATACGAGGCTTCATCCCTAGGTAGCACAGAATCTGAAAATATAAAAGCTAAGGCATCACCACCTTGGCCACTTATTTTGTCTCTTAAGTACCAATCGTTATTGTCTCTTAGCAACAAATGGTACAAAATTCCCTAAAAGAAAGAAAGAAAAAAGGAAAAATCCTAACCTCCAACACCATGTGTCATGGAGTATTGGCCATCCATGTCACACTGCGTTGAGGCAAACTCTTATTGAGTAATAACCATAATTCTGTGATTTTTAGCATTTGTTCTACCAAACCGTTTGGGTCACAGGATTTAAGAAAATCTTTAAGGAATGTTTTAAAGGAACACTCTCAAAGCAAAATAACTTGATTCAAAATAAATTTTAATTTGAATTTAATTCTGTTGAGGAAAAATATACTTTTAAATGCTCCAGTAGAAAAAAGTTTGACTCCCCAATTTAATTCTGACACTTGTTAATATATTTTGGTTTTATACCCCCAGTTATGTTATCTTTTTATAATTGCCTGTGAGAAACAAGGCTCACTCTTTAAATTTTTAAAAGTTTAATACGGGATAAAAGGGACAGTAAACAGCACTGGGTGCCTGGCAAATTGCCAGTGGCATGTCAGTTACCTATAACAACTTTCCTTATATACTTTTTCATTGCACTGATCAAATGCATATTCATGAAGATCATTCATATTCAAACATTCCTTTGAGTTCTTTGACATTGAGATAGACAAGGCAATTTTGTTGCAAATGAAGCCCTTGTAAATTCAATGTTCCTTGTTAAATGTTCCCCCCCCTTTGTTAATCACCATGCTATTGTTGCCGAATTGCCGAGTTGTTGAGTTGTCGTGGAATTGCCAAGCCCTGCTGCTGCCCCTACCATGGCGACCAAAGAATAAGAGAGGGAGAAAACCACAGACATGCAAATAGAAGTGATGCAGTGCCAGCTGGGAGAAAAAAATCAAGAAAAGATTGCTCCAGAGCAGAAAGACTTTATTAAACCGAGCCACCAAAACACATGGATGGACCATGCAAAGAGTAAGACTACCCCCTCCCAAGGTTGAGCGGTTTTCACCCCCTCACCCTAACTCTTAAAGACATTGCCCAGAGAGGGACCCCTAGACTTTCAGAGCCAGGTGTGCCTTTGGGAGTTCCCATGAGGACGGAAGACCCAGCTCCGCCTGCACTCCAGCGGACGAAGCTGCTGCACACCTCCTCCTCCAAGTCGCTTCTGGGCACAGCGGCAGCATGCACGCAACCCGTCGGGCCCCCACCCCGAGCTGATCCTAATAAAGGCTTTTAAAAGGAGAAAGATCTCCTACCCTGTTTATTTCAACATGTTCCGTGAATTCTTTAGCTTTGTTCAACCCCGACCCATCGTGAATTCTTTAGCATTGTTCGACCCCTGACCCATAATTCAGTAGTGTAGATTTGATTTTTGGGAGACGTGTATGTCATTTCCTTACAATGTATATGCCATTTCCTCACAATGTGTATGCCGTTTCTTCACAACGACAAATGGAAAAATTATTGAAAGCCACAGGGTTATTATAAATAAAGAGCTTGACTCAGCCAATATATCAAGCAGCAACCAATTTTATTAATTAATACAGAATGGTAAAATGTGAGCAAAGCAGCGCTGGGTACAGTGGGGGTTTCCCCTCCGACCGCACGCCGACTATTGATTTTCTGCTGGTATTTATTGAGATTTTCCATAAGCACTTCTCAGCAACTTTTTTTTCTAGTTTCCTCCTAATTTCTATTTTTGAAATCTAATTTCTATACCCATTGTGATCAATTTCTATTGGTGATGTTAAATTTTCTATACTTCAAAAGGTATGAAATCAGTGAGGTCAGAAATAACATCTTGTGATGATGAGGTTCTCAGGATCATAAATTAGCGGTGGTGGGGTCCAGATTTCCTTCTTCAGAAGAAAACACCAGAGATAGATGAGAGATTCAGCCTTCCTTCTCAGGACTATAAATCAGTTTTGTTGGTGATGTCCAGCTTCCAGATGGTGGTCTATCTCTTTTTTCCAGGATCATTAATTTTAGTTTGGAATAGCTCACTTCCTTCTATTTGGGTGATTACAATTCTTTATATATATATATATATATATGCTAAAGCTATAGTTCAAACCTTCTCACTACAAAGCAGTTTAAAGCTTATAATAATTTTATTTCTAAAGCAAATAACAATAATATTTCTGCATTCCTCTATCCTACATGTTAAAAAGCTATAAAACTCATACCAATTGAAAAAGCCTAAAACTTATATTGTAAAAACCTTATAGGGTCAAATGGTTCACATATAAGCAAGCAAAATATTAGTTCAAAAGCCTCTTTCCATGCTTTTTCCGGTTTTGTTCATTAAACAAATGTTTTTATGATTATCCTATGACCTTTTCCACACATTTCACAACCATAACTACAAAGGCCATCTTTTCTACCTGACACAAATCACAACCCTACATCTCACAGGGTCAGTGGCAGAAGTCCTTTTCACATCCATTCTTTCAATGTTGTTGTGAGAAACGATGCTCACTTTTAAAATTTAAAAGGTTTATTAAACCTTAACAAAATACAACAAGAGACTGAATAAGAAGAAAGAGCAGTGCTGGGAGACTCCATGACCAGCAGCCACGTGCTCATCTACAAAATGGATGTTCTGCTATTTATACCCTTGGCCCCTCCCAAAGTCTTGTCAGTCAACTTCTTCTCTGCCATCTATTGGTGGAGATCACTTTCTTACAACTTGATTGGAGGTCAGATGTTGCCATGCTGCACCTTCTATAATGACCCTGCCCTCCCCCAAATGCCCTGACCAGTGACAACATTACAAGGGGGAAGGGAAAGAAGACTATGGGGAGAACATACAAAAATAACTATACATCTATAAAACTTCTCTTAACATACACATACTATTCGTTCCTTAATTGTGAGAGCCAACCATCTCATTACTCATCTATAACATTATCTGTGTGGTTCCTTCAATGTTATCTAATCATACAGACAGTTTTAGCTATTTACACAAAGTTATCTAAGTTATTCTCACTATTGTCAGTTAGTTACAAAAATAAAAGCATTCTGCAAAAGTTAACATTACATAGTCTCTATTTTAATATTTTGTGAAAGCCTAAACTACAATATATATTTATCACATTAATACACATATAAGCTACACATGGCCAGGGCATTGGCCACAAAAGCTGACAAATTATATTATATCAAAAACAGTTAAAAAGTCATTACAAAATGTACTAAATCAAAATCGTTGTGATTAAAAATAATTTGCTAAAGCTAATACATAATAGCAAAAGCCAACAACTACATAGTTATTTATAATATTGCCAAAGAATGGAAAAATTCTGCTGTTCATATGCAGGGATTAGTGTTGTTGCTGGGACCTTGTGACATATTCGACACTAAGCAAATGGATATTGTGGCAAGAAGTGAGATGAAGTTACATGAAAAAGGATGACAGGGAGAACACAGAATGATGTTGTTTATTTATTTGCTTAGAATAATTTTTCTCTCTTCTTACCCTGTGCAGATCCCACATGCAGAAATGGCATCAAGGCAGCAATGGATTGGTCAGAGCTCTGGGGCAGAGACTGTCCCCCGATGCCAAATTGATTTTTGCCTTTTTGTTTTTAGATTTCCTTCATATATATTTGTAGCTCTTTTGTTGTATTGTTATATAGTTCCTAGCTAGCCCCAGTGCTTTTCCCTGCCCTGATAGGCAGAAAGATAAAAGACATTCCAGAGGCTCCAAGCCAGGGGGTCCAAGGTTACATTCTCAAGGAAGCCAAGGTTGAAACTAGCTCTCCTCCACACATTTTAATAAACAAAATTTAGTTAATATCTAAAAGGGGGGGAGATTCAAAGAGGGTTGAACCGGGGGGGAATAACCTCACCACTTATGTCTCTAATTGGGGACTTTTGTCAGATATGCTAATTTGTTAAACATATAAAAATTGTATATGCGTATGCTACAGGTGCATCTTTGGCATTTTCCATCATTTTCCGTTGTGCACCTAAGGATCCTTATAAAGGTAACCCCTTTTTATCACCTAACTGTGTCTGGCTCATGATTTTAGGACCAGCAAAACGGCCTCACCCCAAGCCTGCTCTACCCAGCCCCTTCCCACACAACTTTCTCACACAGTGTGCTGTGATGGTGGCAGGAGATCTCAAATGGGAATTGACAGAATCTCTGCCAACCTATTTGTTTCGGGTTCAGTGCAAGATGTATTCTATTTCCCATCTGTTAAAAACAGTTGGGGAGGTGTTTCTTTCCTCAGGGCTCTGGGGGAGGGTGTCTTCTGTTAATGGGCTGTCACCCTGATTTTTCAGCCTTCTGATGTTTTCATAGTTTCTGAATTCTTTCTCATGCGAATGTTATAAATAGAAGATGTTTATGCTAAATACTAGCTATGTTTTTCATTCCTCTCCCGAAGAGGGAACAGTTCAAGGACTTTTGGTTTGACCAATGTGATTGGAAAGGTGGCAACCTTAACCTCCAATCCATGGTCTGGGTGGAAATACTATATATGTTGGAGTCAGAGAATAAAGAGGTCAGAGGTCTTTGCCTTGTGCACTGGAACGGAGTCCGTATCTTCCTTTCGTGTCCTATTGTGACAATGAGCCAGCTGTTAAAACCAGGTGGAGCAATGTTCCTTATCTCTTCCACAACCCATCCTCCCTCTGGGGGATATCTGCTGTTAATGGGCCATTAAGGCTCACCACATGACTGATAAAATTACATCACCCCATTGTGAGATGCTCCACCCAGTGGGAGGAACCAAGCATTCCTACCTGGATAAAAGCTGAGATTCAGAACACCAGGACAGCCTGTTTCCACTGGATTCCCAGAGGAAGACCAGACCCATCTTGCCACCACTGGACCATTCTACAGGATCATCTCTACTCCAACAGAACCACATCTGTCACTCCAGGAGGACTTATTTTAGACTGCTACCAACACCCTGACCAACAAGGTGTCAGGTTGAATTCTGACTGTCAGTGTTTCTAGGATTGGGGGTTTTTTTGCTTGTTTTTTGTACTACTACATTTTTATTTTTAATATTCCTAGTAAAGAACTGTTATTCCTATTCCCATATCTTTGCCTGAAATCCCCCTTAATTGCAAAATTATAATAATTTGGAGGGAGAGGGTTTACATTCTTCATTCCAAGGGAAGCTCCAGCTTTCCCTGGCAGACACCTGTCTTTCCAAACCTAGACACTATTACATATAGCATTCATTTGTAACCGCGTTAAACTCTTAAATGACTCTGCAGAGAGACATAAGGAAGATAAAAAGCACCCACTGGGTGCTACACTGCTGTCCTGGTTTAGGACAAATTTGGGAGAAAACCCCCAAATAGGGTCCCTCTGGGAAGCAAACCAAAACAGCCCTTCCCCCAACTGGTCTGGGAAAGAACTTCCTCAGAGAAAAGTGGAAAAAATTATTTATTTAACAAAGTGCCCACAGGCATAAAGAATGAATAATATGAAACAATAAAACCTTTCGTTGTTCTGAAGTGAGAAGGCAAATTCAGAAAGTCCTTGCTGTGGCTTGCTCAGTCTTATCAGTCCCTCCGGAGGTCCAGGCCCTGGTGGTGCAAACTCCCAGTGCTCTTTTGGGTTTTTCAGTCCAGAGCAGGTTTTAACAGTCCCAAGAAAAAGAAAAAAAAAAAAAAAACCAGTCCAGGAAGCTTCTCTGCCTCAGCTAGCCAAAAACTAAAAGCAAAGGAAATCTCTGTCCCGTTGCCGGTCTGTGCCTCAGATGAACCAGTCTGGAGAAGGAATGCAGAGGAGTGAATTCTGTTTTCAAAACAAACTCTGAGCTTCTTCTTTGTCCCCCTTTGCTCTCGGAACTAGTCTTAAAGGTACAGAACTCAACATACTGCACAAACAGAACAGATGATTGGGGATACAAGCATCATAAAGTCACTCTAGGACAACTGCTCAGTGCGAAGCTTCTCCACAAATTCCCTTAGGATGTCCCTACTGTTGCTATCAGCTCAGGTCACCAGCCAGGAGAGAGGATGCTTTGGGCTAGTGCCATGAAAACAGGGTGTTACCTCAACCCAAAGCTCCTAAAATGAATCACAGGGTGGAAGCTTGTCATCATCCTGAAGCTAGATGCTGTGTCCACACCCTGATGCCTGGACTCTCCTTTCAGTGCCTTTCAAAGGACTAAAGGAAAAAAAACCAAGAAGGAACAGAACCTAACATAATATTTGGAAAACTACAGAATTTTTTGAAAGCTATTAGGAAAAATTTCCACACAGAAAGGGTTGTTAAGCAGTGGAACAGGCTGCCCAGGGAAGTGGTAGAGTCACCATCCCTGGAGGTTGTTGGGGGTTAGGATTTTTCCTTTTTTTCTTTCTCTCATGGAATTTTGTCCCATTTGTTGCTAAGACACAATAACAACTGGTATTTAAGAGAGACAAAAGAAATGGCCAAGGTGGGGGAAGGGTGCAGCTGGCTACTCTCTTACCTGAGGGGCTTTCTCTTGGGAAGGGCAGATTTTGGCTGGGGAGTGAGGGGCTGGGCTTGGCTCCTAGCTCTCTCTCCCTCTTGGACAGTCGAACCGTTGCTTACCGCAGGGAGAATCCACTGCCACTGTGGAGCCCAGCCCTGTACTGCTTTGTCTTTGCTGTGGGTGAGCCTTTGCTCCTACGAGCAGCCATTGAACTGGGAGCTTATTAACACACCTGATCTGACTGGAAGGGACCCTCACCATCTACTCGGGTGCCTCAGGGGAAAACCCAGGACCCTGACCCCCTCCCCCTTCCGAGAGGGCGTCTTCCCGGCTGCTTGCAGCAGCTGCTACAGAGAAGGCTGACTGCCACTGCCAAGCCCCACTGCTTTCTGCCGCTGCCTCGGGCTTTTTCGCTACACTCTAACCCAGCATCCCATGTTCACCTTATCTCCGCAGCTCCTGCTAAGGCTGTGGAGTTTTCTCTTACATTTTGTTTGCCACCCCGAGGTGTGCTTGGCTCTGCCGTCCCAGCTGCCGCTCCGAGGTTCCTGCTGCAGTCCATTTAGCCATCCAGCCCGTCCACCATTACCACGTGAGAGAGACATGGCTGAGCTTGCACCACAGCCACAGGAGAATCATTGCACCTGTCCTGTCTGGCTGGGAGCCAACAGAACCCCTGCCAGCTGTGACCATAACTACACCAAAGAGGAAAGGGCCTCACAGCCAAGATAAGGCTGTTAGTGATTTTCTGGTTTTGTTTGTGATTGCTGCCATTGTTGTTGTTTTGTTTGCCTTGTTATACATATTCATTCTAGTAAAGAACTGTTATTCCTTTTCCCATATCTTTGCCTTAAAGCCCCTTAATTTCAAAGTTATAATAATTTGGAGGGAAGGAGGTCACATTTTCCATTCCAAGGGAAGTTCCTGCATTCCTTGGTAGACACCTGTCTTTCAGACCAAGACAGAGATATTAAAAAGATGTTTAGAAGTGACACTTGAGGACATGGTTTATTGGAGGCCTTTGCTGTGCTGGGTTAACTCAATCTTAGATGGTTTTCCCAACCTAAATGATTCTGTGATTCTATGCTGACAGAGTAATACAGATGCATAAACTTGAAAAAGTAAATTTGGATGGTAATTGCTAGCTTTAAAGAGCTTGCTGATCTTTACATGGTTAATGACTCATTTATGAGAATTGGAAAATAGTATTTATTTATATCCGTATAACCTTTCAGTGACTATAGCAGCATGGAGATGGATGGTGGTTGCCACTACCTCTCCCAGAAAAGCCTTTTCTCAAGAAGCCACTTGGGGGGGCACACAGGCAGTCACTCAAGTCCACACATACACACACCACGGCTAGCTCAGCGAAGAAGGTGAGAAGGGTCTCCTCTATAGAATTCCAGTGAGGTTTATTTTGCAAAAGGGTCCAGAGACAGAAAGACCCAGATCAAAGGAATTTCCAGGGTTATGTATGGGGGTCAGGAGCCAATGGTCTGAACACAGGGGCAGTACAAGGGCAGGGCAAAAGGCAGTGACCTATAGGGGATGTGGGGAAGACCATCAGCTATACCACAACCAATGGGGAAACAGGGAAAGGAGAAACCTTCTCGAACTGGGGACATATATGAACAATAGAGGTGGGCAAGGCCCACGGGCCAATGGGAAAAGCAAAACTGAGGTAGATTAACATCGTGCTGCAGAGTACCCTGGGGGAAGCCTTTTTGCTCACCCTATGTTATGAGGCTTTCTCAAAGCCTATGGTAGATTCTTCCAAGGCATTGCCCTAGAAGTTTCCCTGACAGGCTCAGGGGCCTCCACAAGTGACCATGTAATCAGAGAAACAGCATGGCAATGATTTGGTGTCAGGTGAAAAGCCACTGACACCAATAGGCCTATGCTCAGGGAACACAGCAGTGACAGGCTGGAGGGCAGCCTTGTTTGAAAACCAAGGAAAGCTGAACAAGTTGATTTCAAAGGTAACCGCATTCTGCATTCAAAGCAAACCTTTAGCTAATAATATTAAATGATAACAAAAGACACTATGGTCAGTTACAGGTAGTAAGCTATTAATTAGAGCCTTGTCATAATCAACTCTTGACCTTTGAACCAAGACAGTAAGCAATTCGTGATCCTTTGCTTCTCTGTTCTTGACTCCACTAGTGTCCGTTGTTGGATACAGGCGAGTTATGTTGTTCTCTCCCTTTGGGAAAGTTGATGCCTGGTAGTTTGAGGATATTTGGCAACTTAGAAACTAATTAGGTTAAGATTAAATTTTCCACTCTGCCAAACTAAGCACAAAAAGATACGTCTTAAAACAAGAGTTCACTTTGGAAAGAAGTAAAGGCTGACAGGGCACATTTCTGGCAGATCCACGTGGCATATGATTGTGAAAGACACAAGCTGAGAGCAAATGAATCTGTTTATTGCAGAGTTAAGACAGTACTTATACACTTAGTGTGAGAAACTGTGTTCAGCGCTTCACTCAAAACTGGTTGCAGGCCTGTAAGAAATCCATCAGCTTGGCAGTTCATTATTTTTCTCTCAACATTTGCAGGTTTGACAAAACATGATGCCTTTCCTTTTTTCAAATTGTTTGTAATCAGATTTTTTTCCGTTTCTCAGCATTCTTACTGCTGCAGCCTTCCACAGTGGTGGCTTCCTGTAACTCCACAAATCCAGCTACCCTAATTAGGTGGAACACAAAACTGTCCTCCCACTCAGGAAGACCTGAACTTCTGCCAGCACTTGTGGTGTCTCACAGCTCCAAATACTGCCAGGGTCAAGGGAGGTCCCTGTGGTCCCCCTGATGGCCCTAAATCCTCCCTCTGCATCATTTCACCATGGGATAGTCTCTGCCCACCTATACCTTCTGGTTCACCTAATGCATATAGCAAACTTAAAGGATAAAATCAACTCAATTGCCCAACTGAACTAGTAAAAAATAATTAAATTAATTGTGGGCTGAAATGATGGGTTTGCAAGGCACCACCTTGCTGATTACATCTCATTGCTAATCTAGCTGAAATATGCCTTTGAAGGGTAGCAAATCCCATCTCTTCCCTTGCATTGGGATTTCTGTCGTTGTGCCTCTTGCCTGCAAAGACCCTATTTGGGTAAACCTGTTGCTCCCTCTTGGATCCTAGGCTGGTAGCCTACCGAGAATTGCGGGTAAAGTCCTTTTCTCCAAGCCCCGTGCCAGAAGAAAGAGTCAGGATGCGTTGATTCTTTTATCAGAGTTGTTTATTCTATCGTGTTCTTAAATATTTTTCCTTCAGCCGGTGTAGGTGTCACCTACACCGCAGCCAAAGGCTATCTGCCCCGCTCATGGGCGGTCGTAATCTTTTATACTAATTATTACGTCCCCATTGTTTTCACTACTATACCAATATCCACTACTTTTATTAAACTGTGCACCTTTACACTAAACCAATCAGAAAATGCCACCACCTCACCCGAAGATGGAGGACAAGAAGAAGAAGAAGAAAGACAAGGGACACACCCAAATCCCTCCATCTTGTCTCCTTGAGCCTCCTTTGTGAACCCCCAAAATCCACATTAATACACAAAAATAAGTTATCTAATATCCTAATTACACACCTGTGACTTGTAATTCTTCATATAATGTTGGCAATCGCTCCCAGGGGCTAAAATCAAAGGCACTGGTGTTTTTATCACTGTTCCAGGGTCTCCGGACCCCCTCCTGGGGTCTCGGACTGCCCGGGACATCTAAAGGGATGTCTTGGGTTCCGACAACCCATAATAATAAACCTTGCAATTCCTGCTCAGTAATTCCTATTGGATGTGTTGCCATCACGCTCTGTAGAGCGGACAAGGCATTGAACTGTTCTTGAGATAGGGAAGCCCCCATGTTCTGTATTCTCAACCGGTCTTACCAAAATCCTAAGGGGTCAGGCTCTGCTGGTCTCTCAGAGTCGATCTGGCTGCGTCCCAAGCACCGGCCCGTGGTCTCTCAGGTGAGGAAGCTCCAGGCGCCTTGGAGGTCCCTCCGTCCAGGTCGAATTTGAGGCTGCTCAGCAGAGGTCAGGCTGTCTTCTCCTGAAATTCACCTTCTGGCTCTGTGTCTTCTGGGGCTGGGTTTTCTGCTGCAGTTCTTTCCACGCAGCTTTTGCCCACTGGTGGAGGTCCACTGGTGAATGCCCACTGGATAGGCCCACCCAGGGACGCCAGAGATCTCGGATCCTGGGCTGGTAGCCTACCGAGAATTGCGGGTAAAGTCCTTTTCTCCAAGCCCCGTGCCAGAAGAAAGAGTCAGGATGCGTTGATTCTTTTATCAGAGTTGTTTATTCTATCGTGTTCTTAAATATTTTTCCTTCAGCCGGCGTAGGTGTCACCTACACCGCAGCCGAAGGCTATCTGCCCCGCTCATGGGCGGTCGTAATCTTTTATACTAATTATTACGTCCCCATTGTTTTCACTACTATACCAATATCCACTACTTTTATTAAACTGTGCACCTTTACACTAAACCAATCAGAAAATGCCACCACCTCACCCGAAGATGGAGGACAAGAAGAAGAAGAAGAAAGACAAGGGACACACCCAAATCCCTCCATCTTGTCTCCTTGAGCCTCCTTTGTGAACCCCCAAAATCCACATTAATACACAAAAATAAGTTATCTAATATCCTAATTACACACCTGTGACTTGTAATTCTTCATATAATGTTGGCAATCGCTCCCAGGGGCTAAAATCAAAGGCACTGGTGTTTTTATCACTGTTCCAGGGTCTCCGGACCCCCTCCTGGGGTCTCGGACTGCCCGGGACATCTAAAGGGATGTTTTGGGTTCCGACAGCTCCCCATTCCCAAGGTCCTGGTGAATCATGATTTTTAAGAGTTAAGATTTTAGCTAAGGGTTAGAAGCAATTCATACTGATCAGGATGTAAGTTGGATAAGCAAATGGTAGGTTAATGATTATTAGATGCTTAAGCTAGAGCTAATTGTTATATTATTCACTATTATGAGCTTGTTTATAGAAGGAAATGGAGTAAGTGAATCGTTATAATAACAGATTGAAACCAGTAAAAGCAATGGCCAGCACCTGGACTTTATATCAATCAATCAATCAATCAATCAATCACAAAGCAGGGGGCCTTGGATCAATTGGTTGGTGGGAAGGATGTTGGGTGCTCTGGGTATAATGGGCACTGGGATGGCTCTGCTCTGCACCAGCATCTGTGGAAAAAGTTTTTTGCTGCCCTGTTGTTCTCTCTCTTGGTTTAAATGTCTTTTTCTGGGGTACAAGCTGGGGTACATCATACTTGGAGGGTTCATCCAGGTTTGGCATTTAAACAAAAGGTGGCTGAGGTTCTCTGCAACAATGAGATTTTCATTGAAAACTGTAGTGGTTTTGACTATGGAAAGCTAGTTGTCAATTTTCTCTCTTCTCAAGGTTATTTAGGTCTCTTCAGAGTTTTTTTTTGGATATGGGAAAACATAAATTTCATTTGCAGATGAGTTTGTCATGCTGTGAAAAGTCAGCCATTGCCATTTTTTATAAAGATTTCTTTTAATGATTTGCATTCAATTAAGTGAATAACAATTTGAAAAGTAATTCTGGGCACTTTGTCATGCAAATGGCTTCGGCTTTTCCTCTGCTGCTGCAAATATGAGGAATGGGGTCTGCTTGGCCCACAGGAGTCAGTCGCCTGTGTGCCAGCCTACAGTGCTGTCCACCCTGCTTTGCTCCTGGCAGCTTGTAGAGCCACTGACAGATTCAAGGTTTTGAATTTAGTGTTTTTCCCACTGATTTTTGTTTCACTGAAGTCCTTTATCTCATCCTACAAAAAAACAGAGAGAGGCTATTTACAAGGGCATAAAGCGATAGGAGAAGGGGGAATGGTTTTAAACTGACAGAGGGCAGGTTTGGATTAGATACTGGGAAGAAATTCTTTACTTTGAAAGTAGTGAGACACTGGTACAGGTTGTCTAGAGAAGCTGTAGATGCCCCATCCCTGCAAGTGTTCAAGGCCCAGTTGGATGGGGCTTTGAGCAACCTGGTCTAGTGGAAGGTGTCCCTGCCCATGGAAGAGGGATTGGAACTAGATGATCTTGAAGGTTCCTTCGAACCCAAACCATCCTAGGATTCTCTGATCTTATCTTGTTGCAAGTCCAAAGATGGTTCTGTGGGGAGAAGAGGGGACAGAAAAATTACATTCAGCCGGAAAAAATCAAGAAGCCTGCAGCTCCATTTAATCCACTAAAAAGTGTGTGTGTGGGTTAAACTTTAAACAATTAAAATATTACTTATTAAAAGAAAAGAAATATTTGGAATCAACTAGATTTTGCATATCTAACAAAAATTTCTCAAAGTTACAAATTCAAAGAAAGGCTTCTTGTATAGACTGAAGCCTGAAAAACCAAACACCTGCCTAGGTCTGCACCCTGTTTACCCAGAGAGTTTCTCTCTTTCCTAAGCACTAAGGTGAGCAAGCACTCACTGCCATTTGGCTGTTCCTTGGTTCCATGTGGCAGCCAGCATCACTGAGTTGCAAAGTGTGGCTGTGCACTCTGTGACGATGCATCATATGTAGGGGTCTCCAAAAGCCAGCTTTTAGAGTAAATTCCTGGGGATAAGTGGAACTGAAAAATAAACAGGCTAATCCATGTACACACATGGTGAGCAAAGCTGTTGTCCTAAAGGTTTACATAGTGCAAGGCAGCCAGGGGTGAATTTTGATTGTTGCAGTTCATCAAGCGATGGTCTGGCATCATGGCTTAGCTGCTGCTGTGGGTCAATGGTCTCAGGAAGATCAGGTCCATGGTGCTTTTTGTAGCCAAACAGGTACCATGGAGGGCTTTGCTACTGGGTTTGATGCCTTAGCTTTTATATTTTCAGATTCTGTGCTACCTAGGGATGTAGCCTCATATTAGGAGCCATATCAAGCTCCCTCTACGGAGCAGTTAGACAAAATAAATCCATTTCTGCTGGAAGACCAAGGACAACTTTCAGCCCAAAACCACAAACAACGGTGGACTGAGGGGTAGAACAAGAAGGATGGGACCTCACGGCCTGGGGCTGTAATTAGACAATTGGACCCCAATATGCAAATAGACCTAAACTTATAAAATGGTAAAATCTCGTGACCAGTCAGCCATTTTTGTAACCACTCTCAGCCTACCCTGAGTGCAGCCTTGCTTAGGCTCCTGTAATGCCCAGGGTGGATCCGGGAGACCTCTTAATAAATACCAACCTTATTCTCTAGCTCTGTCTAGCTTCTGTTTCAGGTTAGCCTTCCCAAGGCAACAAGTGAAGCTGGAAAACATTTATAAATACAGACCAGACTCTGCTGATGTGTTGGAAGTGCAGCACAAGGTGCTAATACTGCTAATAATTGAGTTATGACTGGTGAACAAGAAGCTGATCCTGCAAAACTTTGATCCCATTCTCAAGTTAATGCTAGCAATATCGCAAAATGCAGAGCAAAGGAAACAGGCTGTAGTTTATGTTCAATCATCTCAAACTGGCATCAGTTAATAGAAATGCCTAGATATATTAGCCTTTTTTTTTCTCATTATTCATAATATTTTTCTGTAATACAGTAAATCAGTTTTTATTTTTAAAATGCAGTCAAATTATATTTCCTATTAAATCTTTAATATTGAAACAAGTTAACCAATGCTGCAGATTACACATTAGTATATTAGTTCTGACATAATTCATGCTTCTCTCAATTCTCGTCTAAGCTATCACACTGCTAAAGTGCAGCAGTTCATAACATATTCTTAAGGGGAAGCAAAATTGTTTTTTTAAAGAAAAGTGAATCAGAGAAGACATTTCAATAATAACCAAAAAGTGGCTGGGCCAAACCTTCAGATATAAGTATTTTAAGATGAAAACCAACCCAAATATTTTCCTCCTCTGCTACCAATAAGTAAAACTTTACAAAAAGAAGGCCTTGTAAAATCATGGCTCAGGCCTGTTACTTTGGCTAAGTAGAAAAGGACTGTGGGAAAGAGGCTCAGCTGAATTAGGGGTAGGAAAACAAGTTATATAACCATCGTGTGTTCACATCGTGGTGTATGGTAGTTGGTTGAATTATGTTTGTTATGCTTTAAAACTATGTAACTGATAATGGGCTAACCACTTAAAAAGGCCTGGTTTTTGCAATAAAACAGCTCTCCTTTGCACCTGCCTGGGGGCTCTGCATCACTACAGACCCTCACCCACACTCCTCTACTAACCTACCAAGATTGATCGGGTCCTCTTTTTCCAGATATAAAGATCACCATGTCAGAGTACAAACCACAAGACCAACAGGATAGCTGCAAGACTCTGCAATTCCCTAATGTGCAGTACTATCTACTACTCCAGAGATAGTACCTGAAGCAGCTCAAGAGTGGAAAATTCTATTCAATGAGGCTGCCAAGGGAGAAACACTTGAGCATGCTTTTGTGCAGGTGGCCTGGTGAAATAATATTTTCCAGATAGAGATAGTGCCTAAAAAGCAGAATCAGTGGCATCCTAAAAACTTTTAAGGTCACTAAGCATGATCTGTATGTCAGCCTCATCTCCATCCCTTTTGGAGGCAGTTGCTAGCTTACAGCTTGCCAAACTTGTTGAAGGAGTCCACTCCATGACCCAGACTTGGGATACCTGAAGTGGTTCTCACACCAACAGGGGCTCAGATGGAGGCAGAAACATCATCAAAAAAACAAAAAACCCAAAACAAACCAACGCAAGAGAAGCAAGAATCTTCTGAATAAGCAAAACCCAAGCCAAGCAAACAGCTGCAGTAAGGGGAGGGCAGGTCAAAGGCAAATTGTGTAACCTGTTTCCAGTGGTGAAAATACAAACAAGGAAGGCACTTCATAACACAGCTAAGAGGAGACCACACTGACAAGGTACATCCACTAGAAACAAAAAGTGGGTTTCAGGCTGGCAGTGAGCAACTTTATCAATAGAGTTGTCTGCTCCATTAGAGTCCTGCATTGAACAAAAGGGTAGAAGTTGTGGCCAAGGATGATGAGTCTTGAAGTTGGTCCTTCACTCAAGAACATTCTCTCTGGCCAAGACTTTTGGCTTTACAGCCCTGTTTTGCCAGCAGGCTCTGCTGACCTGTGCATCCACAATGTCAAGAGCAGATTCTCAGCCCCTTCTCTGCTCCAAATAGATGGCCTGCATCTTCCACCCTGAACCAACTATTAGTTACCAGTTGATGATTGTGATGCTAATTAAAATATACTGAGAGACACTATAAACATGCACAGCACATGAAGGAAAACAGCCAAATGAGCTTCTCTTTCATTGGACTTCTATTATGATGCTACTCAGATGATGTTTTTAAATGCATTTTGAATAGTTTTCTTAATTTGTCTTATTCTGCTTCATAGTAACAAAATTGCCTGAGCCCCACAGGAATCATTCAGAGAAGTGCACTTTTATTGGAACGTCCTAAGCATTTCTTACTGCTTACTTATGTGAAATGAATAACAATTAAAAAACTGGGTTTAGATCCGGGTGCAAATTCAAAGATACTCCAGCAAACTTCCTTTTCCATGATCTCAAAGAATCATTTCTGGTTTCTACCAACTCCCATTAGTTCCTAATAAAGCACTAAGTCACCATCCTGCTTAGCCATATACCCCAGCAGGATGTTTCTTCAGAGCCACTGACTGTTGCTTGTTGTATACAGATGAACGGAGAGAGTATTGCTCAGTTTCTGCATGAAAAAAGGCACGCACATCAGCTGCAGCTGCTCCCTGTAGCACAAAGAGCCCAGTACCACATCTTACCTTTCCCTGCCCTTGGTGGGAATCAAGGGCCTGCTGTGAAAAGCAAAGTAAGAAGCAATATCTTGCCTACTGTTGTATTTGCTCCTTTAGGGGACTGGTGTGATGCAGACATCTATCATAGACATAATTGCAATTAGAGAGGAAGGTCTAATGAGTAGATAAAAAGGGGAGATGTGCTGGTTTAGCACAGAAATAATTTTTTTTTTTCCAAGAGAGTTATAGCAAAAACCTATTGGTGACTAGCTTTGAAATTGACAACCGGATTAACCGATTAAATATAGGGATAAACAGGTTAAAAATCAGAAGAATCTCGGGAAAATTCTTTTTTCTTCCAGACTTGGGAGAGGTAAGCTGGTCCCGGCTCCCTCCTTACCGCAGAGGGGGTCGGGCCAGCCAGGCCCTGCCTGGGCCAGGCTTTTTCCAGGAAGCCCACTGGACCCGGTGACTCCTGGGCAGGGGGAGGAGAATATGCCCCATGCTGGCCTGGATTGGTTTTCCATCAGCTGTTAAAACATCCTGCCGCTAAGCTGCAGGGAGAGAGCATGCAGCTGATACCAAAGGTGGCTCTGCAGCCAGGCAAGTGGCCCCTGCAGTAGCCAGAACCCTGAGATCCTGGCCCAGCTCCAGTGCCGCCTGACCCTACCACCTTTGGCCACTTCCTGGGAAAGAACCATCAGGCATTCTGCAGGCCCAGGTGAGATGTTAACTCTTTCCTTGACAGATGGGACTTACAAAGTACTAACCCTTCTCTGAGTGAGAGAAAAAGACAGTGATTGAAACGTGAGAGACACAGCATGAGGTGGAAGTCAGTGAAGAGAGAGTAAAAGCCCTAGGTTGGAAGGAGGATAGAGGAGTTGCCTAGTTTGGGCTGGACTTCTCTTGTGAGGCCATGGAGAATGGACTAAAATATCCCTGTAACTTATAGAATGCTTTTTAGGGGGATGCAAAGTTCTAGTCATAATCATGGACTGATATAGCTGCGATCCAATGGAGAATTTTGAATAGAGGAAGACAGAGATAAAGAGACTGTGGAGTCCCTAGAGCCCATTGAAATAACTCCCAGGGTCTGGCCTTGGAAGGATTTGGTGGCATAGAGACTGCCTACCTGGACTGAAAGATTTCCCTGTAGTGTCTTGTGACACCCTGTAACTGTACCCCAGTCTCATTTTCTCCTGGTTTCTTCTTTCCCTTTTAATCCATTGATGGTGGGACTCAGGTCACCAGCCCTGTCTTCCCTATAGGTCACTGACCTTACCTGCCCTTTGCACTGCCCCCATGCCCAAGGTCATTGGCTGCTGAACCCCATACTTAAGCTTGAGCCTGACATATGTTTGGTCCTTTTTATCCTGGACTCCCCTTCAGCACCTAGAAATAAATCTGGCTGGAACTGATCTAGTGCAAAGGCCTTCTTACGCCTCCTTGCTGAGCTAGCCTCATGGCGTGTATGGATGTGAGTTTGATTGCTTTGCCTGAATTCTTCCTAAGGGCCCTTTCCATCTGAGAGGCTTATTGGGATCTAGGCTTCAGCTCCACTCCTAAAAGACACTCTGTTACAAAAGATGCCCTCTGCCCCCAGGGAAAAGAAGACCTCTGTTTCTTGAGATGAAAATGATTTTGGAGATAGATGAAGAAAACCTTCATTTTATACTAGAATAGTTATCCTTAAACTGTACCCTAAAAGAGCTGATATGGCCCATATGCAGTTGTGGGAAAAGCTGCTAAATGGGAAGGACTTCATGGTTTGCAGAATTCCCCAGGCGACTGCAGATTCATGACATGGGAGCCACCAAAGAACTGTTTCTTGTGGCAATGTCTCCATGGGATTTCTAAGAGAGACTTCTCTCCCTAAGAATTGCTGAAAGACTATTTAAGAGTGGTGAAACTGACTGAAAATCCCAGGTTTTGTCTCTATTTTGTTAGTGAGAAAGTGAACAGTTGTGGGGGAAGAAGAAGTGTTTTGAAGGTTAATTTTGATTCTCATTCTTCTCATTCTTTTCTTTTAGTGTTTGTTAATAAATCTATCTTTATACCTTTTAAGATCTGAGCCTGCTTTGTTTTTCTCCCAATCCTATCTCACAGAAGAAAGAGTAAATGATTTTAGTAGACACTCAAACCACTACACTAAATTTAGAAAACAGAAATTGGCGAACGTGAAACCACTACATGAGAAAACAGAAAAAGGTAGTAGACCTACTCAAAGCGAGAAAGTTCTCATAGACCTGATTTAGATTTTAGTGGGACTAGTTGCGGAAATGCCTCCTCCACCACTGTAATGGGTTGAGCGCTGGCCAAATGCCAGTGCACCCACTAAAATTATTTACTCATTTTTTTCTGTGAGATAAGGATTAGGAGAAGGGCAAAGGAGGCTCAAAACTTTAAAGGGTATAAAGAAAGCTTTATTAACAAAACTAAAAGAAGATTAATAGGAATCAGAATAAACCTTTAGAACACTTTTTCTCCCCCAACTCCTTTTTCTTTTCTCACCGACAACTTAAAGAGACAAAACCTGGGATTTTCAGTCAGTCTAAAATAAATCTTTTCTTCAGTTCACTTAGGGAGACGAGTTTCTCTTGCCATGCCATGGAGATTTTTCTACAAGAAACAGTTCTCTTATGGCTTTAATTTCACAGCAATTCAGTCTGCCCAGGAAAAGGAAATCTGTTCCCTATGTGAGAGTCCCTCCCACTGACTTACAGTTTTTCCCACAACTGTTTTCAATGGCCATCTCAGATTATGGGGTGTAATTTTATTCTAGAATAGAAGCAAAGGTTCTGTTCTTCTATCTCTGGGAACAAAAGTTCTCTTCTATCCCTGGGGAAAGGGTTCTTTATTGAAGCTTGTCATTAGATTGCAACTACTTCAGCATCTGCTTGCTTCAACCCGGGCGTCTTTGCTCATGGACTGCAGTTTGAACGTTCTATCTCCCTATGTATTTCATTAATTGGAGGGGAATAATCTGATGGATCATGTCCTCACCATGGCCTTACACAAGAATTTCAACCCAGAAGCCAGGGGATCTCCTCATTTTCCTCCCTCTGGGCTTTGGCTCTTCCTTCTTCACTGACTTTGGTGCCTCCATGTTGTTTTCTTCACGTGTTTTCACCCTTTTCCTTTTCTCTGAGTCGGGAGAGGATTGATATTTGTAGGTTTCATCTGTGTGCTGAAAGAGTTAATTTCGCCCGGGCTCGGCATCAGCTATGCTCCGGTCCGGAAAACCAGGCTACCACCAGGAGGTCCCACATTCCAAAGCCCCTATTCTATCTTGGTTCTTTCTGGGAACCAAGGCCAAAAAACAGCTCTTTGAGACACATTTTCATTAACAAAGTACACTCCCATCTAAGGGGGGAGGATTTAGAAGGGGCTTGAACTGGGGGAGAATTGCATCACCACTTGTGCTCCTAATTGGTGATTTTTGTCAATTATGCTAATTTTCTAAAGTTATAAAACTATATTCACCCTGTGAGGGGGTGGGCTTTTGTGGACATTTTCCATATCTGCCTCTGGAAGCCTCCAATAAAAAAACCCCTTTATATTACCTCCTATACTAATATTATTTCAAGAGTGTTTTGTTTTATTTCTAGGTTCATTAAGGCATCAATTTTTCTGGCACCCCAAATGGGACAGGAACCTGGTACCCCCTCTCCAGATCAGATACATCTTGCAAGGAATTCTTTCCTGCCGGCAACCTAAAGAATTTCCTGCAACAGTCTGAGGTTGAGACACCATGGTCCTGAGACCCAGTAGGACATAACATAAAGTCAGGTCTTTTCATTGTATAGTGTGTATCATGTATTGTGTATTTGTGCATGTACTGTGTATCTCTGTGTCTATTCTGTAATTGCTAGCAATTTCAGGATGGGATACCACTGGTTTTGTAAGGTTTGTTAGGTCACTCATTCTGGCCTGGGTGGTGTGGTGGGGGACTTGCTTTTGGGATGGTTTCTCAAGGGTGTTTTTCCTTTTGCCACTTTTCAACCTGCCCCAGCCCAGCTGGGTGGGGGAGGCAGGGCTTGTGTTTTTGCCACCGGTTGAGATTGTTTATTGGTGGACAAGAGCAAATGGCCCTCCAAAAGTTTTCATGTTTAGCACACGAGGCTTTTGAATGTGCTATTCGCCTAGGGACACCTGGGCTCCAGGGTAAACTGGACAGGTTTCTCAGAGTGACTGAGGGAGGCTTGACTCATGCCATCATGAAAAAGGGAGTGTCTTGGTTTGAGATAATTTAGGAGGAAAAGTCCCAAAATGAATGTGTCCTCTAATAGAGGGAAGGTTTCAGAAACCCCTCCCCCACCCAGGCCAAATGGGACTATTGAGGGGTGAGTGGGTTTTGCTGACCACCCCTTGGCGCTCCAACTCACGAATCATCTTGTGGATGGGAATCACAGCATCTCAAGTTGTCCAGTACTGCTGGCGGTGCACTGTCAAAGTGGCAATTGGCACTAGTTGCTCTTCCCCCTTCAGAAGGCCTACTGCCGATGGGTTCTCTGATAGTCCAGGCAAGGTGTGCAATTGCTTATATGCCCTCTGTCTCCTCAGCAGCTATCCCAAATGTCCACCTCAGTCCTTTTGGGTCTTTGAAATACCCACTTAGGAGGAAGTCTATTCCCAAAATGCATGGGGACTCTGGGCCATCTTCTTCTAGAGTTTTTGCTGATTCTCCTACATCCTATTTTCCGTTTTCTGCAGACGTGTTTCCACAGCTGAGATTCTTGCATGTGTTGGGCCATGCACAGTATCTGCATATGCTCGGAGCTTCTTCTCCATAGCAAGCACGGTCTCGTCTCCCTCATTCCACTTCATCATTGCTAAAGCAGAAGCATATTCTTGTGGCCCGAGTCATACGAGTTTTAGCCACATCCCTGGTGTACGTCTTACCAAGTCTGGATTCCTAATTGTTGGGTCATCTGAGAAGACAATCTCTACCACCGCCAGTTCTGTCAAACATTGAATCCCTTGTTCTATGGTCTTCCACGGGGTTTGCTGCATATGAAGATCGTTTAGGCACAGGTATCTTTGGCCCACACTTCTCAAGATTGGTATCCAGAGACTGAGAGGTTCAGGCCCCCTTTCCATCCCTTGGTCGATAGCTGGATCATGTGACAGGGATCCCAAATGCCTCGCTTCAGTACTGTCCAGAATTGTAGTATCACCTGCAGTTTCCCAAAGACGGACTAACCAACTTAATATAGATTCATCAGGTCATTGAGTGTAATCCTTTCTTAGGCCACGAAGGTCCTTCATGGACAGGGAGTCCATAATGATTTCTTGTTTCTGAGTCCTCTGCTGGCTTTGAGGGTCCTTCCCCCACATCATTATCATCATCATCATCATCCACTGGGAGATTGGTTTTGTGTTCTCTTCTCATGATAGGAGCAACTGCCATTGGCTTAGGCTCCCTGTCTGGTTTAGCTGTAGCCTGAGTGACTGGGGTGTCTGCTGATTTATCTTCCTGCCCCTCTGCTTTTATCTGCTGTCCTACAGTATCTAGCAACATGTGATAAGCATATGCCAGGGCCCAGCACATTGCAATGAGTTTCTTCTCATTAGAGTTGTCACTGCACTTCTCTTTCAGGTATTTCCTCACCTCAGCTGGGTTCTGAATTTGTTCAGGGGGGGAATCCCAAGCTATTGGGTCAGAGAATTCCTTCAGGGTTTGGCCCACGTCCTCTCATTCCCCACACCACTCAGGATTTTCTACACCTGGGTCTGGTGTCTCATCAGCCCCTCTGGACATCTCAGCCCTGATTCTAGAAAAGCTGCAGACCATATAGAGGAAGTCTACCAGATAAAACACCAGGAAGGTCGTATCTTTAACGTCCAGGGGAAATTGAACCTTCTCAAAAAGTGACATACCAAATTTAAAAGGGAAGAAGGAGATGAAAGGCTGGGAAACCTCATCCCCTGCTTCTCCTCTAACAAACTGGGTGTACTGATTATCACCGGGCAGGGTCCTAGAGAGCACCGGCTAGCTTCTTTTGTTTTCTGCCTGGTTTTAAAATGAACCGTGTCTCCCTTCTCTGAGACGAGCGGCAGCGGCGACGGAGCGGGACAGCTTTGAGTTTCTTAGAAAGCAGCCTTGCAAGGACCCTTAATCCAGCGCAGACAGAGACAGGGCTTAGAAGGGGATCTGTTGCTTTGATCCAAGTTTAATCCCGAATTCTCAGCAGCAAACAGACAAAAGAAACGTGCTAAAAACAATGCATATATGCCCCTGGGCTAGGAGCCTCAGGAACCCTTAGACCAATCTGAGAGGACATTGCAGGTAAACATTCCACCTTTCCAGCTAATGGCTTAACAGAGAAAGGATAACTAATTGTTCCAACAAATGAAATCGGTTCATGGGGCAGAATGACTTGGAATTTTCAGGAAAAAGGGCTGTGTTCTGAGTGAATGACAGTAACAGATGCTGGGGGAAAAATCCTAGCTACAGACAAAACACAGAAAGGCACTGCAGGGTCAGAAACCTCAAAAAAAACCCTGAACAGAATGCAGTTCAAACAGGTTGCAACCCGAAACACACTGCAACAACTGATAAACCCCCAAAATAGGCTAATGGGACTAGGATGGAGAAACAACAGACCATACACATTTTGAAGAACTCCCAGTACCTCTGTTAACCTTCTATAAATCATTATCACCGAGCACATCAAAATAGCAAGCTGGATTCGTGCCCTTGCTCTGTAAAACTTATGTGCTGATGCCTTGAGAGGCTACCTAGAAGAGAGACTCGACAGAGTAAAAAATAAAGTAGGTATTTATTAAAAGGGCCTTCAAAGGATACACCTTGGCAGTATTAGAGCCTGGCCAAGGCTACACCCAAGATTGATGATGGGTCACGAGTTTTCCCACTTTTATAAGTTTTGGTCCATTTGCATATTGGGATTAATTGTCCAATTACAGCTTTAGGTTATGAAGTCACATTCTCCCAGTTGCTACCCCCAATTCGCCGTTGTTTATACTTTTGGGGGCCTGAAGCTGCAACAGTGACCTTGGTTCTCAGGCTGGAAAAGGATTGCTTTGTCTAACTAAACTGTGAAGAGAACTTGCTAACACTCTATATGAAGTTCAGTTATATGCTAATGCAGTACAGAATTTGAAAAATATGAAAGCTAAAACTTAAGGCGTCAGTGCCAGGGACCAAATTGGCACTACCTATGGATAGGCAAATAGGCCTAAGGACCAGAAATACATTAGTACCTCAAACAGGCCTAGGGACCAGAAAGAAAATATTGCTTCAAACCAGAGAGACATTACCTCAAACTACATGGTGTCTGGTAACTGCTTTACCCCAATACAAAGTGATTAAAACCAAAATATAATTAGTACAGTCTTTTCACTTTCCCGGCCAATGCACCAAATTATTTGTCTTGGTTTGAGACAATTTAGGAGGAAATGTCCCAAAATGAACATATACTCTAATAGAAGGCAGGTTTCAGCAACCCCTCCTCTACCCAGGAGGTTTTAAATAAACCTGTTTGTTAAATAAACCTGTTTATTTAACAAGCAGGATACTCACGGGCATGAAAAAGAATGAATAATATTGAATAATAAAATCTTTCACTATGGAGAAGAGCTGGTAGATTCAAAGTCCTTTCTGTAGGTGTGGCTGGGCTCTCTCTGGAGCTGGAGTACAGGGTCCTGGGCCCCTCCAGGCCATGGCATGAGGCCTCCTGGTGGTAGCCTGGTTTTCCTGACTGGAGCAAAGCTGGACAGTTCCAGAAGAACAGGAAGAAGTCACGGTCCCAGGAAAAACTTCTTGCCTCAGCTAACGAAAAAAACTAGCTAAAAAGCAAAGAAAAACTCTCCATCTCTGTCTCCAGAGAACAGAGCCGAGAGCCACGGGAAAAAATAAACAAATGAGTTACGTGTGTTTTGAACACAGCTGCTGAAAGAATTCCACTGCTTCCTCCCCTTCAAACTTAAAGCTACAGGACTCATGTCTGGGCATAGAGCAGATAATAGGGGATACAGGACCATACAGTCACCTCAGGACAGAGAGGCAGGGCGCCCACCTCCTATATTGTGGTGAACATGGAGGGTATTCCATCTGTGGAAAGGGAGGTCCTGAGCCTCAGCGGGTTGGAGTGGATGAATCTGAAGGGAGGCTCGGCTTTTTTGTGAGCAAGGAAGGGATTTTGTGGAGTTTTTTCCAGGGTTTTGGGGCACAGGCGGCTCCCAAAACTGCAGCCGAAGTCACGGGATGGCATTGCGAGTGAGGACGCCATGCTTCAAGTGATGGAAGTGGGGGAATAGCTGATCTAGGAGCTGCAGCTGAGGTGGCTCCAGCAGTCGCCCTACTGGCAGCCAGGAGATGGGGCAAGGGGGGAACTGTGCCAGGACCCGGCTCAAGACCGGGGCCACCACTGTGTTGAATCACCCCTGGTCTGGCTAGGGGGTTGCTTCAGCGCATTCACAGCCTGGCCCACCTGCCGACCCTGGGCCCCACCCACGTGGGCTCAGAGAGAACTTGGAATACAAGAACTGTAGGAGGGAACATCATCCCCCTGGGCGGCGCTGCTTCTGCAGCCATGGTTGACAGAAGCAGAGGCAAGGTTGAGCCCCTTGGAGAAGCTGATGTCACCTTTGTAGGCAGGAACACAGCTTCTACAATGGATGGCTCAATCACAGTTTCCATAGTAAAGAGTTTTGTTTTGAAAAGACACGGAAACAAAAAACGGCTGTGGCACAGGCCGAACACGGGCCAAGTGGTCAGGCTGGGGGTGTCCCCAGGCAGGTGTATCCCCACTGCACATCCATCCCCACAATGAGCAGCAGGCAGTAAGCGCTCTTTGCACTGCCAGGCTCTGGTCAGAGCAGCCACTCCTGCCCCTCTGTGTGGTCTATGGGAATGGGGCTATGCTATCTGCACCTCTCCTCTGCTTCCCAAGAGAGAAGCACAGGGTCCAAAGAAGCCACATTTCAGGCTCCATTAAAACAGGCTAAGAGCAAACAGAGTCCTTTTTCAATAAACACCTTAGAAGGAAAACTGAGTCAAGGTACTGTAAGAACTATTAGTGCCACAGGGGTAAGAGAGATGAGACCTTTCTTCCAACCTTTGAAATATGAATTAGAAATACACTGGGTGATTCATCAGTGTCTTGGTTTTGAAAGACAGTTGTCTGCCAGGGAATGCTAGAGCTTCCCTTGGAATGGAGAATGTAAACCCCCTTCCCTCCAAATTATTATAATTTTGCTATTAGGGGATTTCAGGCAAAGATATGGGAATAGGAGGAACAGTTCTTTACTAGGAATATTTTAAAAAAAGAAAATACAAATGTAGTAGTACAAAAAACAAGCAAGCAAGCAAAAAAAAAAGTCATGGAAGAAACCCTGACAGGGTCAGGGATACGACCTGACACCCTGCTGGTCAGGGTGTTGGAAGCAGTCCAAATAAATCCTCCTGGAATAACAGACATGGTTCTGTGGAGTAGAGATGGAGTAGAAAAAGTCCAGTGGTGGCAAGACGGGTCCGGTCTTCCTCCTGGAGACCAGTGGAAAGGCTGGATTCCTGGAATGCCAGCTGTTCCTGAGTCTCAGTTTTTATCCAGGAAGGAACGGTTGGCTGCCCCCACACTGGGTGGAGCGACTCACAATGGGATGATGTAATGTGTCATGTCATTGATGAGCCTTAATGGCCCATTAGCAGAAGATATCCCCCAGAGGATGGACGGGTGGTGAAAGAGATAAGAAACACTGCCACACCTGGTTTTAATGGCTGGCCCATTATCAGAAGACATGCGCGCCCCTCTCCCCTGGAGTTACAGGAGATAAAGAAAAAACTGCTTTCAACAGATAAAATAGAATACACTTTTTTTTGGTTTCCTAACCCAAGACAATCAGTTTCTCTATTTGTCAATTTCTCCTAAGAAGGATCTGTTGAAATTTTGCAAAAGGAGGAGAATAATAGATAATTTAGGAGAGTGTATTGTATTAAATTTCTAAAATACCTTCTCCTGCATTCCTGCAAATAAGAAAGACCAAGAGCTCTTAGCTGTTAAATGGAAGAATTCTGCAACAGGGAGAAGGAGCCAGCTAATCAAGACAGTCCTACCTCAGGGTTTAAAGAACGGCCCAACTATATTCAGAAATCAACTGGCAAAGGAAATGGAGAACCAGGGAAGGCAGCAGCTAAGAATTGCTGCATCTGATAGCATAGGGTTAAAATCTTAGCCGCTCAAAAATGTATTTAGAGTTAGAAACAAGATTAAGGGGGAGGGTGGAAAACCATTTGGGGGGGGAGTGGATGGAAACTGGGAGTGCTAAAGGAAAGGCTAGGTTCGCTTTGTCTTTGTTAATCCGAGTGCGACCGTGAGTAGGTATAGTCATTAAATATAATTAAAACTAATTAAGGAATAACGTAGGAGAATATAGAAAACAATTGTAACCATGGTAAGGAGATGTTTTTCCAAAACTCAAATTTTATGCTTCAGTAGAGTCAATACGAGAATAGAATAACACTAAGTTAATCACTGATATTTTATGTAACCAAAAGATATAAAACCTATATGCTTGAATGTATTCTTTGGAGTCCTGATTTGGGTCTGTCAGACCCCAGGCTCCTGGGCCCATTAATAAAAGTTCTGTGAACATCGACGATATATACCTCATGCCATGTTACTGAAACAAGGTAATGTTATTTTTAAAATGTTTCCTAACAATCCTGGTATGTCTCTGTTCCCAACACTAACATAATATGTCTGAGTATGAGTGTTTATAGACCATCGAAGAGGCCTATTCCAGCAGACCAGATTTGAAGGACATGCCTCCAAAAAAATCAGATTGGGAGCTGCATACAGACAAGAGCAGCTTCGTGCGAGATCACAAACAGATGACAAGTTATGCAGTGACAACCATGGATAAGGTAATCAGGACAAAATCCTTGCCCTCAGATATATCATTACAGAAACCTGAACTGATTACATCAATGAAAGATCTAGAACTGAGTGAAGAAGGTAAAAATATGGAGCAATTCTGAGTATGCATTTAATGTGTATATCAGTGAAGTCATCTGGAAGGAAAGAGGAATGGTAACTGTTCAAGGTAATGGAATTGAACACACTGAACAGATCCTAGATGAGGATACCTGAGCCTAGAGATGCTACCTGGAACAGAGGCTGGACGGAGTGTCTTGGGTTGCAATGCAAGTTGTAACCAAAAGTATGTATTCTATTTGCCATCTGTTAAAACTGGTTGAAGAGGTGCTTTTCTTTATCTCTTCTAACTCTGGGGGGGAGGGGGCAGGTGTCTTCTATTAATGAGCCAGCTGTTAAAACCAGGTGGAGCAATGTTCCTTATCTCTTCCACAACCCATCCTCCCTCTGGGGGATATCTGCTGTTAATGGGCCATTAAGGCTCACCACATGACTGATAAAATTACATCACCCCATTGTGAGATGCTCCACCCAGTGGGAGGAACCAAGCATTCCTACCTGGATAAAAGCTGAGATTCAGAACACCAGGACAGCCTGTTTCCACTGGATTCCCAGAGGAAGACCAGACCCATCTTGCCACCACTGGACCATTCTACAGGATCATCTCTACTCCAACAAAACCACATCTGTCACTCCAGGAGGACTCAATTGGACTGCTACCAACACCCTGACCAACAGGGTGTCAGGTCGTGTTCTGACTGTCAGTGGTTTTGGTTTGGTTTTTGTTTGTTTGTTTCTTTTTTTGTTTGCTTTTTTGTACTACTACATTTTTATTTTTAATATTCCTAGTAAAGAACTGTTATTCCTATTCCCATATCTTTGCCTGAAAGCCCCTTAATTTCAAAATTATAATATTTCCGAGGGAGGAGGTTTGCATTCTCCATTCCAAGGGAACCTCCGGCTTTCCCTGGCAGACAGATATCTTTCCAAACTAAGACACAGAGTTAAAGGAATAAAGTAGGTATTTATTAAAAGGCCTTCAAATGATACACCTTGGGCAGTATTAGAGCCTGGCCAAGGCTACACCCAAGATAGACCCAAGATGGACAACTGGTCACGAGTTTTCACACTTATAAAAGTTTTGGTCCATTTACATATTGGGGTTAATTGTCCAATTACAGCTTCAGGTTTGAAGTCCCATCCTTCCAGATTGCTCTCCTCAATTCATTGTTTATACCTTTTTGGGCCTGAAGCTGCAATGATGTCCTTGGTTCTCTGGCTGGAAAAGGATTGCTTTGTCTAACTAAACTGTGAAGAGAACTTGCTAGCACTTTATATATGAAGTTCAGAGTCACACACTAAGGCAGTACAGAATCTGGAAAATATGAAAACTATAACTTAAGACATCAATACGGTGCTACAGAGTATTTGGTAGTCTGGAGAAGTAGCTTCTATGCATTGCAAAGCTCATCAAGATGGGGAGACAACCTCCAAATTAGAGAATCATTTTTCTGATGAAATAGTAAAAGGGGCTGCAGAAAAAGGCATCCTAACAGTGGTACCACAGAGGGAAATTGATTTGTCAAGGTTTACCTTGAAGTGTGATCAGAAAGACCATCAGTTTTCTGGCACAAAAGCTGAAATCAAAGAAAGTGAATGGACCATTACACCAGAGGGCCAGATTGTAGTCCCACCTCAGTGAAAACATGAAGGTACTCATAGGGAAACAGAAAACCTTTTGAAACATCTGAAGAAGGTAGTAATAGAAAGGGAAGTGACTGATATTATAGTGTATAACAAACATGAAATCCGCTATAAGAACAACCCAAACATGAGCAAAATACTTGTGTTAGAAATAACAGAGGCAGGGGATTTTCCTCGAGATTATTGGAAAATAGATTTTGCTGAGTTATCAAGCAAAGAAAGAAACTGGTATGTATTGGTATTGGTTGACACCTTTAGGAGATGGTCTGAGGCTTACCTCTGCTGCACTAACACCGCAAGGGAGGTGGTGAAAGTTTTACTCAGTCACATAATCCAATGGTTTAGGGTTCCTCTGGGGTTGCTCCCCAAGTGATGGGGGAAGTTAGTCAAATGTTGGGAATTGTTTGGCATCTGTAAATTTCCTATATACCCCAGACGAGGGATAAGGCTGAACGTGTGAATGGAACCATTAAAACACAGATTAGTAAAATTTGTTAAAAACATCCATGACATAGGTTCAAGCTTTGCCTATAGACTTACTGAGAATCCGCATACAACTAAGGCTGAGAGACAACATAAGTCCTTATGAAATATTGCATGGCAGGCCATATCAAATTGTGTATATTATGGGAGAAACTCATATGAGGAGGGAAATTGACTTACAGAGGTATTTAATAGTTTTAAGTTCCACTTTGCAGAAGATCCAGAGATTCGTGGTGTTATTCAGACCAATAGGACTGGACACACCTGCTCATCTGTTCCAGCCTGGAGACTGAATCTGTTAAATGGTGAGACAGTGACCCTTAAAAGCTAAGTGGAAAGGATAGTTCCAAGTCCTGACTACCCTTACTGAAGCCAGGGTTGCTGGCAGAGAACCCTGAATTCACTACTCCAGAATCAAGAAGACCTCTGCTCCTGGAACAACTGGAAAACAGACTGATACAAATCAGGATGATGTGGTTTAAATTGTTCTTTTTGTGCCTGTTATCTGCACAGTTGGTAACCATGGCTCAGATCTGGTCCCAAAATTTGCATGTGGCTTTAGTCCAAAATGTATCCAGAGCTCTTCATAAGAACAACTTGTCAGGGTGGTATTGGATATGTGAAAATGATGTCTGGTAAGTTTTGTGTCTAGATAAAGATTGGGCCTGTGCCCATGGGGCTGTAATTCCAAACATAACAATATTTGATCATATTAAGGATTATTAAACATATTGAAAAGCAAACTTAATGTGCAATTTTGGCCTTACAAGAAGTCCATGATTTGTCTGGTATAGTTTTACAAAACAGTATGGCTCTCAGTTTCCTACTAGCCATAAAATCATTAACACTAGTTGTTCTAATGCAGATCAGAGTGAAAGAATTATTAAGGATTTGGTTGAAATTTGAAAGCAATCTCAAATTCTACATCAGGTAGCTTTCAAAAGGCTCACTGAACTTTGAATATATCTTCCATATACTCATCTCATGGTTACCAAACTTGGCCTGGAAAAAAGGAACTGTTCATACTACTTATATCTGTAGTTAGTCTTTGCAGAATAGTTAACTGCATGATACGATGGTGTGGTTAAATATGGGGTAGAGACTAGACAAGGTAAAGTCTTTTTAGTCTTTAAAATGATGCCAAATGATTTTTGTCTTTTTTTTCTTTTATATATTCTCTGTATTCTTTACACATATATCTGTAGCTCTGTAGCCTATTCTTGTATCCTATCTTGTATCTTGTGGCTAGTTTTCCCAGTACTTTTCCCTACCTTTCTCCTGTGCAGAAAGACAAAACACATTCCAAAGCCCTTATCCTATCTTGGTTCTTCCTGAGAACCAAGGCTGAAAAACAGCTCTTTGAGACACATTTTCATTAACAAAGTACAGTCCCATTTAAGGGGGGAGGATTTAGAAGGGGCTTGAACTGGGGGAGAATTGCATCACCACTTGTGCTCCTAATTGGTGATTTTTGTCAATTATGCTAATTTTCTAAAGTTATAAAACTATATTCACCCGGAGGGGGGGGGGAGGGCTTCTGTGGACATTTTCCATATCTGCCCCTGGAGGCCCCCAATAAAAATCAACCTTTATATTACCTCCTATACTAATGTTATCTCAAAAGCGTGTTACTTTGTTTCTAGGTTCGTTAAGGCATCATTTTGATTGGGGAATATTTGGCTGCACTATTCACAGAGATGGCTTTGTTATTGTTGGGGTTGGGGATTTTTCTTTTGTTTAAGTTTCTTTTTTTTTTCTTTTTCTAAAGGAAATTTCCTCAGCAGGCAAATAAAGTATGTCTGCACATTCAAATGGTTTCTCAACATGTAGCATAGTTCAAAGCTAAATCCCACAGTGGTCAGTAGACCTTCTGCTCAATCTCATATTTTAGCATGTATAGCACCCATTTTAGCACTGTGCCACTGTCCCAAAACACAGCACTAATGAATTACTGTGCATTACATCCCTCATTAATGTTCTGATAAATATTTTAGCAGTATGTATTTAGCAACTGAGGGAAAGAGACAATCCTGCTTTTTACGATGCAAAAGGGTTAATTACAGACTGGATAAACCTCCGTGACTTAAAAATTTATAGAGATGCAGAGATTAACAGGAAAATATGTTATTTGCAGTTAAATAAACATTCAGCTGCATAATCCCTGAGACACTAATTTTAAAGAAGTAAAGATTTTTAGAAAAGTTAAGATTGTAGTTAACAATAGAGTTTGCTGATTTAGCTGAAACACTTTTCTAAATAAAAGGCTTTGTAATTACCTGTGATCTTGGCAGTGCGCATTAGGGAGATATCCCACGCGCTGCCTGGCGTCGCAATAAACATACACTTTCTAACTTTAACTGTTAGAGAGTTTTTATCCATCACAGTTGGATATTGATAGTAGATCGATATTCATATTTTAATAAATCATCTGGCGACTGCGGCAGGACTCTGCTCTCTCTGGCTGAGGGGCCATCGGGGTCTGGGACTCCTCTGGGAGCCCACCCAGAATTTACTGGGAAGAGGGCTCCTGCATCCCCGCTGACACCCCGGGGAGAGACCAGATCTGCCAAAGCTATGGACAAAAAGGTATGTTTAATAAATATTAGAAAAAGGTACCTTTGAATACAGGCAGCTTATAAGTTATAAGAGACGTCTTATGCAAAGCAGAGGCCTGATTGGGTTTTGTAAGCTCCGTGGAGCCTGGTATAAATGGTTATTTGTGTTTTAGGTGGGAGCTGGTAACAGCACCAGGTGTAATCAGGTGTCCCGAGGTGAGACAGTGGTGGCAGCAGGGTCGTCAGCCTCGTGGTTTAGGAGCAGTTGTGGGTCTGGTCTAGTTTATGGTTTAAAACGGCTCGGGGATTGTGGTTTGTGACCCAGACCGGGTCGCAGAAGACCGTAATTGGGGTCCCGGCATGTCGGCTGTAGTTGTGTGTTCAGGCAGTAAAATTATTGGTGTGCTGTATGTGTTGTGGTCTATGTGGATTTGCATTTTAGGCGCCTTGATTTGTGTGCTTTTGGAGCATGTTATTAGTGTGGGTAAGTGTTTTGGGTTTGTGTTTGTTTAAAGCTGTGAAAGAATTTTAAAACCCCTGCCTGATCAGCGGAGGGATATCTGTGTTTGTGTTTGGAAGAGCGGAAGGATTTGGAGTGCTTATACCGTGCCTGGAGTGTGTGCCACGGGGAAGTGCTGTGTGTGAGTTTTGTTTATGTGGTTGGCAGTGATATTTTAACCAGTGTGTTGTTAAGTGGAGAAGACGGTTGTGGGTAAATAAGCTGTTTATTTTGTGTGTAAAAGAACGAGTGGTGTGAAAGGTTTGAAATTATGCCCGGTATTACCTTGGTAACCGGCGGAAGGATTCAGGTTTTGTAGCCTTGAACTGCGTTTCTAACCCAGCTCGACCCCCAAAGGGTTTGATTATAGGTGTTTTATTTTGGCTGTGAGGGAACATACTTGATTGTTTGTGAGGTTTTGAGATTACCGGTGTGTGGAGTGGTATTTTAACTAGGAGCTGGTGATTCCTGGCTGTAGAGGAGTGCGGGACGGTGTGGGGCTGGGGTCGTCTCTCCTCTTCCTTCTTGTGGAGGGATTTGTGCTGTGTCCCTGCTTGAGTCCTTTGGTTTACGGTGAGACTCTGTTAAAATTTTTGGTTGAGTGTGTATGTTTGGGATTGTTAATATCTGGCCCAAGCCTGGTTGGTATTTTGCAAGGTCCCCATCTGTAGCCTGATTACGGCTCGACAGGAATTGCGTTGGGTTTTAACTGTACGCTTGCTGTGGTATGTGTAAAACTGCTTGCAATTTTTGAGTGCAGTTTAGCTGCAATATAACCAGTGCAGGGTATAACAGAGGAATTGGTTTGATAGCAATTTGTGATCAGCAATTTAAGCAAGGAAGAGGGGACAAGTGTGTGTTGTCAATTTGTTTGATTGTGTTGTGTTGTTTCCTTTTAGATCAAAATGGAAAGGAGTTTTCCCCTCTGCGGTGTGTGTGTGCATGTAAACCCTGCTTCTCTCTTCAGTAAAAGCATATGCCCAGGAGCAGGAGGTATAGGGAGAGAGAGCCTAGTTCGGAGGAGTTTCCTTGCCCTAGGGCGGGTTGTAACTGCAACCCGGGGATTGTGTTTCTTTGTGTGGTTTGTTAAGAGCTGTGGGTTCGAAAGGTGTTTAAGTGAAAGTACCTATAGCATCAAGGACCCGAAAACAAATCAGAGAAGTCATTCAAGCACCTCTAAGACAAGCAATGACCTCTTATGGAGAAACAAAACTGATTAAGGTTCCCTTTTCCTCGACTGATTTAGAGATTTGAGAAAAGATTGCTAAGGGCTATCGAAGTGATCCAATAGGGGTTGCTAAGAAAATGAAGCTTATGATTAAGCAGCATTCACCTGATTGGGCAAACCTTTAACTGCTGTTTGATGTTTTAACAGAGACTAAGAAGCAATTAGTTTTGAAAGTGGCTGGGGATCTGGACGAGGATGATTGTAGAACAACACAGGAGGATGTTAAAGATGTACTTCCCCTTCAAGACCCAGGTTAAGATCCTAATGATGATGAGGGGTTAGGATGGTTAAAGAGATACCAGGAACTGATAGTAAAAAGGACTAGAAAGACCAATCCCCAAAACCATGAACTAGTCAGCCTTATATGCTATCAAACAGGGCCCCTCTCAAACACCTTCTGAATTTCTAGATCACCTGCGAGACGCAATGCGTGGACACACCCCCCTGGATCCTAGGTCTGATGAAGGGATGCAGCAATTAATAAATTTATTTTTAGGACAATCTACAGGAGACATCAGGAGGAAACTCCAGAAGATCCAGGGTCCAAACAGCCGGAATTTAGAAGCTTTACTGGATGAGGCCTGGAGAGTTTTTAGTAACTGGGAAGAAGGATATAAACAAGGGATGAAGAATTTAGTAGCACTAGTAAAAGAGGGAGAAAAAGGAAAACGTGGGCAAGGTCCACCGAAACAGAGACCACCCCGACTGGGAAAAGATCAATGTGCATTTTGCAAGAAATTTGGTCACTGGAAATACCAGTGCCCAGAACTAAGAAGAGGTGATGAACATAGAAAAGGTGGTCAAAAAGGGGAAAAAGTAGTTGCTCATGTAAAAGAGGACTGAGGGGGACTGGAGGGCCCCACCCCAGGGGACCCTCTGGTTATAGTCAAACTGGGGAACAAAGAGAAAGAGGTGGAATTTTTAATAGACACAGGGGCAACATTTTCAGTGTTGAATAAGGCTCTAATACCTGTAACCAATGACTATGTTATGGTAAAAGGGGCGACTGGCCAATCTGAAAGAGCTTATTTTTGCAAACCATTGAAGTATAAATTGGGGAAACAGTGGGGTATTCACTGATTTTTAAACATGCCTAAGGCTCCATCTGCACTTTTGGGCAGAGATCTGCTAGAGCAGCTGGAGGCAAAAATAATATTTAAGAATGGGGAAATTATTTTAAAAGTAAAAGATCAACAATATGTAGAACTGTTAAGTTTAATGATGATAACCAAAGAAATTGAGGTTGCAAGTGAAGAAGAAAATTTCAGGAAAATAATAGATCAGGTATTTCCTGGGGTGTGGGCTTCTGATATACCAGGAAGGGCAAAGAATGCACTACCAGTACAGATCAAACTTAAAAGGGGAGGACAGCCAGTGAGGGTTAAACAATAGCCCCTGAAAAGATTTAAGGGCTGTTAACAAAGTAACTGAGGACTTGTCCCCGGTAGTTGCCAATCCTTCCACCTTGTTAACCCGTGCAACACCTGAATTAACCTGGTTTACCGTTTTAGATTTGAAAGATGCATTCTTTTGCCTAACTCTCCATGAAGCCAGCCAGAAAATTTTTGCCTTTGAGTGGGAAAGCCCTAAATCTGGATGTAAAACTCAGCTCACATGGTGCGTATTACCTTAGAGGTATAAGAACTCCCCCACTATATTTGGGGAGAAGCTTGCAAAAGATTTGGAGTCCTGGGAACCCCCACCGGGAGAAGGATAGCTACTTCAGTATGTGGATGACCTTCTGATAGCTACCCAGACCCAGGAGACATGCGTGGACTAGACGGTAAGTCTCCTAAACTTTTTGGGTCTGCAAGGGTACCAAGTATCCCAAAAGAAGGCTCAGATGGTAAAGCAGACAGTCATTTACCTGGGCTATGAAGTGAGTGCTGGACAAAGAACCTTGGGGCAAGATTGCGAGGAAGCAATATGCCAAACCCCAAAGCCTCAGACAGTGGAAGAACTGAGAACCTTTCTAGGCATGACAGGGTGGTGCAGACTGTGGATTTACAATTATGGATTGCTTTTTAAACCTCTGTATGCCTTGATCATGGAAGGAAGCAGAGATCTTCAATGGACAAAAGAAGCAACTCGAGCCTTCGACCAGCTAAAGAAGACCCTCATGTCAGCACCAGCCTTGGGACTTCCTCACATGAGTAAGCCATTCTTTTTGTTTTCTCATGAGAAGCAAGGAATCGTTTTAGGAATACTAGCACAAAATCTGGGCCCATACCGACGGGTTGTTGCCTACCTCTCCAAACAGCTGGATACAGCAGCTGAGGGGTGGCCGGGGTGTCTAAGAGCCATTGCAGCAGTAGCGGTGAACATCCAAGAGGCACGCAAGTTCACCCTGGGCCAGAAGATGACTGTGCTAGTGTCCCACACAGTGGCTGCAGTCCTGGAAGCGAAAGGGGGGCATTGGGTCTCCCCACAGAGATTGCTGAAATACCAAGCTATACTGGTAGAACAAGATGATGTTGAGATTGTGGTAACTAACACTGTGAACCCAGCTTCCTTCCTCAGTGGAAGTATGGGAGAACCAGTGATCCATGATTGCCTGGAGACCATCGACCTATTCCAGTTGCCCGGATCTGAAGGATATCCCACTTGAGAATGCCAAGACCTGGTTTACTGATGGGAGCAGCAATGTCATCCGTGGAAAGAGGCATGCTGGGTATGCAGTTACCACAAGCAGAGAGGTAATAGAGTCTGGACCATTACCAACAAATACCTCTGTGCAGAAGGCTGAGATAATTGCCTTAATTCGAGCCCTAGAGCTGGCAGAAGGAAAGGAAATTAACATCTATAAGGACTCAAGGTATGCATTTGGGGTAGTTCATGCACACAGAGCCGTTTGGAAGGAGAGAGGACTGTTGAACTCACAAGGAAAGAATATTAAACATGCCCAAGAAATACTGAGACTATCGGATGCAGTACAGCTACCTGAAAAGGTAGCCATCATGCACATTAAAGCGCACCAAAAAGTGAGCTCTGAATTGGAGGAAGGGAATATGCTGGCAGATAGGGAGGCAAAAGAAGCAGCAAAAGGTGAGATACCTGATGAGACAATTGAGGCAACATTGATTCCAGATGGAAAAATTTCTATTGAGGGTAAACCAATATACAATAAGAAGGATAAGAAACTTATTAAGGTGGAAAAGGCAAGTTATAACCAGGAGGGATGGGCTGTAACAGAAGAAGGGAAACTTGTAATACCCTCCTATTTGTTGTGGTCATTAGTACAGAGGGAACATGAGAAAACACACTGGGGAATAGATGCCTTGTATAACCATTTGAAAGAATCATTGCCAGGAAATTGCAGGGCACAGTGATACAAGTAATTTGTCAGTGTAGCCTTTGCCTCCAAACTAACCCTAAAAATACCCCAAAGCCTAAAGTGGGACAAATTGGGAAAGGTTGTGGACCTGGGCAACAATGGCAAATTGATTTTACAGAACTGCCCAGAAAGGGAGGGTACCGTTACGTATTGGTGTTAACTGATACCTTTTCAGAATGGCCAGAAGCCTTTCCTGCCAGGACAGCTAAGGCCCGAGAGGTGACCAAAGCACTGTTGCAAGAAATAATACCACGATTTGGAGTTCCAGCCACCATATCCTCAGATAGGGGGACACACTTTATTTCAAAAATTGTGCAGCAAATTAGTCACCACCTGGGAATAGACTGGGAATTGCATACCCCATACCACCCTCAATCTAGTGGCCAAGTGGAAAAAATGAACCATTTGATTAAACAACAAATTGTGAGATTGGGGCAAGAAGCAAATTTGCCTTGGCCCCAGGCTCTCCAACTGGCATTATTGCAAATTCGGAAAAAAACAAGGGCAAAAGAGAAACTAAGCCCTTTTGAAATATTGTATGGAAGGCCGTATGCAGTTCAAGAGGGAACAACACCCATTCAAGTGGGGGAAGAAACCATACATAGATATATGGTGGCCCTAAATAAACAACTTAGAGGAGAAATATGTGGCTGGAGCTCAAAACAGAGAACTAGATGGGCCAGTACATGATGTACAACCTGGGGATTATGTGTACATTAAGTCTTTTGCAGAGAAGACCTTAGAACCGCAGTGGGAAGGACCATTCCAGGTGCTTCTCACTACCTTCACTGCAACCAAGATCAAAGAACAGAAGGCCTGGATTCACCACTCCCGAGTGAAGAAAGCCCCAAAGGGAATTTGGAAGGTCACACCAGGCAATAACGAACTGAAGCTGAAGCTCACTCGGAACCACGAATAAATGGACTAATAGTTATTATGGACATTATGTAGAAGGTTTTAACTATTGTAGTAATTACCTTAGCCATAACAAGAGTTAACGCAATACCACATAGGTATAATGTGACTGGGATATACCGGTGCCAGGGAAGAGCTTATGATCCTTACTCTTGGACCACTTGGCTTCAAAAAAGTATGCCTCCCAATTTCAGGAGTAAGAGGGATCTCACTGGGTTGCTAGGGACAGGACTGGGAGTGCTGAACACAATAGATTCAGAGGTGCTGATAAATAAATTAACCTCAGTAGGGAGCGATTTAGTTAAACTACAGCAACCTTTGCAATCCTCTCTACTAGCACTGGGTAACAATCATTGGAAACTGACCCAAATACTACCAGAATGGGAAAACACAGAGGAGCGAGATCATGAGGTAATAATTAATGCGCTAGGCACAGCTAGTGAAAATATCTCACTGGCTCTAGGGTGTACTCAAGCACAACTGTCGATGCAATCAGTGGCTGCTGCAGTTATCAGGGAAGGTGGAGAGGGAACATTCCCTGCTGAAATTCACAAAATTGTTTGGGACAATGCTTCTGATATGGAAAGGGAACTTCAGTCTTGGTGGGTGTTGGTCAATTTCACCTATAACCCTGTGACTAGTGTAGTGACAGCCTTTGTTTTAACTATACACGATGCCTCAGTGGACCTAATACATCCAATAGTCCCCTTAGGATTAAACCATGAGGGAACTGTATTGTACCCTTCTGAACACAGGATGTGGGCACGAGAAATTGAAGGAAAATGGCAAACCATTAATCTAGAGCCCTGTACTGTGAGGAGACAACTAGGATACATATGTGAAGGGACATTAGAAGGTGACAAAGACACTTGTTTGGATATGGACTAAAGTATTTGCCACTTTGAGACACATCCAGGCAAACAGAAAACTTCACTTGAGTATACAGGACAAGGTTGTGTCTGTCTAAGGACAGCATGCCCCATGATAAGGATAGACAACCAAATTATAGACGAGACTCAATTCAATTTGTGTGTTTGCAATTTTGTTAGAATTAAGGGATGTGATTTTTCCTATCGGGCACCTGTAATATCACATCAATATATAAAGGCCAACCTAGCCACTGTGCAGAAAATACTGCCTGTGCCCATAGGAATGAATTTGACTTTAGTTGCTCAATTGATGAAACATCATGAATTGAGAGAAATCTTAAAAGAAATTAGAGATGGAGGGAAAAAGACATTAATTACGATACACCATGACACAGAGACCATCAAAGGGGTTTTTAAAAGGCTTGAGGAACATTTGTCTTATCACTGGTGGGATGTGCTTTTTGGGTGGTCACCGACAGCAACCGGTTTACTGAATGCCTTAGTCCACCCTATAATTGTGTTGCTTATTTTGGTTAGCATAAGTTTAGTGTTATCTGTTAAAATACTTGTTTGGAATTGGAGGATGCTACAATGAATAGCAGCGTTAACTTCACTATCGAAGGCGTATGGCTTGATCTTGAGAGACACTAGCTGTATGGCTTGGATAGATGAAGAAGACTGTATACTGAGTAAAAGAATTTACTCATTTCAAAGAAGTGGGGAAATGAGACACTAATTTTCAAGAAGTAAAGATTTTTAGAAAAGTTAAGATTGTAGTTAACAATAGAGGTTGCTAATTTAGCTGAAATGAATAGATAAGTTTTGCTGAAACCAGTTAAAAGTTAGAGGATAGTTAGAAGAAGCCAGATCTTAGATAAGCTATACCAGATCTAGTAACTCATTGCTTGTCAACTTTATGTTTGTGTAAGCTGTGCTTGTAATGAAAAACAAAATCTAGCAAATGGATCTCAAGGACACAAGATAGTTGCAGACTTCCTGTGCTTGAAAGACCCATTGAACACAGGAAACTCTAAGTTCTACCAAGGATTCCTTTGTCAAGTATGCATTGAAAAGGTAGAAAGGTCAAAATGAGGAAGACTAATTTTACTTCTTCGTTTTGGTGACCACTCCTCACAAAAGGACCACCGACTCATTTCAGGGAACAAACTATGCATGTTTAATAGCTTTTTTGTTAATTAGCGTATGAAGCGGAGAAGAGGAGGTGACAAGGGTATGAATATGCATTTGTATTTTGTGTATTCAACACTTTTGTAAATAAAAGGCTTTGTAATTACCTGTGATCTTGGCAATGCGCATTAGGGAGATATCCCACGAGCTGCCTGGTGTCGCAATAAACATACACTTTCTAACTTTAACTGTTAGAGAGTTTTTATCCATCACAGTTGGATATTGATATTAGATCAATATTCATATTTTAATAAATCATCCCAATCTAGGATTTCCCCACAGGAAAAATTACTAAAGTGAATAATATTTTATATCCATGGTCAACATGTATACAGCAGCAAAAACCAAAAGGCTGGTTCTACTGTCTGGAAACAAATAAGCAAAACTGGTTGCTCATCCAAGGCAGCTTCCTAGCCTGGAGCTGGTGTTTTTGGAAATATTTGGAGGAGTTTGTTAAGAACAGATTCTCTCTGGTGACAACCTGAGGGTATCTGAGGTAATCATATGTCCACTGTGCCCCACTATCAGTGGTCCTCTCTCTTTTTCAACACTGTGGGTCCTGACTTTTGGGTTGGATTTTTGGATTTTTATAAGTCTACACATCCTTAAAAACCAAGTTATTGTAATAAGTATAATAGATAAATTCGTATGGATTTAAGCTACTAATAAGAAGCTACCCAAGGATGTCTCCAAGATTCCAAAGTTCCTAAACATATTTACAACTGTAACGACAAGGCAGAGCAAGAAGATGGCCCATCCATCAAGAGTGGACCCTCACTTCACAGCTCCTCAACATCCGATACCGATCTTGGTAGAGATCCTGGACGATCAGATCACCCCTCCCAAGATGAATTCCGGAAAAACTATCAAGCAACCTTTTCATGCAGACAGGACTCTTTTGGAAACACAGCATATCTGGACTTTCAATAGACTTAGCCTTAGAGTAAAAAAACTGTATAAAACCCACAGGCTGAAACATAGCAGTGTGGCAGAATTCGGAGGGTACCCTTGTACCGCCACTCTGTCCACCCAACTCTCGATCGATTGTTGTCCCGTTTTTATTGTGGCTTTAATTTAGTGTTAGAAATTTTGCTAATAAACCCTGTTATTTTTGAATTGGCTTATAATCATTTATAACATTATCAAGATGTTTCCATGGGGCTCTTGTCTTCTTTGCAACAACAGAGTCCCCAGGCAGGGGCAAAAGAGAGCTCCTTTATTTCAAAAACCAGGCCTTTTTAAGCAATTAGGCCGTTATCAGTTACATTCCATTTAAGCAGAACAAATGTCATTCAACTAACCACCATACATCACGATGTGAACATGTAATCATTATATAACTTTATTTTCTACCTCTAATTCAGCTGAGTCACTTTCCCATAGTGCTTTTCTGCATAGTCAAATAACAGGCCTGAGTCATGATTTTACAAGGGTAACAAGGCCCTTATTTTTTAATGTTTTACCTACATGCAGCATCTCCTTCTTTCTTTGTTTTTTTTGTGTGAAGGGTTCATGTACCCTGATGCCAAAACAGTCTGCACCTGTAAATCTATTATCATATTAAGACTATTACTGGTCATCTGCTGGACACAGGATAAGATACATGGAATACAGATGACAATCAATAAAAACCCTTCCAAAACAACCATGCCACTGACAAAGAGACCCATAGCATAGAAAAACAAAAAGATGGCATCCAGTGTCCCCACAAACTGGAAGTAAATGGCTACTGTTCCAAAGTTCATATGACTGGAGCTCAGGGGGCATGCTGTTTAGGCAGGAGGGAGTCCATTAGCTGGAAATGCTGACTTTGACATTATTGAATGTCTTTCTGGAAGCACGGAACAGGGAATAACTGGAGAAGGTCAGCAGGAACACAATAACATGATGGTGGGTGCAGTGGGACACAAGGCCTCTGTTGGCAGGCTGCCTTCATAAGCCTCCAGACACAGCCATGTTCCTGGCAGTCCTACCCCTGCTCCTGCCTTGGCTACGAGGGCTGGATGGTGATCAGGTCATTTCTCCTTTCACTGGGCCTCGTCTCCTTAGAGGCAATCAGTGTTTGTCCAGATGACCTGTTGGCGATAAAACACATGGGTACCTTCTTTCCTAGGTTAGTAAATTAGCTAGGCCTTGCCATTGCACACCTGATTGTGGATCCTTACGTAAAACTTTTAGAAATTGGTTCTGCACACCCAAATATTCAGAACAGTATTGCTCTGCCGGGGATCAAAATTGATGTGTGTTGCAGAGCAGAATGAGTTAAATTACATGAGTAGCATGTCTGATTTGTTAAAGCTTGTGCAACAACAACCTTGAAGCTGATCACACAGCATGAACCACGTCCAAGAGGAAGGAACATCGCATCCTGTTCATGTATGCAGTGTAACCACAGCACGCTCAATTCACAAGGTGAGCACAGTAACATGTAACCAATAAGCATTAAGTGGAGCATCTTATTGCAGTTTTGGAAAGTATAAATAGAAGTGCTTGAAACCAATAAAGGTCTTTGCATTACCACTGCAGAGTCTGTGCCTTATTCTGCCAGCAATTGGTGCCTCATGTGAGGAGTGACAAAGGAGTGTATCTGTGCAACAGACAGCGGACCCCACTGAATGTAAGACCCACTGAAAGGAAGCAGCAGCCAGCAGAAATCTCTTCAGAGTTGAAGGTGAGTGGTGGGAAGGATGGGAGCCCAGCTGCCCTAAGAAGAATCTATTTTAAGACTTGCAGAGTTATTGCTTAAAAGTTGTGAGAGACATGTCTCATCTCATAGTCTTAAATGGATATTAAATTGGGTGGCTAGAAATATTGACGGCATCAATACTTTAACTACATTTACGAAAGAGGTGTGGGACGCTGCTGGATTCAAACTTTGGGATCAAGTAACAAGAAAGGCAGATCTTGCCCTGGTGGAGATGCTCCCTGCTTGGCAAGCTATGCTCGAGGTTATTAAAGCTCATGATGCTGATTAAAAACAACAGAGATCCCACAGCTCTACGAGTGCTGAGACAAGCTGCGGCAGTAACCAGATGGCACCGTCTGCCCCTTTGCTAACCCCTGCTGATGCAATAAAGGTGTCAGCTACCACCAAGGCAAATTCGGACACTGACCCAGAGCCTGGAGAGGATCCTTTTGATCCGGGACCCATAGACCCAGAGCAGGAGCCGGATCTTTTCCCTCCTGACTCCCATGAAGAATGGGCTAAGGTTCGTCAAGATGCTTTAAATGCGGGAGATGTGGAAATCGCACAGCGCATAGTGGCATCGGTTACCTATGCACCCTGCCAGGTACCAACCTGGACAGGATTGGGCTTTAATGTAATAAGGAACTCTGTCAGGCCCTGGTAGAATTTGGAATCTCATCCCCTTTTTTCACTAACATGCTGGGCTCTGTTCTGAAATCTGAAACTATGACACTGCATGATCTAAATACTCTTGCTGACCTTTTACTCACCCCAACACAAAGAGCATTGTGGGAAGCAGAATGGCTCTGCCTTAGCCAATTAAGACAGTTGGCATACCTTAACTGGGGGGATCAACAGAAAGCTGCCATGACCCTAGATCATTTATTAGGATAGGGACAATGGACTCGTGTCAGGCTTGTGCAAGAGAGATGGGACCACTGAGAGGTGTTTAAAGCATTATTAATTGCCTCAGTCTCATGAAGGGTGAGAACATCTTTACCGCATAAGTTAGAGGTCAGGTGTCCGTGGTCAGTGCTCGTCAGTGGTCACAAGATCTATAGCTACAAGGTCTTTTAAAGGCTAACTAGCCAATAAACTACTGCCACAAAGAATGCTTTTACTATCACACCAATCCCTAATTAATTTGTATCACACATCTTGCTGCAATGTGGACCTTTTTTAACCAATCATATAATGACACACAAACTTACAGTACTATACCTTAAAACTTCTTATTACCTTTATAACTACTTTTATTTCTTAAACTTTAAACTCTAAAATTTTCCACTACCTATCTTAATATGTCTCTGTCTATATTAGAAACCCACATTCTTGCTTATGGTCTCTAGATCTAGAAGCCTTTTCCAAAGTCTCAGGTCCAACCCTGTATTCATTTCTGTGTTTGAGTCTGCATGCACAAGGTTTTGAGAATTTTCTATGTCTGGAATTCCCACAGACTGGCACTTTGATACAAGCTCGGGAGATCCCCTGAGTTGTTTTAGAAGATATTTGAGCTGATGCCTTTGTGGCTTTTTGTAAACTCCCTGATGTTGGTAGGCCACAGAAGTCCTTTACGGAAATCAGACAGGGGGCCAGGGAGCTGTACATGCAATTTGTTGATCATTTAAAAGAATCAGTAACTAAACAGATTAGCAATGAGGAGGTGCAGAACATTCTGTTGCTAAAGTTGGCTGTTGAGAATGTCAGTGAAGATTGTGAGACAGTGCTATGTCCTTTAAAGAACCCCATCCTAATTGATATGATCAAAGTGTGTAATCATATTGGTACCATGTCTCATAAGTACAAGGCTATGGCCTCGGCTTTTGCTGCCATGCAGGTAGCTCCTGCAGGACCTATGCAAATTTGTTTCAAATGTGGTAAAGAAGGGCATTCCTGCAAACATTGTCACCAGACCCTAGGGGCACATCCTAAGACCCAGGGACCATGTCCTCCCTGTGGAAAGGGTGAGCACTTTGCTAATCAGTGCTGCTCCGAGTATGATAAAGAAGGACGACTGATTTTGGGAAACTACAAGCAGAGTGCAAAGCGGTGGCACGTGCAGACACAAAATCCTCCGCTAACACCACAAGCTGGAGTGGACCTGCAACAGCAGGAAATGCTGGATTGGATGTGGCAGCAGCCACAGATGTAACTCTCGCTGATACCACCATTCATTTAATCCCCACGGGAATCTGGGGGCCACTTGGAGATGGTTGGTCTGCATTACTTCTGGGACTTTCTTCTACAATTATTCAAGGACTTTTTGTACTGTCTGGCGTTATTGATGCTGATTATACAGGCAAAATCAAAATCATGTTGTGGACCCTTACACCTCCTTGTGTGATAAAAGAGGACAGTAACCTTGCTCAACTCACTCCATTCTCAGCGAATAACAAGTCTAGCAATGACACTACCTATAGAAGATCACATGGTTTTGGTTCCACTGGAAGTCCATCGGTCTCTTGGGTGCAGCAGATTTCTGACCAGTAACCTACACTACGATACACTCTGAAGCGGGGAAGTCACAAGACTATCCTGACAGGAATGATGGACACCATAGCAAATGTCACTGTAATCTCAAGTGCTTGATGGCCTCCCATGTGGCCTTTGTCGGCAACAGGTTATGCATTGACAGGAATCAGGGATGCTAGTGCCAGCAAGCAGCTCTAACCTGATTGTGTTTGAAGGACCAGAAGGTCAGACAGCCACAGCTTGACCTTTCATCCTAAACAGTCCTTTGACCTTATGGGGTCGAGATGTGCTCAGACAATTTGGTGTTTGTTTAAAAACGGGTTTTTGATAGGGGCTGCTGATACACGTGACACCCTGCGTTGGACATGGGCTGCTATGAAACTCATTTGGGTGGATCAGTGGCCCCTCAGTCAAGACAAACTTTTTGCACTTAACATGTTAGTGCAAGAACAATTGCAAGAAGGACATATTGTCCCATCCACCAGCCCACGGAACACTCCTGTGTTTGTCATCTACAAGAAAAGTGGCAATTGGCATTTGTTACAAGATTTAAGACAAGTTAATGTAGTTATGGAAGATCTGGGCCCTTTACAACCTTCACCTACAATGATTCCTAGAAAATGGTCCCTGGTGGTGATCGATTTAAAGGATTGTTTCTTTACGATTCCTCTTCACCCTGATGATGCACCGAAGTTTGCCTTCTCAGTTCCAAGTGTAAACATGCAGGAACCGCTGAAATTATATCATTGGGTAGTGTTGCCACAAGGAATGAAAAATAGTCCAACAATATGTCAATGGTTCATAGCTCATGTTCTCACTCCAGTAGGGCAGTGCTTTCCCACGCTACTTTTATACCATTACATGGATGACATATTGATAGCCACAGCCACTACCAAAGAAATGCAGGCTGCCTTAGCTGCAGTTATGCATGCTGTCCAACAGGCCGGACTAAAGATTGCCTCAGAAAACATACAACGCTTTCCACCTTGGCAGTACCTGGGATGGCGCATCACAGAGCAAACCATGAAATCTCAAGCAATCAGTTTACAGGCACAGGTCAATACACTGAATGATCTGCAAAAACTGTTAGGTGTCATCAACTGGATACGGCCTCTGCTTGGCATCACTAATCAAGACCTTCAGCCATTATTTGAATTGTTGACAGCTGACACCCATATTGCATCACCCCGAACTCTTACACCTGAAAGACACATAATCTCTACAACATGTGGCATCAGCAATTGCTACATGTCAAGTGGCTCATTGGGACCCAGAATTACCCATTTTGACTATTTTGAACCTTAGCCGACAACTTCATGGCCTGCTGTTTCAATGGGATGATAGCTTAACTGATCCCCTGCTACTCTTGGAGTGGTTGTTTCTTCCCCATGTAATGTCCAAGATAATTACCACGCAACATGAAATGTTTGTGCAGTTAATAATGAAAGCACAGAGGTGATCCTATGCCCTTGCAGGACAGGAACCTGCAACAATTTTTATCCCTTGTACTTCCACATACCTTTTGTGACTTCAACACACCTCTGAACCTTTTAAAATTGCCCTAGCTGCTTTCCCTGGGCAGGTTTTGGTACATCCACCGGCACACAAACTGTTTGCTATGGGATTTGTTCCCGTGCTTAAACCTAAGCAATTTGAAATGCCACTTATAGCTCTAACAGTTTTTTCCATTGGGTCTGGGAAAATGCAAAAATCTGTATTAGTTTGGCGAGTCTCAAATACAGGGCAATGGGATTCAGATATATCAACCATCCCTGGGTCCCCTCAAGTTGTTGAGTTCACTGCAGCTGTGAGAGCTTTTTGGAAGTGGCCAGGACCTTTTAATTTGGTTACAGACTCTGCCTGTGTTGCAGATCTCATAGAAAGGGCAGAGGCCTCTCTTTTGTGCAGCCCTACCAACCTTATGTTGGCAGAACATTTGTGTGCACTGATTCGCTTATTAGATCAACGAGTTTCTCCATACTTCATTACCCATATTTGGTCACATACCATTCTTCCTGGGGAATTAGTGGAAGGCAATTGACAGGAGGACCTGCTCTCCGCTCTTCTTACAATAGTTCCCAACACATATTAGCAGGCACATCTTAGCCACACCTTTTTTCACCAAAATGCAAAAGCCTTGCAAAAAACTTTTGCTTTAACTCACAGCCAAGCTCGAGATATTATTGCTTCTTGCCTAGATTTTCAGTGCTATTCTTTTACTTCAGCGACTACAGGAGTCAACCAAAGAGGAAGCTTGGAAATCTGGAAGACTGATGTTACACACATTCCTGAGTTTGGCTGCATGAAGTATGTGCATGTGTCTGTTGACACATTCTCTGGAGCTGTCCATGCTTCCTGTCATACGGGCAAGGCTTCCCACGATGTTTGTTGCCACTTTTTACAGGCATTTACAGCTCTGGGGGTGCCTCAACAAGTCAAAACTGATAATGGCCCTGCTTATATGCCTCAGAAGCTACACTCCTTCAACTATGGGGTGTCTCTCACATTACACGCATTCCTCATTCGTCAACAGGTCAAGCCATTGTTGAATGCACCCATAGTACTTTAAAGACCCTGTTGCTGCAACAGAAAGGGGGAATGCTTTAGGAAATCCCACAGAATTGTTTAGCCAAAGCCTTCTATGTTTATGCTTTTTTGAATTTTTATGTTGACAACCCTATGCCACCTATAGTAAAACATAAAACTGCACTGAAAGATGGTTTAGAGGTCACACAGAAAGCCCAGGTTCTCATCAAAGATCCAGAAACTGGCCAAATTCAGTGTCCATATGCCTTAATAACCTGGAGAAGGGGTTATGCTTGTGTTTCCACAGAAGTGGGACCATGGTGGCTGCCTGCCCAACTGGTGAAGCCCTATAATCCTGGCCCAGCACCAGCAGCACCAAATCCTGGCCCAGAACCGGCAGTGCCAAAGGGCCAGGAGTTTGATCACGTGCTTCCTGATCCTCGTTTCCCTCTAGACCTCAGCAATTATCCCAAAAGATTTGGGTGTATCCACTTAGGAATCATCCATCAACTTGAAAAGCTGCAAGATGAAGAAAGACAAAGAAGAGGAGCAAGAAGAAGATCAAAGACAATTGGAACGTAATCCTATCCCATGTCTTGAGTGTGCAGACCGTAGTCACCAAGCCTGGGTGCTATGTTATTGTTCTCGTTGTTTCAGAAAGTGATATTGTATATCAGAGTGATGTAGGGCCAATTGTTCTGTGTGACCCATTAAGGTACTCATACGGGGCTGGTAACATGACCAAACTTGTTTGTGGGTGGAAATATGGCATTCCCCATACTAGATATTTTTGGGAAAACAAATGGAAACCCCTGCAGACTGGCCCCACTTCTGATTGTTTTATGCTTTTGCCTACAAGGATGAGAAGGTGCTGAACTACCCCCAATGCCAACAGGTAATGTTTGGCTCATACTCACTAATGCTCTGAACCAGTCAGCCTTGTGCATGTCATTAGCCACACCGCAATCACCCTTTCGTACATGCTTAGTTGGAGTGCCAATTGATCCCTTTTTAGTAGTTCAAGAAGGTCGTGGCTGCAGCCCTAAAGCACGTTGTAATTACTCCATGGTGAAATGTTTAGAGGAGATTGATTCATGGGATGACAGACTCTCTATCACCCTCGAGTCTCAGGAACTGGAAATTCTGGGGTCAATTAAGGCTGATGTGTGCATTTACTTTAATTACAGTAAAAAGGGATTTCAAAACTGGTATAGGGCAGATTCCTTGTGTAACGCAACTCAAGATGTGATGCCTGTGAACCCACTTTTCAAAAACTATTCTCAGTGGTGTAATAAGACAATTCTAGGAAATGGTACAATTTATGAAGCTCCCTCAGATTCACTACCATGCAAATTACCCCAAGGAGTATTTTTAATTTGTGGTGATCGTGCTTGGCCTGCGCTACCTTCCCATGCTATTGGCGGGCCATCTCACCATGCTTACCCCTAACCTGACAATGATTATGAACCACACATATAAAACACCATAAGAGGTCATTACAATAATTTGAAAGTGACTGTGATCCAAATGCTGTTTTTTGGACACCTCCTCTTATAGGTTTTACCTCATTTATAGCCCCTGGAGCAGCAGCCTAAGCACTAGCTACATTGAATAAATTGGGGTGTTGGTTAGCCCAGCAAACCAACTCAATTTCTATTGCCTTATCAGGCCTTTTAGCAGATGTAGATTCTGTACGCCACGCCACATTACAAAATCACTCAGCTATTGATTTTTTGCTTTTAGCACATGGGCATGGATGTCAGAATTTTGAAGGAATGTGTTGTATGAATTTATCTGATCACTCACAATCCATACATGCTAGTATTCAGAAGTTGGAAGAAGGTGTTAGGAAATTGCAGTTGGATGATGGAGCAGATTGGCTGGGTCAGCTGTTGCAGTCTTTGAATATTTCCGGATGTGTCAAGAGGCTATTGTGATTAGGAATTTATGTATTGGGAATATTTTTATGCTTATTTATGATTGTACCCTGTTTGTTGCAACGTATTCAACGAATGGTTAATAACGCAGTTTAGTGCCTATTGTATGTAGAACAGAAAGGGGGAAGTGTTGTGGAGCAGAATGAGTTAAATGACATGAGCAGCACGGCTGATTTGTTAAAGCTTGTGCAACAACAACCTTGAAGCTGATCACACGGCATGAACCGCGTCCAAGAAGGAACATCGCATCCTGTTCATGTATGCAGTGTAACCACAGCACGCTCAGTTCACAAGGTGAGCACAGTAACATGTAACCAATAAGCATTAAGTGGAGCATCTTATTGCAGTTTTGGAAAGTATAAATAGAAGTGCTTGAAACCAATAAAGGTCTTTGCATTACCACTGCAGAGTCTGTGCCTTATTCTGCTGGCAGATGAGCTGCTTTCAAAAAATTTTAGTGCAAGTATTACATTATCTAAATGTTCCCAAGAGGCCACATTCCCCATTCTTTGTTTTTTCGACAACATGCGTGTGTCCTACTATGAACATGAAGGTAACATAAAAGTAAAGCAATACATGTAACAAAGCAATAAACTCACACCAAGCAAAAATAAGCAAGGTAATACATGTAATCAGCACACAAGAGAAAGGATAGTGACTTAGAATGATACATCATCAGTTGCCTAAATACTGTACCGTGACCCAGAGTCTGCAATAGATGGTGAGCCCTGTCTCACAATGAGGACCAGGAGAACCATTCCTGGGAAAAGTTTCCAAGTGTACTGTAGCAAAATTTCTTAGAGAGCAAGGGCACAATTTACTTTGGGATTGGGCCTGAGCTATCCTGGGCAAGGCCTCAGATTTGGGCCTGAGTAGTGGTGAGTAAGCCTGTGGCGCAGTAGAAAATTCGATTAAGGTATACTTAGTATTAATTAGTATTGTTGTAGCAATTTTACCGTGACGGCCTTAAAGTTTAGACTGTTTACATTCCTTTGTATCCGAATACCAATTAGAGAGCACCTGTTAGTATAAACTATCTGAAACTGTATTTAACCAACCATCTTGTGACAATAAAGGGATAATGAATGCATTAACCATATTGATTGTATCGTGCATTGCTCTGTCCAGTCTCTCATATATATTTTTCGGACCCTTGGTTTTAGTGTACCTTGAAAGGGGGTCCAGCTTTTATAAGCCCACATCAGCAAGTCAAAGTGACTTGAGTACAGTTTTAGTGCAGAAACACCTGGGTCGGTTGGCATACATCTGACCAGCTAGGGCCAGGGCTTGGCCAGAGCCAAGGCCTTAACTAGAAGGGTCTCCCTAACATATCCTACAAACAAGCCTCTCTTAATAGCAGTTGGGAGAGCTCCTTAAAATTATACATTCCTTGCAGATAACTACACATGTGAAAGTTTGTAAAGCAGCTGGCTTTCTGATTTATCCTTAGATAAGTAGTCAATGGTACCATGAACAAACTGCAAACAACTAAAGGAATGCATATGTGTAACATCAAATAATACCTTATAGATAATGCCCATTATAAAAAGTCAGTGAATTCATGCTATGACATTAGCAACATATTCAGAATCATTAATACAGCAACAGTAACTGTCCTAAGAAGTCGAGATTATACTTCTCCACACATCAATGCATACATGAAAATAAAGCAAAATAAAAGCAAGAAAGCCCTAAACAGCTTAAAATTAATAACAGCCATAATTTGGAATTGTTACTCATTCTTCTGTGCTACCTATGGAAGATAGAAAAGCAAAGACTGTTATGAATAAGTATCCTAATTGACCAATGCAAAACATTTATACCCATAGAATTTTCAATGAAATTAAGGCTCTAATAAACTGCATCTTCACATATCTTTACACAACTTACTACCTTGTATTCTTAAACAATTGCTTACCAATTCTTCATCATAATTTTTTCAGTCGGTTCCATCTTATCTCTCTAACAAAAGAACTGTATCTTGTAATTTAAATGAGCAGATTTCAACATAAACTTAACATCACTCAAACTTAACATCACTTTAATGTAACAGAAAGTACACCTAACAGTTCTTAGTTAACATTACTGAAACTGAACAGAAGTTATCTTAATAGAACTGAAACTTAACAGAACTGAAAATAACAGAACTTAAACTGAACAACACTTAAACTTAACTTTGCTTTAACTTAGCAACACTTAAACTTGACAGAAATTAAACTTAACAGAACTTAAATTTAACAGAACCTAAACTTAGCAGAACTTAAATGTAACAGAACTTCAAATTAACAGAATGCAAACCTGTCTTAAATGTAACAAAACTGAAGTCAGAGCTGAGTGTTCCTTTAAAAGTTTCAGATACAACAGAATTTAACTCATTTTGACTCCATCGTTACAAGAAAGCTACCAAAAGATTTGTTGTACAACAGTTAGTCAATGAACAATATGCAATCAAAGGACTAATTCATAAATGAAATACCAGCAACATGGATTTACTGGAGAGAATATAAAGGTGTGGCAAATAGGCTGTGATTTTGCATAATTTAGTTTTGAGAATCGATCATGGTAAGAGCAAATATTATTGAAAATGCCCATTCACAGTCAGGACTTTTCTGGTATAAGTTTGCCAGGGTTTTTAAAGTGCAGCTTTCCTTGGAAAAAATGGCAACAGTGTATATCTTGGCAAATTGCACTTCAAACCTGCTCAATTTGCAGATGGTAAGAACTTTTCGAGATTGCCTGTACAGTAGATTTGAGCTTGGACTATTAAAGGTAATGGGTTATAAATATTTAAGGATCAAACATCAAGGACCTAGCTATATAATACTGCCATGAGTTTTGCACATGTAACTCGGTTAGGTCAGTGGGTGTGTAAGACTGACACATATATAAACAGCTACAAAGTCAGGGTTTCAGATTATTTGAAAGGAGTGAGCTACTCTTTACTGCAGTTGTGGTCCATCAATGTACTTACACTGTTTTGATATCAAGTACAAGTTCAATTTATATGTGGCAAGGAAGAATAACTACACTAGAATCACTAAATAGCTGCACCTATCTGAAATGCTGTCACATGTTTCTTCATGGTGAAAGATTCACAAGAAAATTACCTTACGAAGGCTGTGGGATAAAAAGCAAGCAAACAGGCACAGCCAGCACAGTTCTGCCTGCCTTTACAGTGGAGAGTCATGAGCTAATTATATCTAATTCTTGAATAGCTTCTGCAGATAATGCTCAGGATTTGCCTTCAAGAGAGCACCCTGCAGAACGGCCTGGGGGGGGGGGGGGCATCCTGCTCTGGGGGAAGCCTCTTGCTCCAGGGGCGCATGGCTAGTGCCTGCAACATCGCACACTAAATTCAGGATTGATCCATTCCTTGGATCTGTTCCCTGGATCCGTGCCTGGGTTCATTATCAGTAGCCTTTCCAGCAGTCCCTGCCACAGTTATACGCAGGAGTTGTTGACATCAAAACCTCTCCCATTTAGGAAATAGTTACAGGGTTCCTTAAGCCATTATAAAAGTTGCTCCAATGTGGAGAAAGTGCTGCAATATCTTTAAGCTGCATTGACGCTACTGGGACACCTCCCCAGGCCCAGGATGCTCACAGTCCCAGGGTTCTTCGTCCAACAAATACCACTGACCTAACCTTATAGGCTGTGCAGGCATTTTCCTCTCTGTCAGTTTGTGTTTCACAAAGAAAGTTATATTAGAAGTTATATAACCATTATGTGTTCACATCATGGTGTATGGTGTTTGGTTGAATTACATTTGTTGTGCTTCAGTGGAACTGATAACAGTTTAATTTCCTTAAAAGGCCTGGTTTTTGCAATAAAGCTCTCTTTTGCACCTGCCTGCAGACTCTGCATCACTCTGCTTCATAACAGGCTCTATCATTCTTATATTATCTAGAACTACTGGAGACAAACATGTTGTAGAAGAAAAAGTCAGAAACCAATGTCTAACATGAAACAAAGCAGCCTCAGTGTACACTTCAGCAGGAAATAATACCCTGGAGCCCATTGAGGTCACTTCCATCACTGCAGTGGTCAGCATGTTACATACATGTACCATGTCCATCACTGTAATAATGAGCTTATTTACAATTGAAAACCTTACTTAAGTTTAGGCTCTTCAGCAGACAAAAGACACCAGAAAACCCAGGTGATCATGGAATTCAGCTAGTTTTTGTCACAAAATAAGTTCTTAAGCCAACTTACACTAGCACAGTGAAATATTGCTGGTTATAATGGAGCAGCTGAGACAACACTGTTTTCCAATTTCCCTTTTGTTGGGGGTTTGACACCGGCTAAATGCCAGTGCACTCACAAAAAATCATTCACTTATTCTCCTCTGCTATAGTTGAGCAGAGGAGGAGGAAAGAAAAAGAAACTAAAAGGCTCATGGGGTGAGAGAAGGATTAGGAGAAAACACTCTAAGGGCAAAATAGGCTCAAAACTTAAAAGGCATAAAGAAAAAATTATTAACAGAAATAAAAGAGGATAATGAGAACTAAAATAAACCTTCAGAACACATCTTCCTCCATCTCCTTTTTCCTTTTTCCTTAATTTTTAGCTTTCATATTTTTCAGATTCTGTACTGCATTAGTATGTAACTCTGAACTTCATATAAAGTGTTAGCAAGTTCTCTTCACAGTTTAGTTAGACAAAACAATCCTTTTCTAGCCTGAGAACCAAGGACACCATTGCAGCTTCAGGCCCAAAAAATATAAACAACAGCAAATTGAGGAGAGCAATCTGGGAGGATGGGCTTTCATAACTTAAAGTTGTAATTGGACAATTAACCCCAATATGTAAATGGACCAAAACTTATAAAAGTGTGAAAACGTGTGATCCATCTTGGGTGTAGCCTCGGCCAGGCTCTTGTACTGCCAAGGTGTATCCTTTGAAGGCCTTTGTAATAAATATCTACTTTATTTCTTTAACACTGTCTAGCCTCTGTTCTTGGTAGCCTCCCAGGCATCAACAGACAAAACATGGGATTTTAATCAGTTTGCCACTTTAAAAAAATCTTTCTTCAGTTTGCTTAGGGGGAGGAGTCTCTTCTGTTATGTCATGGGGTTTTCCCCACAGGACACAGTTCTCTGTGAACTTCTCTAACGTGGTTCTTTCACGAGTAGTAGTCCTGCCCGATCTGCTACAACGTGAATCCCTCCCACAGGCAAACAGTCTTCCCACAACTATTTTCTCTGTGGGTGATTAGTTCATGGGGTGTAGTCTTTTTAAGGATGAGTTGTTCTAGTTTAGAAGCAAGGGTCCTCTTCCTTTATCCCTGGAAGCAAAGGTCTTCTCTCTCTGTTCGAGTTTCCCACTAAATTACAGCTTTTCAGCATCCATGCACTCCAGCTTGAGCACCTCTTATGGGCTGTGCGTGGACTCTGTATCCCCACATGTACTTCATGAATTACAGGGAAACAGTTTGTAGTATTGATGCCTTAGCTTTTATATTTTCAGATTCTGGGCTGCTTAGGGATGAAGCCTCGTATTAGGAATTGTACTAAGCTCCCTCTACGGAGCAGTTAGACAAAACAAATCCATTTATGCTGGAAGACCAAGGACAACTTTCAGCCCAAAAACACAAACAACGATGGACTGAGGGGTGGAACAAGAAGGATGGGACCTCATGGCCTGGGGCTGTAATTGGACAATTGGACCCCAATATGCAAATAGACCTAAACTTCTAAAATGGCAAAATCTCGTGACTCGGGGTGGCCATCTTGGCCACCACTTGCAGACCACCCTGGGTGCAGCCTTGCGTAGGCTTCTGTAATGCCCAGGGTGGATTCTGGGGACCTTTTAATAAATCCTAATTTTACTCTCTAGTTTTGCCTAGCCTCTGTTTCAGGTCAGCCCTCACAAGGCAACAGCTTCTGGCGACTCCGCCGGGACAGGTGAGGCATCTGTGAAACCCCCCTGGACCAAGAGAACACCCCAACTTATTTTGAGAGGGGACAATCCCTGCTGTGGCCAGGAGGTGTCAGAGCCCAAGAATCCAACGCTCCGGGGACCTGACAGAGGCACGTGAGTAATCCGAGAGCACCCGAGTCAGGCGGGGGCTAGATTGCATTGCATTGCTGGCATAATGCTAGTAGTGGTTTCTAGTGCTCTAGAATCGCAGTAGGGCTGCTGGTGCTGGTGTGGCACCAGCGGTGGAGTGGGGGAGGGATCCTCCACGCTCGCATTTCTCGCATTTTTGCAGGGCTGTTGGCCTGATGCCAGCAGCGAGAGGGGGAAGGAATCCTTCTCGAACCCTGAAGGGCGAGAGTTCAAATCCAATCCTCGCTTGTTTGTTTCTCACTCTCTTTTCAGTCATAGTTGATAAGGTATGGGGTGTGTAGTTTCCTGTAAGGGTTGCAATGATAACATCCCAAGAGATAGCCCCCTGGCATTAGTCTTGCAAAGCTGGACTGATATAACAGGAGGCGATTCCTTATTCCATAGATCTAAACTTATAAGACTTTCAAAGCATACGTGGCCAACCTATGAACTAGATAGTAACCAGAAGTGGCCTGAATTCGGAAGTCTCAATAAGAAATTGATATCTAGTTTAATTTCTCGCATACGTGAAGATCGATATTTTGATGAACTGGAATATGCCCGTCTGTTCATGATAATAGCTTCCCGCCAGAAGTTGGAGAAAAAGGACCATATACTAGCCTTAAAGAAAAAACAAGGGAAAAGTAAGAAAGACAATGAGTTAATGTGGAATAGTGAATATAAAATCAAGGAAGAGGCAGAGTTCGACTTTGCCGCCCCTGATCTGAGAGGCAGCCGGGGTCCAAGCGGGGCAGCTGCACCCTCACCAGCGCTGCCCCTGATCCCGCCCCTGCTGCTGATGGTGCTGGCTCTGCCACCCCCGGCTGCCGTACAGCAGGCGGGGGGGGATTGGCTCTGGCCGCCACCACCACCCCTGATGGGGGTGGGCCCCTCACCCCCGCCACACACCCTAGTCGGAACAGCAGGGCCACCGCTGCTGCTGCTGCTGCCCCCGGTTGGGCCGCCCCCGCCCCTCTCCCCAGCAGAGTCCCTCCCATCACCATCCGAAAAAGGGGGAGCGGGGGGGGGGGGCGTACCCCCGACGGGCCCCCTACCAGTGAAAGAGGAGGGGAAAGGCGGGGGGGACAGCCAGCGTTTGCAGCCCACGGCTCCGCCTCTGGTTGTAGCTAAACTGGGGGAAGAGGACATTGAATTTCTAATAGATACTGGAGCTACTTATTCTGTGTTGAATGCTTTGAAAGGGAAACTGAGTCATGATACTATACACGTGTTTGGGGCCACCGGGGTAACCGAAACACGGCCTTTCTTTCAACCTTTAAAATTTAAGCTAGGGAAGCACTGGGTAACCCATCAATTTCTTTATATGCCTAACTCCCCCAAACCATTGCTGGGGAGGGATTTGTTGGAGAAATTAGAAGTAGAAATCAAATTTATAAAAGGAAAGGGAGTACAGGTTGTAATTCCTGACTCTAAATTTGTCCAAGTTGCTGCACTTTCTGTACAGGAAAAATTTGATGAAATCCCTGCTGAAGTTGAAAATGTGGTAAATCCCATAGTATGGGCCAGTGATATCCCAGGAAGGTCCAAGCGAGCAGAACCAGTGAGTATTGCACTTAAGCCAGGAGCCACACTGGTAAGGCAAAAACAATACCCTTTGAAACTAGAGAGCTGCAAGGGATTGGCACCAGTAATTGGAAAATTCCTGCAACATGGTCTATTAGTACCATGTGAGTCCAAGTTTAACACCCCAATTTTAGCTGTTAAGAAAGTAGATGGTAAGAGTTATCGATTAGTACAAGATTTACGAGCAATTAACAAAATTACTGAGGACATACATCCAGTGGTTGCCAATCCCTACACCCTTTTGACTACACTGACAGATGAATTAGGATGGTTTTCAGCTGTAGATCTGAAGGATGCCTTTTCCTGCATTCCTGTGCTTAAAAGCAGCCAGGAGCGCTTTGCTTTTGAGGGGCAAAATCCTGAAACAAGCAGGAAAACTCAGCTCACTTGGACAGTTCTCCCCCAAGGGTTCCACAATAGTCCCACAATATTTGGAAACGAGCTGGCAAAGGAATTAGAAGACTGGAGAAGACGAGAGCCTGAGCCAGAAGGAGTTATTCTTCAATATGTAGATGACATCCTGATTGCAACCAAAACTAAGGACGATTGCATACGCCTTACCGTAAGTTTATTAAACTTCTTAAGACTGAGTGGGTACAAAGTTTTTAAGAACAAAGCACAGATCGCTAAAGAAACAGTAGTTTACTTGGGGCTTGAAATCTTCCATGGACACCGACAGCTCAGCAAAGAACGGAAGGAAGCCATCTGCCGACTCCTTGAGCCCCATACTATGACAGAGATGCAAGCTTTCCTGGGAATGGTAGGTTGGTGCCGTTTGTGGATAGCCGAAAAAGGAGTTATCATATGGACTGAAAGCACTAGAGCAGCATTTAAACAGCTGAAACACTCCCTAATGTCAGCTCTGGCACTGGGGCTACCAGACTTGGCTAAACCTTTTGAACTTTCTACATATGAGAGACAGAATATGGCATTGGGGGTATTAGTGCAATGCCTTGGGAGTCAACGGAAGGCTGTAGCCTATCTTTCCGAACAGCTAGACAGTGTTGCCCAGGGCTGGCCAGGATGCCTGAAACCCGTGGCAGCCATGATCCTCCCGATCCAGGAAGCTCGAGAGTTCACCCTGGGATGACACGTGGTAATATATGTGCCCCATGCTGTAGCAGCTGTACTAGAGCAAAAGGGGGGACATTGGCTATCTTGTAACCAGATGCTTAAATATCAAGCACTGCTTTTAGAGCAAGATGATGTTACCCTGAAAACAACTTCTGTTGCTAACCCTGCCATGTTTCTGTCTTCCACCCTGATTGACAATGAACTAGAACATGACCGTTGGCAGGCAATCGAAGAGGTCTATTCCAGCCGACTTGATCTGAAAGACGTACCCCTGGAAAACCCTGATTGGGAAAAGGTAAATATCTAGACTGACTCTATGTATGCATTTAGTGTTGTCCATGCCCATGGAGCCATCTGGAGAGAGAGAGGACTTCTGAATGCTCAAGGTAATCAGATCAAACATGCTGAACAAATACTTGCCCTCTTAGAGAGCATTAAAAAACCCGCAGAAGTAGCTATCGTGCATTGTAGAGGCCACCAGAAAGGGAAAACCACTCCAGAATTGGGGAACCGCCTTGCTGATAAAGCGGCAAGAGGGTTTTCAGGAAAAGGCATTCTGGCCATAGTCCCACAAAAAGAGATTGATTTATCAAAGTTTACCCCAAGATACAACCAAGCAGACCACAAACTAAAAGGGTTGTATTAGGAATAACAAAGGCAGGGGATCTTCCTGGAGATTACTGGCAAGTACATTTTGCAGAGTTACCACGCAGGGAGGGATATAGGTACATACTGGCTTTGGTTGACACCTTCAGCAGATGGCCGGAAGCTTACCCCTGTCGCACTAACACAGCCAAGGAAGTGGTAAAAGCCTTGCTCCCCCACATATTCCAGGTGAGATTCACATGAGAGGGAAACTTGATTTACAGAGATGCCTAATGGCTTAGGTTCTACTTTGCAGAAGCAGATTTACATCGTGCTGTCCAGACCCATAGGGCTCGACACGCCTACACATCCCTTTCAGCCTAGATAGAGAAGACCGTTCCAAGTCCTGCTGACCACTCTCACTGCAGTCAAACCTGCCGGCAAAGGACCCTGGATTCACTATTCTAGAGTTACGAAAGCTTCTGCACCCGAAACAACTGTGAATACAGACACTGATCCAGATAAAACCATTCCTTAACTGATTTTTCCTTGGTATCTGTAGAACTGTACATGATAATCATTATTCTCCTCAGTATAATATCATTGGTATTTATTATTGTCATTAGATATTTACCTGTTATTATATATGTTTACTGTTAGTAGATTATTAGACTTTTATCATAGTCAGAATGTTATTATTGTTAGCTGTAGATTATTGTTAAATACTTAATTGTTATCAAATACCTGCTATTAGTAGATATTTAGAGTAGAGACTTGACAAGGAAAAGACCTTGTCAAGCCTCGCAAAAAAAATCCACTCAATAATCAGCAAAGGGTCAGGATCAATAGGTCCAGGATCAAAGGGATCCTCCCCCAGACCATCCTGGTCGCTGTCCTCACTGTAGCTAGCAGCGAAAGCCTTTATGACAGAGCACAGAGGGCCCCCCTCCGTTTTCCCCATTAGAGACTTAGAGACGGAGCAGGAGTGGCAGGTAGTGTTTGCTGCAGGGGGGGGGGCGATGGGGAAGACGGACACTGGGAAGCAGTTTCATCGATATTTAGAGAATTCTGAGACTCCTCCAAACTGGAGGAGTTAGCAGCAGTCTGGGTTTTAGCAGCAGTCTCTTCAGGTATTAAGGTGGTCTGAGAATCTGCTGTTGCAGCGCAGGGTTTTCCTACCTTTTGGGAGTTTTCTTGAGCCTTCAAGGCTTCAAAGGTCACTCTCCAAGAGGGTAGTATTTGTGCAGCGGCCTTGTTTCCTCTCGTGGCCGAGTCCCATAACTTAACTCTTGCTTTGTCCCACAGATCTGATGTAAAGATCGTGGATTCTGTAACTCCCGGGACTTCTGCTGCCACCCAACATAATAGAAGTTTTAAATCATGCAAGGGCAAAGTTTTATCATGCCACCACAACAGCTTAAGCATAACTTCAAAAACGTCCCTTTCTTGGCCAGAAATCCCCTGACTCATAGTTCCTTGCAGCGGGCTAAACGCCAAACCCAGTGGGGTTGCTCACCTCCCAATCCTGGAGGAAATGTCGCCGGACAGCTTCCCGCTTCTTTCAGCGGCACTTCGTTCTGCAGGGCTCACCATACAATCACTCAGCTAGGCAAAGATCGCTCCTCAGACAAGGGCACCATTTATGGTGATTGACAAAGAGATGTGGACTCCATTGATCTCAGTTCTTGGGCTGATAATCCCCCAAGAATGTTGTCTAAAAGTCCTTCTCCCAAGCCCCGGTGCCAGAAGAGAGAGTCAGGATGCGTCCGTATCATTCTAAGGGATTGTTTATTATCTCTTATCTAAGTACATTTAGTTCTCACCCCAGCTAGGGTGCTAGCTACGGTGCTGGATCGTCGCCGACTGACCACCCAGAGGGCGGTCATAATCTTTTATACTATGTACTACATGTCCTATATTTACAGATAAATACCAATACCTATCACCTATGTTAGACAGTGTATTTCTACTCTAATCCAATCCAAAAGTGCCACCACCACAGCAAAAGATGGAGGGCAAGAAGAAGAAGCAGAAGAACAGGGACACGCCTGGATTCCTCCATCTTGCCTTCTTAACCCCCATTAAACCCCAAAATTCTACATCTACACCCGGTGATAAATTAATACTATTCTAATCAAACTCTTGTGGCTTGTCTCTGGACCCCTTGCCAGGGTCTCGGATCACCCAGAGCACCCAGAGGGATGTCCTGGTTTCCGACATCTCCCCCTTCTCTTTGCTCCAAAAACACCCCTTTTGCAGTCCTGTTCATGGCCCATCACTGGGAAAGGCATGGCACAAGGAGCAAGAAAATTAAAAGCCCTACTAAGTCCCATATTAAAATCCCAGAGTTCACAGTCCTTCATGGCTGAAGCACACGACAGTAGGTACAAGCTGGAATCTCTGTGCAGTTCACATCAGCCGGAATTTCTGCACAGTTCATGTGTGTGTGTTCTCTTCTTGGCTTGCAGAATGGTCAGTGTTTTTTCTGTGCTTGAGATGTTCTTCTCATTCTTTGCTGGAATTCACCTGGGTTTCAAATTTGCAAAAACACAAGCAAGTCCCTCTGCTCCAGGTTAATAAAAAGTGTACCTTCAGTTCGTCCGCAACCAGGAAAACTTCTGGTACATATTTTAAATGATAACATGATCGATGACTATCAATGATGACATGTATGAAATTGAATGATTATTAATTTTTGAAATGCTCTTCCATCATCTCAGAGTCTGCAAACAGCTCTTGGAACCCCCTTTTCAGGGAAGACCTAAACACTTTCCCGGGCAAGATGCTCAAGTCCACTCCAAAAATTGGTCCAGCTGTCATTTTATAGGATCGAATTGCCAAGTCAAAAGCGACTTGAATTTACTTTCAAGGCAGAAAACATCTGAGCTTATTTGACAGAACATCAGTCCAGATAAAGTCAAGAGTTTGGCCAGGACTCAGGCTTTAAACTGGAGTGATGTCCCTAATTATTATATACTTATGACTTTAAGATAAAATGCAGAAAAATTCACAAAAACAGCTTACAATCAATAACAACCACAGTGTAAAATTGTCACAGATTCTTCTGTGCCATCCATGGAAGACAAAACAGCAGAGACTGTAATGAACAACAAACCTTTCAGGAAATCAAGGGTTTAGCAAATTGCATCTTCTTCCATCCACAAATAACAGGTGTTTATCAGTGTTTCATCCCAGCTGTTTCAGTCACAGCTGTCCCACTTTAAGAAAAAACAATCAAACTTTGCAAGTTAGACAAGCATATTCTAACAAACCTAGATCAATTTCAAAACCAAACAG